>OY744603.1:63243171-63273171 GCA_963556255.1 Allolobophora icterica
TCAGATATATGTAAAAGCAAAACGATTGTGTTAATGGACATAAGCCACTTTGTAACTGTAATTAGACGATCTATTAATGAATGTCCAGTTCACTTAGGCGTACGGATCATATAGGTCAACAAAGGCATATGGTACTTATTGCTGATACCGCCAGTTACAGCAAGTAAGTCTTTATAGGTGCAAGACTCACTATAATATATGTAACCCAAAAACTTCACGTCGGCACGGGTAACACCGGGTTTACCCGTACCCGTATGCACCTACTCGTACCCGACCCGACCCGTGAAATGCTTACCCGATCCGTACCCAACCCGCGGGCACGGGTTGGGTACGGGTAAACCCCCAGGTACGGGTATATCCGCAGATCCCTAGTAGAAGCTCATCAATACTGCACCATTAAACTCCTGTTCCCACGACCCATTGCATATCACCATCCTCAGGAAATTCCTCCAGGACATTTTTCCTTTATCAGTTGTATAAATTAACCTCTTTGAGCAATATATGGATTGCTACTAGAAACCCTTCTGCTACTAGAACCCTCCTGCTATACTAGAAACCCAGCGGCCAGCAATGATCGTCATACCGACGCTAAAGAAGTCGACTGCAAACCCATCCGACATTGAAAGTTTCAGACCAGAAGTTGTAGGCCACCTTGGATCCCTTGGCCTTCATGTCCAAGGCAGTTGAGAGGTCTATATGATAGTAATCGTCATCGTAAATTCCTAATTTCTAAAGCGCTACTCTAAAGCTGATTGCATGACACCAGCTTAGTCACGATTGCTGTGTCTTATCAGAGGGGTTGTCCAGAGAGCGATGTCCAGTGAAGTTCCGCCAGTTTGCCGGCAGTTATATCGACTCAGCCTTCTGCTCCCTAGGGGCAGCTATGCAATAAGCGGGCGCCTAACGGGCTGCCAAGACGTGTGTTTTGTAAGATCTTAATAATTGTATTGTCATGTGTTTCAATGTTACTTACTGCGGTTTGTCAGTGAGCTTGTCAATAAACACGAATATATTATATGTGTAGTGTTTCGGACGAGTGCCTCTTCTGAGACACTGGGTCTGGTGAGGTATAGTGTTCTTGGTGCGCCGTCGGTTGATGCCTTGTGCATGTCGTATCCCGCTCCCTTTCATTCTCCGCGGCTTCCACTTTGGTACATGCATTTTAATATTGTCAATCGATTGGATTATTGCTCCTCTCTCTTTGTTGGTCTTCCTCAGACTCGCCTTGCTCGTCTAGAGATGGTTCTGCGGTCAGCTACACGCTTGGATGGCGGTATTTCCAGGTTTGTCCACGTCTCTGAATTTATGCGAGACGTTGTTCATTGGCCTACCTCTGCGAGCTCTTTAACTTCCGCTTGTGCGGGGCGCCTGCCTTGCGTTTGCCCTCTCGGGTATACGGCATACCAATCGCTTGCATATCAATTATACCGCTTGGTGACAGAGACACGAATGGAGAACAATCTGCCCAATGCCCATGCAGGGTCGTTGTACAGAGTCGAACCCTCAACCCATGATCATCAACCAAGCATGTTACCGATAGACCCTCGTGTCGCACCTGCCATCATCCACACTAATATCTGCACAATCCAGACATGACAAGTAAGATGTCTATAGCCTATAAAAAACGATTCGCTTCAAGGTCTGCCGTACTATTTGACTATAGGTTCGTTTTGATTCTACATTCCACGAATAGCGATGAATCAGATTTTGCGAATGTTGCCCGATCCGTTTGGAAATTCCCTCGTCGTCCCAACCACTTGTTCGATGCGATCATTATTCGACTATAGGGGACCCGGGCCTATCAGTCGACTTTCCCTCAGACGGAACTGAAACACGACGACGACGTTTAAATACACGTACGCCTTGCTCTCACATGACGTGCTTATTATATGGACGGTAGAATTCCTGCGGTCGTTAACCACCGCCAATTATTTACTATCTCGGAAATTGCCCAGTAAATGTAAATGTAAATGTAAATGTAAATGTAAATGTAAATGTGGGGCACGGTGGCCGATTGGTTAGAGGGCACGGCCTGTAGCGCGGAGGGTACGGGTTCGAGCCTCCAGTCAGGCAGTTAATTACTGTATGTAAGGACCTTGAGCAAGTCCTTCACTCACAGTTGCTCAGCGCCATCGATGTTTTGTCGTATGGTCGTGTGCACTTCTGAAATTTGGAAAGAGGGCAATATCAAAATATAGTTGTATTGTATTGTTTGTGTATCACCGAAATTACTTTCTCAGCTCTACCCTGGGTCCCACTGTTGGCTGTGGAACCCTATCTTACTAACGAAGGGCCCCAGTCAACGCTTTGCTACAGGAAGAGGGACACTGTCGAAAGCCTGTTTCGATTCGAAAATCCAGAGACCTGTCGTTATGGCGTATAGGCTAAGAGGCATATTATGCTTTAGTCCTACGACCCTCGGTCGCTTACTTCTAAGTGCATGCAAATAGGACTTAATGCATAGGCTTAGATTTAGGCCTACAGCAGCCTGAGTCAATGTAGGGCCTATACGAGACATGGTATCGTGATAGAACAGGTATAGACGACGATCCAAGCAATCAGGAACCTTTGGAAATTGTTCAACTGTTTGCCTAAACAGGAAGCTTACGTGAGCCTAAACATAGGCCGAACTGGCCTAAAACAGGCCCGTATTTACCTGGCCTATGTAACCTGAGGGGTCCTTGAATTGACACACCTCGTCTTGTTTGCGACTTAACCACGCTTTCCTTCCTCGTGCATAATTTTCTTTGAGATCACAGTTCGTGTCATGGAATTGACATACACATTTTGGGGACGTATTTATAGAATCTATATTACGTGTCTTGAATCTTGATACATACATACATGCATACATACATACATACATACATACATACATACATATATACATACACGTAAGCATACATACATACATACATACATATATGAATACATGCATACATATTACATACATACATACATACATGCATGCATGCATATATTCATACATACATACACACATATGCATATATACATACATACATACATACATACATATATAAATACATGTATGCATACATGCATACATACATGCATGCATGCATGCTCAAATGAATACATACATACACATAGACATACATTCATACATTCATGCATACATATATAAATACATACATATATCGTATCGTTTCGTATTTAGTAATTTAGTAATTTATTCAGAGGCGTCCTCAGTGCAGGAACCCCTTGGAAACAGAAACGTCTTAAGCGAACGAGAAGATGCCGGGGAGATTCCCGTCATGAGTTTAGTTTGCAGTGAAGGGAGAACGAGATCAAGACGGCCAATAGAGCGCAAAAGACGAACAGATGTTGCAGAGAAAGGTTGCCGCATAAGGTCAGAGAGGTATTTAGGGGCAAGCCCTAGTTGGGACTTGGAAACTAGGAGGGATCTTTATACTGGATGCACGAAGTAATCGGGAGCCAGCGTATACGACTTCAGTCATATATGTGGAGATATGAGCAAAGCGAGGAAGGCGTGCTATGAGCAGCATTTAAGACTGACGAGAAGGGTAGCATGGGGAGACTGAAGAGGAGCGAATTACAGTAGTCGACCCGAGAGCAAATGAATGCTTGTACAATGGAGGTAAGAGACCGTAGGCATAGTAGATCGCCTGATAGCTCTCAGTCGTCTCAACTGGAAGAAGCAGGAGCGTGTACACATGTATACACACGTACAATGTCGTATACGTACATACATACATACATATATAATTATATATGCATGCGTATACATGAATGAATACATACATACATACATAAATATCTACATGCAACACAGTACACAAAAATCCACAAATTAACACATACATACTCGTCGTCGTCATCATCATCATCACCATCGTAACCTTCATCACTAAGACGAAACAAAGAGTGTCGTCATTCCTTCGAAACGAGACTATCAAGAGTCTTTTAATCGGCAGGAGATTTAAAGAGATCTTTAATCTCCACTACGCAAGTTCTCTGTATGACGATTAAGTGCATCAAAAAACATCTTGATAAGAAAACCAAAGCGAAGATTCGTCTTAATTATCAACCCTTGTCAACCGTAAAGACGTTCAAAACTCAAGAGCTAAATCGCAGACAACACAACGGCCAATTTCTACAGCTGATAGAAAATGTATGGGTTTCAAACTGTAGGGCCTACTGATTTGTAGAGAGGTACGGAGCTAAAAGCACAGATATCAAATAGGGCTCATCGCGTAATTATAAGGTGAGGTAGGCTGAGGTAAGGTAAAGTAAGGTGAAGTGAGTTAAGTGGGTAGGTAAGGTGAGATAAAGTAAGGTAAGGTAAGGTAGGTTGAGACAAGGTAAGGTGTGGAAAGTAAGGTAAGGTAATGTAGGTTGAGGTATGGTAAGGTAAGGTGAGCTAAGGTAATGTAACGTTGGTTGATACAAGGTAAGGTAAGGTCAGGTCATGTGAGGTAAGGACTAAGGAAAGATAGGCTGATACAAGGTAAGTGAAAATAAGGTAAGGTGACATATTGCAAGGTAAGGTTAAGGTATATTTGATAAGTTGAGGTAAAATATATTCAGCAAATGTTCAATCAATTTCTAAAAATCTGAGTAAGTATGAATCTAGGAAATTGCGGCTCTTTCAAATTGTGTATGGATCTGGGGAGGAGGATAGAGTAATGGTAACACTCATAGCCAGGAGAGCATTAGGTTCGCGGATCGATTCCCGTAACCCCCTCTAGGGCGGCGCCTTGCATGGCTGCCAAATGTGTGTTTAGTTAAGATCTTGATTGTACTTTCATGTTTCAATGTAATCTTATTGCGTCTGTCAGTTTGAAATAATAAAGAATATTATTATTATTATTATTATTATTATTATTATTATTATTATTATTATTATTATTATTATTATTATTCATTAAAAAATACACATTCAAGAAGTACAGATTGCAAAGAATGGGCCTATAGGTTATGCTGAATGTCTTGTGTATGTAGACCTATGTATGTTTTTGTGCCTTCCTACATATCTATTAGAATGTTTGTAATAATAATAATGTATGTATTTATGTATGCATCGATGTAACTATGTATGTATTTATGTATGTTTGCATGTATGCATTTACCTATGTTTGCATGTATGAAATTTTGTAGCATGAATGTTTGTACATGTGCATGTATATATGAATGTATGTATGTATGTATGCATATTGATGTATATATGTATGTATTCATTCATTCAATCATTCATTCATTCATGCATTCATAGCTGATATTTATATAGCGCCTCTTCAAGGAGTACTACTCAGAGGTGCTCCCGACTCCAGCACGTCTGAATAGAGCGGCCTTAAGGTGAGAAAAGAACGTTGAAGAAAAGGTTCTGGGAAGCAGGCGGAGCGATAAAGGAAGGCTATTCCAGGTTAGAGGACCCACCACCGAGAATGCGCGATGCTGCCTGGTAGAGGTACGGGCAAAAGGAACAGAGGGCAGGTCTTGCTCAGACGAGAGAAGGGATCGAGAGCCCCGCGTACTGAGTACGGGGTGGCAGAGCTCGCGGAAATAGAGCGGAGCAAGGTCCAGCAAGCAGCGCCGGACTAGAGCAGCCAACCTATACGTGATACGCTGCTCAAGAGGGAGCCAGTGGATAACATCAAGCATGTAGCTCGAGACATGGCCAAATTTGGGTATGCGGCCGATGAGGCTGGCTGCGGAGCGTAGAACCCGATCCAAACACCTCAGACGGCTAGCAAGGAGACCAGCATAAAGTGAACAACAATAGCCAAGTCTTGATGTGACAAAGGAGTGGATAAGTGTGGATGTAGTAGAGGGTGTAATCGAGCGAGCGACAGTACGCAGCTGGAGCAGTTGGTAGAAGCAATGACAGCTGAGGTGATTGATGTGGGGAGCAAAGGTCAGCTCTTGGAGTCCACTTTGATAGCTGTATGACCGTGACGGACCTCGTTCGAGGCTGCTTCTACCAACTGCTGCGTATTAAAACCATCCGCAGATTCATTCCAACCTCAACTGCCATCATCTTGGTCAACAGCTTCATAGTTTCCTGGGTCGACTATTGCAATAGTCTACTGGCGGGCCTGCTGACTTCTCAACTAGATCGAATACAGTTGGTGCTCAACTCTGCTGCACGTATCATATATGGCCGGATACCATCTGACCATGTCACTGATCTGCTGTGCGACAACCTTCACTGGCTGCGCGTTCCTCAGCGGATCACGTACAAACTGTGCTTGATCACCTATAATGCATTGAATCACCTCATGCCGGATTATATTTCCGAGTTCTGCATTCGTGTGGCACACAACCGGAACAGATGTCGGCTACGATCGTCATCAAAAAATCAACTACAAGTCCCGCGGTCTTCTACGAGATTTGGCGACTGTTCCTTCTCTATCGCTGGACCCACTGCGTGGAACAATCTTCCTGACCACGTTAAGAATCCGCTGAATGCGCCATCTCTGGAGTCATTCAAATCGCACCTAACGACATATCTTTTTAAACTGTCATACGACTGTCATTGACTTTTGTAACTCATGTACAGCGCCCTTTTCTTCGGTCTCGGTTGTGCTACGGCGCTATATAAATCGTCTTATTATTATTATTATTTTTATTATTATTATTATTATTATTATTATTATTATTATTATTATTATTATTATTATTATTATTATTATTATAATTATTAAGGTCACACCAAGGTCACGAACAACAGTGGAGAAGGTGAATTGAGGGAAAGCAGCAGTGAGGGCAGCCATGTCCAGCTTAGCCACTTGGTGGCGGGTACCCAGCCAGATGAACTGGGTTTTACTAGAAGGGTTGAGTCGCAGCCGATTAGACGACATCCAGGCCTCCAGGGCTTCCATGATCAGGCTCATGTTCTGAGTAGCCATAACAGCATCTGAGGCAGAGCAGTGCAAGTATGCCTAGACATCGTCAGCATACAGCTGGGCCACGGCGGCATATGAGACAAGGAGGGAGCAAGGTCGGAAATGTAAATAAGATAGAGAAGGGGATCCAGGACGGAGCCCTGGGGTAGCCCATAAGGGGCAGGGATCCGTTGGAACCTGGAGGACCCACGGACCACACAGAAGGAGCGCTCACAGAGAAAGGATTCCAACCAGCAGAGGAAGGTTCCAGACAGGCCAAAAGATATTTTCAGTCGCTCTATAAGTATCTCATGGTCAACAGTATCAAATGCCGCGCTAACATCAAGAAGAGCAAGCAAAGTAAGTTGCGATCTGTCAACGGCCCTTAGATGTCGGAAAGGAGACAAAGCAGCAGGGTTTCAGTTGAATGTCCTTTAGGAAACCTAGACTGGATCGCAGTCTCGGTTTAAGTCTAGATTAAGTTGTTGGTCTGAAGTTATGATGTGAGCTGGCAAGCGATGATCTTTTCGATGACCTTTGAAAGAAAGGAAACGTTGGCGATCGGCAGTCTTGTTGTCCTCGAGACCAAGGTCTTGGTCTCGAGTGCACTCGAGTTCGTTTTTAAAAGTCTTGGTCTTGGTCTTGAGGTTCAAGGTCTTGGTCTTGGTCTTGAGGTTCAAGGTCTTGGTCTTGGTCTTGGTCTTGAGGTTCAAGGTCTTGGTCTTGGTCTTGGTCTTGAGGTTCAAAGTCTTGGTCTTGGGTTTGCAAGACCAAGACCAAGACTTTTGACAATGTGAACAGTCATCTAACAAAACGCGAGAATTTTAAAAATGTATCCAATAATTAGTAAAACAATTGCCTTAATATTTACACGGCGTGAATGAGGCTTTACTGTTTTTTGGACAATTATCTTGATTTCAGGTAATTTACCATGGCATGATTTCAAAACAGATTCACGATTTGGACATTTGCATCAAGTGCTTGAAAAGCTGCTCTGTGTGCCACTGATTTCAGCACATGTAGAACGTATTTTTCACATGGCAGAATTTTTATGAGGCCCCACAGGTCACGTCTTGGTCAGAAAATTCTGAGCGAATTGTTTTTTTTAAATGCAACAGGCATTTGGAATAACATTTCGCATGAAGGACTTTAGTAAATACGAATTTGGAACTCTCTGCAATCTGCATTTGGAGTTGTTTTTTTGTGAATAAAATAAAAGACTCGTGTTTTAATTAAAACAGCGAGTAGTCCGACTTGACAATTTGTTTAAATAAGTAATATAAGTCTGCATATGGTTGTGATTTTTTGGTCTTGTTCTCGGTGCTGGTCTTGAGTTTCAAAGTCTTGGTCTTGGTCTTGGTCTTGAGGTTCAAGGTCTTGGTCTTGGTCTTGGTCTCGAGGTTCAAAGTCTTGGTCTTGGTCTTGGTCTCGAGGTTCAAAGTCTTGGTCTTGGTCTTGGTCTTGAGGTTCAAGGTCTTGGTCTTGGTCTTGGTCTTGGTCTCGAGGTTCAAAGTCTTGGTCTTGGTCTTGGTCTTGGTCTCGAGGTTCAAAGTCTTGGTCTTGGTCTTGGTCTTGAGGTTCAAGGTCTTGGTCTTGGTCTCGAGGTTCAAAGTCTTGGTCTTGGTCTTGGTCTCGAGGTTCAAAGTCTTGGTCTTGGTCTTGAGGTTCAAGGTCTTGGTCTTGGTCTTGAAGTTTAAGGTCTTGACAACAAGACTGGCGATCGGTCGACTGTGTCGACGGAATCCCCAACCCCCTCATGTTTCAGGACAGGAACCAGTATGGATCTCTTCTGAGACGGCGGCATATATGTATGTATGTTTGTATGTATGTATCTATGTATGTATGTATTGATGTATATATGTATGCGTCCATATATGTATGTATGAATGTTTATATGTGCATATATGTATGTAGGCATGCATGCATGTATGTATGTATGCTTGTATGTATATATATGCATATATGTATAAAGGATTTGATTGATGTATGTATGTATGTATGTATGTATGTATGTATGTATGTATGTATGTATGTATGTATGTATGTATGTATGTATGTATGTATGTATGTATGTATGTATGTATGTATGTATGTATGTATGTATGTATGTGATGTAATTATTACGTGTACAGCCTATTATAATCGAAAGCAGACAGCGTCAAAGACGGTATATATGCTGTAGGGGATTTCCTGCGTCTTGACTAAGTTGACTTCCTTGTGTCGTCTTTTCATAGCTACACTTCACAATTGTTTACTTAAACACTGAAGAGAGATAAACACTGAAGAGCTTGATTAATTTTACAATGGATTAGTAGGCCTACTCTTAATACTATGTTTATTCTGTTGAGACGTTTGTCGCAATCGGAAATTCGGCCAGTCAGCTCGCTTATGCATATGCATGAGCATGCTACAGCATGAGCAATGCGTGTGCATGAACCATAGCCAACTATGCGTGAAGTCTATTAAAACTAACTAGCGGTGGCGCTAAGGGGAATCCCACAGAAAACGAATCAGAGAAGATTAAATAGCACGATTTGTTAGTCACACGCTCACGCTACAAGTTAGGCCTATATATTTATTCAGGCCTATTTACTTAGGCTATTTAAAATGTTGGCCTATTTGTTTGCTTTGGCCTATTTATTTATTTAGCCCTAATATACTTGACAATCATTGCTAATTTATTTAAATGTAAGTGTATGTATGTATTATGTTAATATTGCACAATACCAGGGTGCGAAATGTCGAGGAGGGTTGTGGGGTTCAACCCCCTTAGTCTTTCTTAGGACCCCCAGTTAAGTCTTCACTGCACACCCTAGGGGAGTCGTTTCAATCTCCACAGTTATGCTAGTGTGATTATGCTGTGCATATATTTTAGTATTTTCTTTCACAATTCACTTTGTGGGTTACTAATAAAGTAATGCTCTGGTTTATTGTGAAATTTGTGACCATGTGAATTGTATACTAATGAATTTGGTGATGTCATCACTTTAAGGAGTGTAAGCTTTCTATTGCATTTCTGAATTTTCTCAGTTTTCTCAAATACAGATGAAATACTGAACTCCACATAGATCATACTCATCAAAGTCTAACCCCCTCCCCCAGTCTTTTTACTACAATTCTCACACTGTATAATACATAATATTACATTATTGCATAATATATAATTTCTGTAAAAATGTTTTTATATTAGATAAAGCTACATTGCAAGGAGCGATGCTTTTATTTAGGCCTATTTATTTGTTTAGTTCTACTTTACATTAGGCCTATTTATTCAGTTGGGCATATTGATTTCGGCCTGTTTGTCTATCTAGGCCTATTTATTGAAGCTGGTATTTATGTAATTAGATAACGTATGTAGACGATGAATGTGTTTAGTCCGGAGCCTGAGACCAGAAAAAGAGGATGCTTTTAGAATCCGCCAGCAGAAAAAACTATTTTCGAAACATCACTTATATATCATCCAGCTAATAGCGATCACGTCAGTAACCGAAACCATGGTTACTGCACTTATCGTTGCTGAAGCTGAGCGTAGGATGAGGATGGACTTGTCATGGTTTCGTTCAGAAAATTCAATTGTCATCAAATTTCAGAAACAACAGTTGATAAAAAGTTAATCTAAAACTCTAAAATTTCTCAGCGTTACACAAGAGCTGCGTCAGGGAGAGCGTATCAAACGAGGCGCTATATCAGTCGAGTTCACAAATCAGTCAGTGTAAGGTCAGTCCGCGGGAGGGTGCCAGACAGAGGTTGTGCTAAATGTGAACAATGTATCCCTAGTGAACTAAGGCACGCATGAGTGCAGTTGAATACAATTCTCTCTATATGGAGACAGAGAGAGAGACGGAGAGACAAAGGCAGATAGAGAGGAGAGGGAGAGAGAAAGAGAGATATTATAGAAGTAGAGCGAGAGATGGATGGATGGATGGATGGATGGATGGATGGATGGATGGATGGATGGATGGATGGATGGATGGATGGATGGATGGATGGATGGATGGATGGATGGATGGATGGATGGATGGATGGATGGATGGATGGATGGATGGATGGATGGATGGATGGATGGATGGATGGATGGATGGATGGATGGATGGATGGATGGATGGATGGATAGACATGTATATACATGCATAGACAGACAGATAGATACATAGATAGATAGATAGACAGACAGACAGATAGATAGATAGACAGACAGACAGACAGACAGACAGACAGACAGACAGATAGATGCCTAGATAGATAGATAGGCAGACAGACAGACAGACAAACAACCAGAAAGACAGACGAGCAGACGTACGGAGAGCACCATTGAAGCCTTAAAAATGTATTATCTGATGATCTACTATGTTTAGAGGTGAGGTTTATGACGGGAAGGACATCCTACTTGATCAGATGTCCTGCTTGCGCCTCAGTCGAAAACTCGGTCACCCTCGAGTTCAGGTGTGGACGCAGGTGTGTAATGTTGAGGCATTCAAGGTGCCCAACCTTAACTTCCCTCGCCAAAAACAAAGGTTCCTCTGTGTTGATCGAAGTTCAACACCACTTAAGCTTGCGTATATATAGGCCTAATAGGCAACGCTCTTCTGAGGTGGTATATAACACTTAAAAGACTAGCTGCATTGCTTTCCCAGTCACTTTTAGTACACTCTCGTAGTTAAAGTGTTAAAAGACGAAACCTAGAGAGCCAAGATCAGTGGTTTTCAACCGGGGTTTGCCGGAACCTGATGTTCCGCGGGCGTCGGCCAATGGTTCCGTCCCAGTTCAATAAAATGCTATTGTTCCCTTGCATCGTTTCTGTGCACTACACTTTAATGCTAGACTAAGTATGTATTGGTAGTGTAATTTAATAGCCTGCAACAGATGTGCAAATAACTGATATTCAAAGTTTAATATTCTAAAATCTAAGCATTATCCCAACATTACAAGTTATAACTAGGCTACATTTTTTCCTGAAATATCGGACGGGTGAAACGCGATGGGTTCCGTGAGCAAATGAGTGATTGGTGTACTTTTCCGTCAATATAAAAAGGTTGAAATCACTGCATGATCAAGATAACTAAGTAGCTAATACATAGATCTAAAGGTTTTTAATTAAAGGCATCATATTTAAGTGTTTACCTAACAAACTGACTTTAAGTAACCATGCAACCATGGTAACCACGTAATCTTCCCTTAGCTCCCCATGCCGTCATACCACGTGTTATTTTTTACCATAAATTTATTAAAGGCCACATGTATTGTTGCTTTAGCGAATTCTCTGCTTGCTTTGGTCTCGTCATAAAAAGAATCAACATAGATATATATCTCTTTAGGCACGACCGTCTAGATCTCTTGTCCCTCAGGCAGTCAAGTGCGGGGTATACTGAGGGTTAGGCCTATAACAGGATGTTAGGCAAGCCTGGCCTATACTCGTAGACTGTTAAGTAGGTCTAGGCCTCTGGGTCAGATACGCTGGCTAGAGATAAAACAGGCCTATGGGCAGAGACGGATCCGTCTATATAAGCCTAATCGGTTAGGACTCACAGCTTAATCTCGCGCCACATATAAAGAGTTTAGACAGGACGGACCTGAGTTTCTGGCCGGAATAAACGTTTCAGGAAAGACCAAGGATAGTCCTTTAATCACACGCGACAAATGCCGCCCTGTATGCTTTGATCTTGCTTTGATCTTACCGCTTAAGTCAGGTACTAGGGCTACAGCAGGTCTTACAACGCCTTCCAGCTGAACCGCCAGTTGCAGCAATCGACCTGGAAATGGAAATGGAAATGGAATCGTACGGACTGAGTTTCGTGCAGTTCTCGGAAACGGAAGTGGAACGGCGGACCTTGGCGATGACGTCACTCGTCGACTCCGATCACGTGTGTGATCGGTCGCTCTACTCGCCGATGAATCCCGTTGCCATGGCGACGCTCGATCGCGTCAGCAGCAGCCCCAGTTGTCTTAGCAATAGGAGCAGCAGCAGCAGCAGTCAAGAATCTCGGTCGTCGAGATCCTGTTCCAGTTCCAGTTTACGCGATGAACAATTTGATCTTTACAACAACAATGACACACTCGAAGGTATGACATCCTTGTCTACTCTCTTCTTAGAATGCATTCCTCTTAAAGGCGCTGTATAAATGTCTAGATACACATATCTTCCACGACAACTACTACCAGTTCCGCCACCACTTTCTCCTCCACCACCACCGTAATCACCACCACCACAAACACCACCAAATGGCCACCACAAACACCGTGACCACTGGCACGACGACTACCACCACCATCAGAAACAGCACCACACCATCACGATTTACCACCACCATAAACCACCACCACAAACATCACCACGGACACCACCATCACGACTACCACGACCACGCGCGACCATCACCATCACCACCATTACAACGACCACTACAAATTCTACCTAGATATATATAGGAGGATGTATCAAATGTATAGTTATTACATATATATGTATATAATCCTATACATTTGATATATCATATATATGTACATATATTATGATATATATATATATTATTCGCATGTATGGTTATACACAAATGTATGGTATATAACCATACCTGCAGGAGTATCTATAACGATATAATTGTAGAGATGAAGCGTAGGCCTTATTTCATCTTCATGCGTTGGTATAATAGCATAATAAATTTTGAGTCGGTCGTATGCTTAGATGTGTTTTAGTCCACTTTCTAATTGTCCGCGTTTTAAATTACAAGCGACGCCGTCAAACTTTCGGTTTTCAAGTTCGCCTTTCTAGTCCAGACAAACGGAACTATAGCTGTGGGTGGACCCAATCCTCCTCATCGTCATCCTCCTCCTCTTCCTCACACCCATCCTCTTCCTTCTCACACCCATCCTTTCCCCCTCCCGCTGTCCCTTTCTGTTAAAGAATGGTTTCGATCTTGTGGTGTTAAAACAAAACATGAGGCTGATTATATTCAACATCCTTCACAGAAAACCTAAACTGAGAGGAGAACTTTATGGGGTCAAATCGGTTTCACATGAAGCGACCATCGATCGAGGCCTTAGTGTATTATGGTAGCTCGATGTTTTAGTTGACGGAAGGGGTCGGCGGTTCAACCCCTAGCCCTTCTTTTAACCCCCTCAGCTGAATAACTCTCCAGCTCTTTTTTGACATCTAGAACACCGTGATGACGGCGCTATAAAAATCATTAGATTGTATTGATTTGGATTGATTGGGGTGGATTGGATTGGATTGAATTAGATTAGATTTGATTGTATTATGTAGTGGAACCGGTTTTTCGTAGGTTTTTCCGACGCCTGGCTAAACAAGGAGACGGATGATGATGAGATCGGTCGACTGTACAGTTTCCCCGATCCCTACTGGGATCTGTTCCCAGAATATTCGATTATGAACCTTATGGATGTCGCCTGCCATGAACCCAGTGAGAAAGTCCTTCTACTCTATCACGTCTCTCAATCGCTCATTTATCAACTCTTCCATTCGTCAAAGTATTCATTCGTGGCATCATTCGTTTATTCGTTCGCTTATCCATCCGTCATCCATCCATCCGTCCATCCAACCTTTCATCAATCCATCCATCTATCAATCCATCCATCTATCTAATCCACCCAGCCACCCATCCATCCATCCATCCAACCATCCATCTATCCATCCATTCATCCATCCATATATCCATCCATCCAGCAATCCATCCAATCCATACATCCATCCATTGAATCCACCATCCATCCATCCATCCATCCATCCATGTATTCATCCATCCATCTTTTCTTGCAGATCTGGCGTCGTCGTCTCTTCCAGGATTCTCCACCACATTCCGGAGTTCGCTGTTCGAGGATTCTCTCATTCCGACCTGTGTCTCGGACTTCGGATGGGAAAACGAATCATATCCAGACATGGAAAACGGTCAGTCAAGAAGTGATTGACTGAGATGGGTGGATGAGTGGTTGGATAAATGAATGGATGAATTTATGGACTGATGGACTGATGAATGGGTGGGAGTGTGGATGGACGGATGAATGAATGGGTAGAGTGGATGGACGGATGGACAGAGGGACGGATGGATGGGGGGAGGTAGGGAGGAATGGAGGAATGGAGGGATGGATTGAGTGATGGATTGATTTATTTATGGATCGATCGATGGGTGAAGTGGTTGGATATATGGATGAATGCAGTGGGTAAATGAAGTTGGGGGTTGTGGTTAGTTGCTACGGAGACGAGTGAAGATGGAAGAATAAAGAGAGTTGTGATTAAAGAACACTGTCTAAACGAATGCCAACAATAGAAAGCGAAAGAGCAAGGCATTGTTATCATGAATGAGTGTGATCATCATCATCATCATCATCATCATCATCATCATCATCATCATCATTATCATCATCATCATCGCCCCACCACCACAACCATACATCTACTACCATCAAGGCAATCACCACGACCGTCACCGTGTCACCACCACCATTACCAGTAACACTATAAACACCACCACCAGTCTACCGCTTTCATTACCGCCACAAATACCACCTCCATCCCCATTATCATCGCCATCTCCACCACCAGCATATCTTCCGTGGTTAGATCCTTCTCATTGGTTGGTTGCCAACGTTTCCAGGCTCCAGTGGAAGTGGAAGCGATTTCTTTCCCGAGAAACGACAACAAAAGCTGAGCAACTACAATTCCATCTCAGCCTCCAGCAGCATCCTCAGCCTCACTCACAGCAACACCACAAGCAGCAGCAGCAGCCTGGATGGCAGAGTGACAACATCGCTGAAGCAAGGCAACAACAACAACAACGACGATGATAATAAGACTCAACGACAACGACGACGGCCAGGGAGACCGCGAAAGATAACGACAAAAGGAAGAAGCGATGAATCGACAACATCATCATCAGACAACGACAACAACAGCAACAACAACAACGACCCAGCAACACATCGCTCAAGAAGACGGAGAAAACAACATCGTAAGTAGCTCCGTTGCCTCAGCCATCTACATTCCCCACAGTCTCTTTGAAATAACATGCGTCATCTAATCATGACCTAAAAATCTAATCTCGTCCAATCTAATCTTATCCTGTCCTATCCTATCCTATCCTATCACATCATCTTCGCTCTCTGTCTCTGTCTCTGTTTCTCTCTGTCTCTCTCTAGCTCTACCTGTCTCTGTCTGTCTGTCTGTCTGTCTGTCTCTCTCTCTCCTATCCTAGAGACAGAGTCTCTCTGTGTGTTTGTGTCTCTCTGTTTCTCGGTCTGTCTGTATCTGTCTATCTCTGTCTGTCTGTCTCTGTCTGTCTGTCTCTTTCTTTCTCTTCTCTCTCTCTCTCTCTCTTTCTCTGTCTCTCTGTCTCTCTGTCTCTGTCTCTCTGTCTGTGTCTGTGTCTGTGTCTGTGTCTGTGTCTGTGTCTGTGTCTGTGTCTGTCTGTCTGTCTGTCTGTCTGTCTGTCTGTCTGTCTGTCTGTCTGTCTGTCTCTCTCTCTCTCTCTCTCTCTCTCTCTCTCTCTCTCTCTCTCTCTCTCTCTCTCTCTCTCTCTCTCTCACACACACACACACACACACACACACACAGAAAATAGAACAAGAGTTAAAGAAAGAAAGAGACAGAGAGAAAGAGAGCAAGGCAAGCTTTGTCGGTCTGAGGGGTGAGAAGATTATAACAGCAATTCAAACATAAAATAACCCGATATATATATCTGAACTCGACCGACCAGCTAGCCACACATTTGGACCTGTGTATTTGTAAACATTTGTGTGCATGCATCTTTGTATGTTTGTGTGTGTTTGTGAGCGTATGTTTGTGCATTCATTGTTTCGAGCGAATGACCTAGAAACCCGTCTGGGTAACCGGATTCAAACAGTTATCTCCAAAATGTTGCAACATTCGCCACACGAGACTAAAATATGACTCAGACTTCTTCCGAAAATTGAGGATCTATTTCAATATACTGGGTAGCCAATTTGCAGCCTCGTTTTCAACCAGCTGAATCGTAATCGTAAACTTCATATTCTAAAGCGCAATTTGAAAGCTAAGTGCAGGGCACCAGCGTATTCAAATGGAGCCTCGTAATGAAACGATAGAAGCCTTGTTTTCAGTCAGCTGAAGCCTCTGTTACAGCTGTCTGCATTGCCACCAAAATTCTGTTCATATACTCCAGCTTCAGGCCCCTAATTTATTTATATTTATTTGCTAGACATATAAGTGGAATCTAGAATAGTAAGTCTGTTTTCCGCCAAAAGTTTGCTGTATACGAAGTCTGTTCCGGGACTTCCGGCCTTCAGATCGCTGTTAAAACTCATCGCTTCCACTGCTGCTACTGCTGCTGCTACTACTACTACTACTACTAGTAGTAGTATACAACAGCAACAACTACTCTTACTGCTACCATTATACCACTACGATTACCATTACCCTTCTCACTGCCAACTACTACTACTACCACTACTGCTACTATTATTTTTATTATTATTTTTATTATTATTTTTTTTGCCCCAAGGTACATATGATCCCTCGGGGACTTAGATATTAGACTATTTATTGTTATTTCCGGAAAATCAGATTATTATTATTATCATTATTATTATTATTATTATTATTATTATTATTATTATTATTATTAGTAGTAGTAGTAGTAGTAGTAGTAGTAGTAGTAGTAGTAGTAGTAGTAGTAGTAGTAGTAGTAGTAGTAGTAGTAGTAGTAGTAGTAGTAGTAGTAGTAGTAGTAGTAGTAGTAGTAGTAGTAGAAGTAGTAGTAGTAGTAGAAGTAGTAGTAGTAGTAGTAGTAGTAGTAGTAGTAGTAGTAGTAGTAGTAGCAGACTAATAGTCAAGGCCGTAGCCAGGATTTTGTTGGGGGTGTTTACGTCCTTGAGAAAACCGACAGGCAACCGAGTCAACCGAATAAGGGGTTTGGAGTTAGTAAATGCATTATTTAATTTTTACTTTATTTAATTTTGGGTGGTGTTTTAACACCCAAAACACCCCTAGCTACGGTCGTGATAGTATAGTATAGTAGTAGTAGAAGAAGTGGAAGGAGTAGTAGTACTAATAGTAGTAGTAGCTAGTAGTAGTAACTTATTAACTTTGCTATAGATATTATCGCTAGCGTTGCGGCCTTAGTATCTACAAGAGAGCAAGCACACACTTGTACCTTCGCCTTCTCTTTATTTCCGGAGGAAAGGTTCGTCACGATTAGAGAGGGACTAACAAATCACTCACCGATTAATTGTTTCTCGTCGGGATCCCTTCCCTTCCCAGGTTGGCACTTGGGCATACACGAACTCGCTAATTTTCCTATACTGAACGTCCAACAACCGTAATTAAGGTAATGGTAATTGCAAATTTATATAGCGCCGCGTCCAGAGAGCCTGATCAGAGGCGCTCCTAACCTAACACAATTAAACCACGGTCGAACAAAAATTAATGCTCTTCAAGCGTTTGCGAATTAGTTCGGAAGACCGCATTTCAGAGCAATACTCTACACTACAGTTGTAATTAAGTATGCCGTATTAAAGTACGGGAGCATTCAAGTACCGCGTATTTAAGTACCGCGTATTTAAGTACCGAGTATTTAAGTACCGAGTATTTAAGTACGGCGCATGCAGGTACGCCGTTGGGTCTATTAGCCTATGTGATAATCGGCAGACTAGATTGGTTAAGGATCTTTGGCGGGGGTGATCTTACTATCTTATTCACCCCACTTTTCTCTTGCACAGTCGTTGACCTTAGTTGGGGCACGGGGTGGGTTGTCAATTCTGTAATCAACGGTGTAAGGGTGACATTTTCGAGGTCAATGCAAACATACACGAACGCTGGGACAGACAGACAGACAGACAGATAGATAGGCAGACAGACGAGCAAACAAGCAGGCACAGGTAATTAGAAAGACGGACGGAGGTGCTGACAAGTAGACAGAGGCATGTAGACAGAGAGAGAGAGAGAGACAGACAGGCAGACAGACAGGTAGACACAGACAGGTAGACACAGACAGACAGACAGACAGACAGACAGACAGGCAGACGGATATGAAAGCGATATAATTAAACCTAGACGTTACTCTCGTTATCTCCTCCATTGCTAACATACAGACCTACACTTATCAGCCTAGATATAGGTCTAAAGGCCTACACTGCCTACCATTAATATACGGCCACAATAATTACAATAATTTATTATGTTAACCCAGTCACTTATAGTAAGCCGTAAACCCCGTCTGGGAGCTGGGAAGGGAGGGTCCGCTCCTCCATCTGGTAGGCCTAATAGACCACACAGCATGGCCTATACGCAGGCCTAAATTAGGCCTACACGTCCACTTATCGTACGAAGAGTAAATATATAGGATGTTAATCACAATTATGCACTGATGATGATGATGATGATGATGATGATGATGATGATGATGATGATGATGATGATGATGATGATGATGATGATGATGATGATGATGATGATGATGATGATGATGATGATGATGATGATGATGATGATGATTGTAAATATAATAAAAATTAAATAAGAGAATGAGTAGTAGTGGTAGTGGTGGTAGAGGTAGCTATTCTTGCTGCTCTTGTAATAATAACAATAACAGTCAAATAATAATATTAATAATAACAGTAGCAATACTAACAGTAATAATATCTTTTTGGTTGTATTTATTCTTAAGCAGGCTTGACCATTATTAGTTTTCTTTCTCTTCCACAGCCTGGAAAGGTCACCACTTGTGGGAATTCATCCGTGAACTTCTCGAGAACAATGAGGATCCCACACGAAGTGGGGGAGCGGGGGAAGAACTGGTCCGATGGGAGAACAGGGAAAAGGGCGTCTTCCTCATCGTCAACTCCAAAGAGGTCGCTGAACTCTGGGGTAAACGAAAACGAAACGAAAAAATGACCTACGAAAAACTCAGCAGATCGCTCAGGTATGCTGACCGGTTCATTAAGGTAAACAGGTAAAGGATAAGGTAATGTTGAAGGTAAACTAAAGGCAAAGCCTGACTTCTGCTTTCTTTGACCTACCTGCCTGCCTGCCTGCCTACCTACCTACCTACCTACCTACCTACCTACCTACCTACCTACCTACCTACCTACCTACCTACCTACCTACCTACCTACCTACCTACCTACCTGCCTACCTACCTACCTACATCCATACATACATATATCAATTCAATTTAACTCAGGCAGTAGCACAATGTGCCAAAGTGAAGGGATACAACAGGAGACCCAATAGGGACCGAGGTCTCGCTTAATTGGGGTTAAGTGTACATGTAGGTTGGCAGTTGATTGATTAAAGTTAAAACAACTGGTTTCAGAGACCTAAGACAAATCAAGTCAGACAGACCAGGCATAGAAGGCGTCCAGAGGAAAGACAAAACAAAGACAAAAGACAAAACAAAGACAAAAGACAAAACAAAGACAAAAGACAAAACATTCACAAGAAGGGAACCCGGAACTTCTTAATTAATAAATGCAGATATCATTTTAGAAAAACAATTCATTTTGTTCATTAAAGTAGACACGAATTCTGACCTTTTAATTAAACAAAACGATATTAGGCAGATTACGAATATCATTAGGTAAGTTATTCCAAACAAACGGACCATCACGTTAAATGGCAAATACTCGGGCAACACTTACACGAAAGTTCCCATGGGATCTAGTATGGTAAACATGCATACATACACATACATACATACATACATACATACATACATACATACATACATACATACATACATACATACATACATACATACATACATACATACATACATACACATGTACAGTACATCGAAACGTCCATCTGCTAAACCTTCGAAGTCAAAGCAAACACAAACACGCAATAAAATCTCACGTATGACATCCGATGTAATCTCCGCGTACTTTTCGAATGCAAACACACGAGCAGATATACAACTGTAGAAATTAAGCGATCATTTTGAACTTGTTCCCATTCTCGTGATTTGTGTAGCTCTAGTGTATGCGCGCCCGTGTGAAGTACTTAATACAAATGTTAGTTTCAATGACACAATCTGCATCCTTGTTTCCCAACATCAACTCACAGAGAGGGAGATTTGACCGAAATCTAGGGGGCGATGACTAGGTCACCCTCTGAACCTGTAAAGGGACAAGGGTACAGACACGGCAAAAGTTATAGAGACAGAGTGCCTCAAGGACTGAAGGCACACGTACAGAGGGACTGAAGGACAGAGGGCCACAGGGACAGATGGATTGATGGACAAACAGAAACAGTGTCTAAATTCCTGCAAACCATGCAGGACTGTGCTGTTGAGATAAGAATGCTAGTATAATAGTTCTTGTAAGGCGATATATAAATGTCCAGATAAATAGTACTAGTAGTGGTGGTATCCAGTGGCGTCACTAGGGGGGTGCGGGGGGTGCGGACCGCACCGGGTGACACCCTAGGAGGGGGGTGACACCCAAGATGAGAAAAAAAATTTTTTTTTAAAGATGAGGTCATCACTTTTTTTGGGAGACGAATTCCTGTCAAAGGTAAAGAGGTAATATGCATTATGGTTGGAGACCGGAAAAGAAGGATGTAAGAAGTACAAAAACAGGCGGATGACTAAAAAAAAAAAAAAGGTCATCAACTTTTTTGCGAGATGAAATCCTAAAAAAGGTTTTTTGGGAGACGAATTCCTAAAAAAAGTCATCTTTTTTTGGAGGGTGACACCATGACTTACCGCACCGGGTGACACCAGCCCTAGTGACGCCACTGGTGGTATCAGCTGAAACAGCATGAGTAGTAGTTATTTTATTATTATTATCATCATCATCATCATCATCATCATCATCATCATCATCATCATCATCATCATCATTAATAGATTAGTTCGATTTTTTAAGGAAGTGTTTCATTCGTATTAACAGGTGGTGTCGCACATCCGGGTTTCTAGCGGAAGTTCCAAAAGACCGAAAGTACCCGAAAAAACTTTGCTTCTGCTTCGGTCACAGAGCCTATGACATCCATCGAACTACAACTGCCACTCCTAGCGTCAGCTAATTCGTCCATCCATCCGTCTATCAATGATTCCTTATGTAGCTGTCCTTCAAGACATCCATCCTTCCTTCATTCCTTTTACTTGTCTGCCGTTTTCACGGAATGTAAACTTGCGAATATGACCGAGCGCTTCGTGTCCTGCCGTGCCCTGCTGATGATTGGCAATGCGTCGAATCCCAGTCGCTGCGAACGATGGTGATGTTATGCTGCACTGCGCACATAGAACGACAAACTCTTCTCTCGACAGAAGAATAAAAGCAATACAGGTGAAGAACAGTCGTGAACTCCGACCTCTGCCAAGGTGAAAGTAGTTTCAAGGAGACTCGAAAGATGCATTCCGAATTCTTCATAACTTTCTCAAGGGAGAATTTATACTTTCTCAGGAGATAATTTAAACTTTCTCAAGGGAGAATTTATACTTTTGTATCCAATTATTGAACTGACTTAGAAACCGAACTGTTGCGTTACTTTTAAGTCAGATTCTGAAATCTATCCTATTACAGCGTTACAACTGTTGTCAGCTATCTGATGCGGGATTTAGTAGGCTATATTTAAGTATGGTTATATGATATGTAATCAGTCAATTATATGTTGCCAGTTTGCAGGACATTCTCAACCGTACTCTGATAGCTGCGCTATAGAAGTTTAGGGTCAATGTGGGAGAAGGTGAAACACGCGACGTATACATATATATACAGAGAAAGACATACAGACAATCAGAAAGACAGTCACGCAATCAGAGAGACAAAGAGAAAGACAGAAGCCCAATAACAGAAAGATAGACAGGCAGGCATACAGATAGGCCTAGAGACAGACATTTAGGCCTAAGTGGTGGCCGATTGGTTAGAGTGCTCGCCTTGTAACGCAGAGAGTCTGGGTTCGAGCCTCGCCCAAGGCACTTACTGTGTAGCAAGTACTTTGTTCAGTCCTTCGCTCAGCGCCATCGTCTGAACTTTGGAAGGAGGACAATATCAAATACGGTTGTATTGTATATTGCATTGTATTATATGCACACAGACACACAGACGAACAGATAGACCTAGGCGCAGACAGACAGAAGGCCTAGTAAAAGAAGGCTTAACAGATGACAGATAGGCCTAGACACACAGAGACACTGTCAGACTGTCATGTAATTGTACTCTACGTATATTACTAATCTAGCCCAGAACTGCTCAAAACTGTTAATGAATATATTATTTTATTCTTTTTCGTTACTTCATGTTTACGTCATAATTGCACACAGTATTTTGTAGTAAATATTAAAATTCTGAATTTCTAGCAGAAAGTACTCTCCGAGCAAACGCATTCATTAGCGATTGTGAATTTTATTAGAATGACAGTTCCTGTGAAATTCTGCGATGCGAGGCAACGTCACTTCCTGCCACGTCACTTGCCCCAGACGGCCATATTGCCTGCGGTTGCCCACTTGTGTTTGGCCGCGTTCCTCTTGTCAGCAGCAGAGTTGACCTCGTCCGTCGCGGCGGGAACCGGCCTTTGACCCCGCTTGCCCCACACGACCATCTGACTGCCCTGCCATTTCCGTTTCTCTTCCACGTCACCAAGTTTTGCCACCGGAAGATAGACCCAGCGTGTGCCGCCATCTTCCGACAGAAGCTGACGCGATTCGGACGGCGGCAGATAGGTGGCGCGCCTGTGGACGACCTCTTGGTCATCTGAACTCTCCGTTTGTCGTTTCATGCGACTATTGAAAGGAATCCATGATGCGTCTTCAGTCTTGACGTTTGCGTAACCAGGCAACAAGGCCAATACCCTCTCTTGTTCGTCGCCGTCGTTGGGTGTCGCCACCATCAGCGAAACTTGGAGCGTTAGGAGAAGAATGACGTCAAAGAGACCCGACATCTTGACTGGTGTTACTACTGTTGTCGCAGTCAGGGCGATAATGTCGGAAGCTGAAGTTGTTACGTTCTTTCAACCAGTTCTATATAATAATATATTATTCGTGTTTATTGACAAGCTCACTGACAAACCGCAGTAAGGAATGATGAAACATATGACAGTACAATTATCAGATCTTGTAGAACACGCGTCTTGGCAGCCGGTTAAACGCCCGCATATTTTACAGCTGCCCCTAGGGAGTGGAAGGCTGAGTCGACCTACAGAAAGCTTACGGGTATCGTACCGCGTCTTTCAAGATCCTATGTTCTTCGAGTAAGAGTGTTACCATTTCATCTATCCCCCTCCCGTTTGGCATCACAAGACAATGAAAATGGTTTCTTTAAGACAAAAGAATTCTGTGGCAGTTTTTAAATCAGTTTCGCCAATGGTCAGGTCTAAAGGCCTCTAATCTAATCTAATCTAATCTAATCTAATCTGATCGTGTCTATGACTGAAGTGTCGTTCATTCTAGATCAGTGAACCTTTACTTCAGCACAATTCGGAATCCATTCATTTGTTCATCATCTCACTGATCTATCTGTCTGTCTGTCTGTCTGTCTGTCTGTCTGTCTGTCTGTCTGTCTGTCTGTCTGTCTGTCTGTCTGTCTGTCTGTCTGTCTGTCTGTCTGTCTGTCTGTCTGTCTGTCTGTCTGTCTGTCATGTGTGTCTGTCACATATCCGCATTCATTAGTTCGTTCATTCGTCATTCAAAACATTTATATAGCGTCCGTCATTACGAACTGCGACTGACTGGTTTATTATTGCAGTTATTAAGCGCAAAGTTGGTAAATCTGAATCTGAGGCAAGAGACAACTGCTCATTACACAAAGTCCACTAAGCAGGCTTAGCTGTATGTAATGTGTGTATGTATGTATGTATGTATGTATGTATGTATGTATGTATGTATGTATGTATGTATGTATGTATGTATGTATGTATGTATGTATGTGTGTGTATGTATGTATGTATGTATGTATGTATGTATGTATGTATGTGTTTGTTTGTATGTATGTATGTATGTATGTATGTATGTATGTATGTATGTTTGTATGTATGTGCGTATGTATCAATCAATCGAAATTTGCATAGCGCCCCTTCGAGATACCTAGGGTCTACTCAGAAGCGCTCCCGACCCAGACCAGGCGGAAGACAGTAGTCTTAAGCAGCGAGTGGAACTGAGAAGAGGTAGTGTTAGGAGGGTGGCGCATTGGCTGAGGAAATTCGTTCCATATTTTCAGACCAACCACATAAAAAGAACGGCGCTGGATTGTAGGGGATGGGGCAAAAAGGACCCACAAGTCATGGGTGGAGAGCGCAAACTGCAACGGCCGATGTATGTGTGTATGAGTATGTATGTATGTATGTATAATTGTATATATATAGTTATGCATGTATGTATTTGCACATATACGTGTTGTATGTACGCATGCATGCATGTATATATGTATTTGTGTATGCATGTATGTATGTATGCATGAATGTATGTATGTATATATGTATGTATGTATATATGTATATATGTATGTATGTATGTATGTATGTATGTATGTATGTATGTATGTATGTATGTATGTATGTATGCATGTATGCATGTATGCATGTATGCATGTATGTATGTATGTATGTATGTATGTATGTATGTATGTATGTATGTATGTATGTATGCATGTATGCATGTATGTATGTATGTATGCATGTATGCATGTATGCATGTATGTATGTATGTATGTATGTATGTATGTATGTATGTATGTATGTATGTATGTATGTATGTATGTATGTATGTATCCGATTATCCCTTAAGAGCCTCTTAGATGACAATGACGAGGAGCGGTTAGTCACTCGTCAGGTGAAGAGCAGTTGACAGCCAGATGTTTGAAATGCAATCAGAAAGTGACAATCAGAAATGGTGAAACTTGAGGAGTTTCTTGAAGCAAGAGAAAGAGTTGGATATCGAATAAAAGCTGATAGTCTTCCCTTCCTTGAGGCAGCAGCATGGAATGCACAAACAACCAAGACAAAAAGACCCATGACAGGCTTAACAAAAAGACCTACACCAGAAGATCTCAGACTGCGTGAAGGGATGTATGGAGATATGGTAGTGGTTGAAGGTAGGTAGGAGTGCTCGTTTTTAAGATTTCATACGTCTCCGTTACAAGTTTAAGCCTTACTGTGAATTCTATAGGAAGCCAATGCAGCTGACTAAGCGGAGAAACGAAGTTTATACGAGAAGGTGCGCACAGCACCCCGTGAGCCAGCGAATTTTTGTTAACTTCACGATCTAAGATACCTGCAAAAATCGAACTGGCAGTGAAGTAGGGAATGAAAGCCGCATTAAAGTATGGGATGAAGTATGCAACCGTCCAAGTATCTCAAATATGATGTATACAATTAAGTACGCAAAATTTAAAGTATGGGATGAAGTATGGGATAAAGTAAGCAATCGTCCAAGTATCCCATCAAGTATGATTTATGCCATGAAGTACGCACACTGTCCAAGTATCCCATCAAGTATGATTTATGCCATGAAGTACGCACACTGTCCAAGTGTATTATCAAGTATGCAAGTCTGAAATATGTAATGAAGTATGCAAGAGTCAAAGTGTCTGATCATACTTACAGCAAGAACTGAAGAATCGGGTTCCAGTCATTGAAGCAGAACTTTGTCGGAAGATGCTAAAGCCGGTTCTCTGTCTCTGAAACTCTTCCACTCGCGCCGTCAAACTCCAGTCGTAGTCTGCTTCTGTAGCACTGCGACTGGCGGCTTTTATAGCATCTGCGAGCTGTATGTAATCCCCCCCTCTCTCTCTCACACACACACACTGTCTCCCTCCTTCTGCTTCACTCCCTGAGGCATCTCTCGCACACGCACCACTCTCTGTTACTTCTTATTAAATGCTTTGTCTGTAGTATACTTCTCTTTCTGTCATGGCGTATATCTCTACTTGCTTGGCCATCTGTCTGTCTATCTGTCTCTATCTCTCTGTCTCTGTCTCTGTCTCTGTCTCTGTCTCTGTCTCTGTCTCTGTCTCTGTCTGTCTCTGTCTCTGTCTCTGTCTCTGTCTCTGTCTCTGTCTCTGTCTCTCTCTCTCTCTCTCTCTCTCTCTCTCTCTCTCTCTCTCTCTCTCTCTCTCTCTCTCTCTCTCTCTCTCTCTCTCTCTCTCTCTCTCTCTGTTTCTAGTTTCTGTCTATCCATCTCTGGCTTTCTTCCTAGTTGCATGCATGCTATCCCAGTGGCATCAAACCTCAATTCGAATGCATGTTCGCTCGGTCTCCCCACTTCCATCTGCAGCACCCTAATCCCTCCCTTCCTACTTCCATTCATCCATCGTACATCTATCGGCCATCCATTCATCTATCAATCCACCAACCCATCCATTCACCCATTAATCTATTCGCCCATACACTTATCCATCCATCCAATATCCATCTAAGCATGGCAGTAGTCCATCTACCCACCCATCCATCCGTCCATCTAGCAATCCACCTATCCATCCATCCTTCCAATCATGCATCCAGCAATCCATCCGTTCATGCATTCATTTCCTCATCCATCACATCAAATCATCCACCCATCTACATCTCCATCCATCCATTTACCCATCCATCCATCCATCCATCCATCCACTCCATCCATCCACCCATCCATCCATCCATTCATCCTCAGCCTCCGTAACCTCCGCATCCTCCTCAGTCGGCCGCGCTTCATCCTCGTCCCAAAGACGCCCAGTCACCAGCCTTCCGCATCCAAGCGTGCAACTGATAACAATGCCGCCATATAAATACAAGCATCGTCATCATCAAACACACTTGCGCGCCATCCTCCTAGCGTCTGCCTCTGCAACCAACACATCTTCCCCACCCGTGAAGAATCACCACCTGGGCCTTTAGGCAGCGGTCGGTTCAACTGCGAGCCAGTCATTTTACGATCGAAACGTGTCAGTCTTTAATTGTCCGATAACTCCTTCTATCCAAGAGACCAACAGAAGCGACAGGTTCACTCGACCGTGATGACTTTACCGATTCGACTCCACCGAAGCGTGAACAATGCGGTAAGTAAGTAGGCATCGCCACCAATTCGCTGGGAGTTCGAACGTAAAAACAACGACGACAGTCATTATCTGACCCATGCACCAGATTATTAACTATGCGCCCTTGCAATTTCTGCGCAGGCATGGCATCGAAAATTGAAAATATTACCTTGCAGTTTCTGCGCAGGCATGGCATCGAAAATTGAAATCATTACCCTATAATATCTGAGCAAGCATGGCATCGAAAATTGAAAATAATACCATGCAACTTCTGCTCAGGTATGGCATCGAAAATTGAAAATAATACCTTGCAATTTCTGCGCAGGCATGGCATCGAAAATTGAAAATAATACCATGCAATTTATGCTCAGGCATGGCATCGAAAATTGAAATCATTACCTTGCAATTTCTGCGCAGGCATGGCATCGAAAATTGAAATCATTGCTGGTACTCTTCTTGAGATCTTATCCTAGTCTCTCCGTAATTGTAAGTTTTGTTATTGTAGTCGCAAATTTATATAGCGCCTTTCCAACCAAACGACAGAAGCCGGGATCAAACGGAATGGTTTTGAAGTGCATCGGAAGCAGAGACAGACAGACAGACAGACAGAGACAGAGACAGAGACAGCGAAAGAGAGACCACGGCGCTCGTGTCGTAGAGTGTTGAGCATCCCTTCACAACCACGCCACAGGCTTTCCATTCACTCCACAGGCTTTCCACTCTCAATTAAATTCCAACCCCTCAAGAATTCCTACCCTAATCCATCGAATCCTTCGTCTTCCATACGTTCTTGTCCTCAACGAAACTCGCCTTAGCGGCGCCTTGAGCTGCCTCCTCTCTCTCATCTCTAGCAACCGATCTCGGAACTTGCCTTGACCACCTACGGAGAACCACTTTGATTTGACGCAGCGCTCGTGAATAAGCTTAGCTTTGAATTAGTACGTTATAAAGTTGAAGTTTACGATTGGATTACGAGAAAGTCGGACCAGAGAACAGGGAGAATGAGGTCAATCTGTTTAGATTCGATCGATCGAGGGTTTCTTGGACCTTCAAATTCGTTACGGATGCAAACTGTGGCAAAACTAGGTTTATATATACGACTTACGTTGCCCTGTAATGGCAGATTTAGGCAGAGGATTTCGTCATCTAGCTTCCTCTCACCGGTTTCAATATTCAGTCGGTGAAAATCTACTTTGCCTTGTAAATGACATCGAGCGATTTAAATCCCGTGAAATGCGGGTTTCGATATTTTTTACTCGTGGGGGTCAAGTTCATTCGCTTGAATCTGCTTACAGGGCCGAGAAGGTTAAGTCAAATTGGGTCAGGTCTTAGGCCAGGTCTTAGGCCAGGTAGAGCCCTGCGCCGGCCGCGCAGCGCCGCCGCCGCCGACATTTCGTGGGCGCCGCCGCCGCCGATTTTTGTTTGTCGGCGCGCCGCTGCCGCCGCCGACAATCTGTCGGCGCGCCGCCGATGCCAATTTGATATGCTTAATTGTTATTGTTGCATTTTTCATGTTTTGCATAATATTGCGATAAATTGTTGCCTTGGTACGAAATGGAGGTGAACATCTTGTACTTACTTACTTCATTTAATTTTTCTGGGTTTCTTTGCGAAACTTGATCGGCAACACGAATTGGTGTCATCAATGCTATGAGCGTATGCTATCACCAATTCGTGTTGACTTTTACAGCTATCATTGCACACATAAGTTCACTTGAATGCTGGTGATTGTGAAATGGGATGTACTAGTTGACAAGAAAGAAAAAAAGCAGACGAACTAAAATAACTAGGCCTATTAAAAAAAGTTTTCACTGTTGCCGGTCTTACAGTAACTGTGAAAATTCTTATTCTTTGACAGCATAAAATTTCTACACAAACAGCTTGAGTGTCAGCAATTTAAGGTGCTGAAATACGGCTAATTGGCTATCTAGCAGTTCTTAAAAGATTGGATGTAAGATAAGCTGATAAGTATATATCTGCGCCTAAATGTTTATTAAATAAACTATTCTCAGATATGGCACTTCTATTGGTAGGAACTCGTGTGTTAACGAAGAAGATAAAGACTGAACATAGCTGATTACAATGTTTGTGGTCTTTATTTTGATACTAAGAATGCATCGTCTTCATGACCAAATTCATTTTCCTTATACTCCGATGATCTTGTCTTTGTGCCATGATACAACAATCATTTAAAGCG
>OY744603.1:63278171-63283171 GCA_963556255.1 Allolobophora icterica
AACCAAGACAGCCATGCAGTGTTTTTTAGTTGTCAACAAGAACTGGGAGTAGGAAGATTTCACAGAGTATCAAAACACACGAAGTCAGGTCAAAATCGTTTATTCTTGTTATGTTGCACACGAAACATTTGACGTTTCACGAGATATTTAACGCTTCCCGATCTCCTCCAACACCTGATCATCGGCAGTGTTTAATCTAGTCCCCCTCTTCTGGGAGGGAAACAAGGTTTCTGGGGGACCAACGAATTTTACACGAGCTTTTTGTCTGTAATTTCATCCATCTTGAAAAAGTTTAAGACATTTTCCTAATTTCATCTTCAAAAAAGTTGATGACTTTTTTTAGTCCTTCATCCGATTTTTACAGCTTTTTCTACAGCAATTTCTCTCTCAAAAAAATTGATGACCTTTTTTTAGGAAACCATCTCTCTGGGGGGAACCATGTGTCCACATGTATCATGGGGGGATTTTCCTCCCCTAAATGTCTCTACATTATAATATTGCCGGCCTCTGGGGAGGGGAAACATCAATCCTGAGGGGACATTTCCCCCAAAGGCGTCTAGATTAAACACTGCTCATCGGTTACGTAGCTTAGGGGTTAAAAGAAGAACTAGGGGGTTGAACCCCACCAAACCTTTCGACAACTAAAACACTAGAGCAATGGATATGAAGTGTTAGCGACTTCAGCTTCTTGGTCTTGGCGTTTCAGGGCGTATGGCCATGCAGTCTTCTTCCTTGCCGTCAATGATCTTCAGTGCACTCGTTTTCTAGATGAGTTCTCTATAAGGGAGCAAGTGGAGAAGAAATCTCGGCAGATCTTTCTGACTTAGCGGGGATTTGAACCTCTGACCTCTCGGTTGAAAATAAAGCACGGTTACCATTAGACTACTCGTACCAACAAAAGTTACCTACTGAAAAAGGGTCTGAGACCTCATTCCGCGATCTCTTGGTCTTCGTTGACATTGCAGCACGCTAACCACTCACTATACCTGCCCCTCTCTGTATCTGTCTCTGTCTCTGTCTCTCTGTTTCACTCTCTCGTGCTGTGCTGTGCGTGTGTGTGTGTGTGTGTGTGTGTGTATGTGTGTGTGTGTGTGTGTGTGTGTGTGTGTGTGTGTGTGTGTGTGTGTGTGTGTGTGTGTGTGTGTGTGTGTGTGTGTGTGTGTGTGTGTGTGAGTGTGTGCGCGCGCGCGCAGGTGTGTGTGTGTTTGTGTGTGAATGGGAACTACAAAGGAACACTCAATTTGTCTAATTGCGCTGATAACTAGATCTTTTACACGGAGAAGTGTGGCGCATCTGGCGCCTTTTTCTTGACCAGTTGATACGTAGGCTTTCACGCGATGCCAAAGAACATGTTATAGAATCTATAGATGGTGCACAGCTTTTCACGCGACCAGCTATTTTTAGACAAGGAAACTGCTTAAAACCAGTTTACGGAAGAAATTGCGCCAAATGAGTTAAACTCTTATTTGATGCTCAGACTATATAACATACGTCATCGAAAGCTAATCGGAATTGAAGAGGGGTACCGGTAGCTTAAGAAAGGTAAGGTAAGGTAAGATAAGTGAAGGTGATAACAGAAGAAGAAAAGCAGTCCCTTGAGCAACGTACCCTTCTTAGGCAAAATGCAAGTGCGCAAGCCTTGTTATCCGCTGCGCGGTGACTTCAAGAGACATCCATGGGCAACAAATTTTCATCTTAACAGTGACCGCGTTTGCAGATAGACTTGCCATTGTTTTAAAGCACTGTATAGTGCTGTGCAGTGTGACCATGACGCTGTGCGACTTGAGTTGCATTTAAATTTGAACTTAAAAATGCACAACTCTTGCCTGACTTTAAACTTTAAAGCATTATAAAAAATTTCCACCTGTGACGTCGACTGCGAGGGCGTCATAGGTGCTTGTGCGGGAGTGCGACGGCCGAGCACCGGAGCAGCTTAGAGGGAACATTGTTCTTGAGCTAGCTTGACAGGTAGCCATAGGTATGAAATGTTAGCTACTTCATTTCTTATACTCAGCACATGAGGACGGATAGTCAGTCCTCTTCCTCGCCATCTCAACTTATCATCAACAGTGTGCGGTCAATGTACTCATTATAGCTGAGCTAGCTAGGGGTGCAGGTGAAGCAGAAACCTCGAACCAAATTCCAGTCCTGGCGGGGATTTAACCCCCGACCTCACGACTGACAGTCTAGTACGCTAATCACTACACTATCGAGTACCCAGAGTGAAGGTAACGTAAAGATGAATTAAGTTAAGGGTAGGTAAGGTCAGTTGAGGTTGAGCTACTAGTAGTCAGTCAGTCATTCAGCCAGCCAGTCAGCCAGTCAGTCAGTTGAGTCAGCCAGCCAGCCAGTCAGTCAGTCAGTCAGCCGGCCAGCCAGCCAGCCACGAAGCCAGCCAGCCAGTCAGCAAGTCAGTCAGCAAGTCAGTCAGCCAGCCAGCCAGTCAGTCAGCCAGCCAGCCAGTCAGTCAGCCAGTCAGTCAGTCAGTCAGTCAGTCAGCCGGCCAGCCACCAAGCCAGCCAGCCATGCAGTCAGTCAGTCAGCCAGCCAGTCAGTCAGCCAGTCAGTCAGTCAGTCAGTCAGTCAGCCGGCCAGCCAGCCACCAAGCCAGCCAGCCATGCAGTCAGTCAGTCAGTCAGTCAGCCAGCCAGACAGTCAGCCAGTAAGTCAGCAAGTCAGTCAGTCAACCAGTCCGTCATTTACCTATTCAATATACCTGTCAGCTAATTGAAAAGGAAATATATGTAAGTTCGATCCACCAATGAAAAATGTTTTAATCAGTCCTTAATTCAGTCTATTTTTGACGGCATTTCGAAGGTCACACGAGTCTTTTGCATCACTCTCTGTCTCTGTCTCTGTCTCTCTCTAGCTGTCTCTGCTGTGTTTGTCTCTCTGTCTCTCTTTGCCTATGCCTCTCTGTCTGGCTCTGTCTTGCATATATAGCTCTCTCGTTTCTTGTCTTGTATGTATGTCTGTCTGTCTGTCACTCTCTCTCTATCAGCCTCGACGGATTTCTGACGTCCAGCAGTATTGTATACGGATCTCATCAGAATAACACGAGTGCATCATGCCTCCAATCTACTCTTGATCTTCAGGGACCAATCGATCAGAAACATCAGCCGCCAACCACCTGTTGATCGCAAAGGAGGATGCCAGCTACTTCTCTCGTCTCTGATTTACCATAGATTAATATGTGCAACGCAATTTAAATATACAAGACGTCTGGGAATCAGGGTGACGTCTGGGTATGTCTCGCTTATTAGATCAACGAAAAAGAAGAACGGAGGGGAGCAAGATGAAACTCTTCCTTCCGAGGAAGGTCAAGGCAGTGGCGCATCTAGGGTTACCGAAGTCTATTGAGGGGGAGAAGGCAAGGCCGTCATTAACTTTGGCGAAAACAATTGGCGATCTTTTTCAGTCATTGTCAAAGTTTCTTATGGCTATAGCGTTGGCGTATTATAGAGAGTGATAGACAGTGTTTGAATACTGTAACTAAGATCTTAACTGTAAGTAAACTGCTCTTAGAGTAACCTTTTCTTAAGTAATCAACCACTCTTTTCAAACGCAGGTGTAACTGGTATGCATATATAGTTAAACCTCTCGTACCCCCCACAAATTACGCCTATGGGTTTGAGCTTCGCCCGAGACGGTTACTGTGTAGAGACCTTGAGCAAGTCCTTCACTCCTGCTCTGCGCCATCGACTAAGGCTTGGTCATTAGATAGTGGTGCCTAATGAATGCTTGATAATAATAATAATAATAATAATAATAATAATAATAATAATAATAATAATAATAATAATAATAATAATAATAATGATAATAATAATAATAATGATAATAATAATAATAATAATAATAATAATAATAATAATAATAATAATAATAATAATAATAATAATAATAATAATAATAATAATAATAATAATAATAATAACAATAATAATAATAATAATAATAATAATAATAATAATAATAATAATAATAACAATAATAATAATAATAATAATAATAATAATAATAATAATAATAATAATAATAATAATAATAATAATAATAACGCGGTTGATCGATGATCGGAAAGTTTGAAGTGCTAAGTTCCTGCTCCTACAGATGTATACACAATGGATCTATTCCACTGAATTATCCGTGAATTTTTCCAATTAGTTTCATGTGGTCTAAGAGCTGTTAAGGTCGGTTGATGCTCCTGCGCTGCTACGGGTAGGTCCCTACATTGGTCAGTTATTGCTAAGGCGTCTGTTGGAAACAAACCGGTCCTTGGTTATGACTGAAGCTAAATTTCAAACGAGATTTTTATGGGTCAAAATGTACTTCTCAAGTGGATTATCTCACTGCGCTTTGTTTTGGAAGTAGGCATTCCGTACAGAGTTCCGCTCCACACTCCTCTTGGTCAGCAGCTAGATGGGTCGGTGTACATCCCATCTACTGAAATACTGCCTTAGGCACGAACATCCCCGTCTATAGCAAGGGCACTGAAGTCCAGTCAAAGAACAGCCTTTTAATGAAATTGTCAGTTAGGCCTCAAAGCAAACCACTGAGAAGTATGCGCTCACGGCATTCATGAGCGCTCTCGATATATAGGCCCTACGTGTCTTCAGCTGTGTAGTGTGCAGGGCCGCCGACAGAAATTCCGGGCCCCTATAGGCAGATCAGTCACGGGCCCCTAGGCAGAGCAGTCGCGGGCCCCTATGCAGAACAGTCACGGGCCCCTAGGCACAGCAGTCGCGGGCCCCTATGCAGAACAGTCACGGGCCCCTAGGCAGAGCAGTTACGGGCCTCTAAACTATCTTTATGCTTTATATTAATATCTTATGGTCGTACGAAAAAATAAGAAAAAAATTAAAATGAAACAATAAAAGTGCGGGTACGACCTACGATATTATATTTATATATACAATTATGATTTTATTCAGATGCTTATAGTTTAAACTGATTGTAGTCAAGCGTCAGATAATATTTTCAAAAAGGCATAAATCATA
>OY744603.1:63285671-63298171 GCA_963556255.1 Allolobophora icterica
GCAGGTACCGTGCTTCCGTATTTCAACTCAAGCCCATTTTATCTAGGAACAGTCTTCAGCTTAGGCCTACATACGTGCTGGTGCATTTAGCTTCGTCCAGGAAACATTTTCAAAATGTCTTAAAATGCACTTGAATATCTAGATGAGTTAGATGGTCATGCGTGAGGTAGCCGACTTAAAAGGCGCTATATTAAGTGGCTTATATAAAAAAAGAAACAATAATGCACACATTCATACATAAATACACGCACTTCTTGGCGGACTGTATTAGCAATCATGTCCTATCTTCTTGCTGAGCCTTTCCAGAGGTATCAGTGAGCTGCGACGGACCGAACGGAGAATACCCAGACGATATAATTGTACATCAACAGAACGTTTCTTAGACGACCATCACCTGCAAATATCAATGCGGAATGTCGAAGTTAGAAGGAGAAGGAGGAGGTGGAGAAGGAGAAGGAGGGTAAGAAGGGGAAGAGGAGACCAGGACGAGGTGAAGAAGAAGGAGGACGAGTAGTAAGGAGGAGGAGGAGGAGGAGGAGGAGGAGGAGGAGGAGGAGGAGGAGGATATGAGGGCAAGATGATGACGATTACGAGTTGAAGGAGGATGAGTAGGAAGGAGTAGGAAGAGAGTGAGGAGGCGAAGAAGAAGGAGGAGGAGAACAACAAGGAATAGGCCTAGGAGAAAGAAGAAGAGGAAGGAGAAAGAGAAGAGGAGGAGGAGGAGGAGGAGGAGGAGGAGAGAAAGAAGGAGGAGGAGACGAAGAAAAGCAGTCCCTTAAGCTAGCTTGAGAGGCAGCTATGAATATGAAGCTATAGCGACTTCATTTTCTTAGCCTCAGTGTATGAGGGCGACGGCCATTGCTCTCCCTCGCCGTCTGATTATCAGCATAGACAGCGTAGGTCATAATTGCATCTGGTGTAGAGATTATTTTGTTAAGGCCGGTTCTGACACAACTAAACGCTCCCGCTTGAGCAAGGTCTTCATATATTCAGGAAAACTAACAGTTTAAGTCTCACCATAAGGTGTGCGGTTTTCGTTCTCAGAAGTAGGCAGTCTTGTTGTCCTCGAGACCAAGGTCTTGGTCTCGAGTGCACTCGAGTTCGTTTTTAAAAGTCTTGGTCTTGGTCTTGGTCTTGAGGTTCAAGGTCTTGGTCTTGGTCTTGGTCTTGAGCCTTGAGGTTCAAGGTCTTGGTCTTGGTCTCGCAAGACCAAGACCAAGACCGGCTGTTAATATGAACAGTCATTTAACAGAACTCAAGAATTCTGTATCAAGCCTGCTTGCATCATACGACCAATATCTATGGATGGATACAAGTCTTGTTGGTCAGGAAAACCAATTGGCGGCAGCAACAGTTATTCTGTAGGCCTATCAGACAGTATGATAAACCATGGGAAGATTTCAAAAGTGAGTCGACTCACTATCTGTACATTTACATCCAGTGCTTGAAAAGCTACTCTGTGTGTGTCAGCGACTTCAGCACCTGTAGAACGTATTTTTTTACATGGCGGAATTTTTATGAGGCCCACCAGGCACGTCTTGGTCAGAAAATTCTGAGCGAATTGGTTTTTTTAAAATACAAAAGGCATTTGGTATAAGAGTTTGCATGAAGGACTTTTGAATACAAAATCGGATTTCTCTGCAGTTTGCATTTAAAGTAAATTTACTTGAATAAAATAAAAGACTCATGTTTTCATTAAAATAGCGAAGATTCCGACTTGACAATTTTTAGAAGTCTTGACCTGATTTCGATTTTTTGGGTCTTGGTCTTGGTCTTGAGGTTCAAGGTCTTGGTCTTGGTCTTGGTCTCGAGGTTCAAAGTCTTGGTCTTGGTCTTGGTCTTGGTCTCGAGGTTCAAGGTCTTGGTCTTGGTCTTGAGGTTCAAGGTCTTGGTCTTGGTCTTGGTCTTGAGGTTTAAGATCTTGACAACAAGACTGGAAGTAGGCCTAGTAGGTTTTCGTTTTCAGGAAGAGTAGAGGTCTTGTTATCATCATGATAGATAGATCGAACGATGGAGGACTGGAGGGATGGAGGACTGGAGCGATGGAGGACTGGAGCGATAGAGGACTGGAGCGATAGAGGACTGGAGCGATGGAGGGAAGGAGTGCTTTCACGTATCAACTCAAGCAGGATTTCGACCTTTAGTTCACATATCGATTTCAGATTACCTGCATGCATGTATAATAGGATGCATGTTTCGGCTAAATCGGTTTATCGTACCATTGGTAAGTTTTCATGAAAAGGTTCCATTCACACAGTGGCTTCGGATGAAACCCTGGTATCAAATCAGTTTATAGGCCTACCAGAAAAAACACACAAGTCATCGCAAAATAATACAAAGTTTTCTAAGATCATTATTCACCTTGTCACCTTGTGCTGTCAACTCTTGGATCTCAAGCGAGCGTCATGATAAACATTTGGTTTGTTGTGTCTCATGACGATTTTCTTGGCATGTTAGCAGAGGTGGTTTGCCATTGCCTTCCTCTGGTTTTGCCTGCCGCGCCCGTTCGTTCCCCATCCAATGGAAGGGTACTAACGGTCCGCACCACGTGAAGGTGGGCACGGAGGACTTTGGTTCACCAGCCCAGGTCGGGTCCGAGTCTACCCTCCTAATTAAGAGACGTCAGTCAGGTCACCTCCCTGCTTTACTCTGTAACAGAGTAACTCGAGATCTGTAACAGAGTGACTGATGAACCTTTGCGATCATTATTAAAGTTTATTATTAGGCAACTATAGATAAGAAAAGATAAGAGAAAGTGAAGTTATCTTGCCATCTTGGAGAGGCGCTATATAAGTGCTCTGAATCAGCGAATGAATCCTAACCGTATGTAAACTTACATTACCTAAACTCCATTATCTTAGCTTACCTTACCCAAACATACCCCAACTTACCGTACATAAACGTAAATTAGGCCTACCTGAACTTAGTGCCTGCACCCTGACTTACGTTACCGGCTGGGAAACTACTGTTCTCGAAGTAGCGCCCGGTTACCTTGGACAGGTATTTAAAAGGCGCTATAGAATTTTAGTTATAATACGTTACAGAGATTACATTCGTTACAGTATAATACATTCCTAAAGGTGGAGCTTGAGCATTGAACGACAATTTCTCACACAGCGTATGAGAGTTGATGCTATTTAGTTTCTCTCCCGTCGATAACATCAGTCTTGTTGTCCTCGAGACCAAGGTCTTGGTCTCGAGTGCACTCGAGTTCGTTTTTAAAAGTCTTGGTCTTGGTCTTGGTCTTGAGGTTCAAGGTCTTGGTCTTGGTCTTGGTCTTGAGGTTCAAGGTCTTGGTCTTGGTCTTGGTCTTGAGGTTCAAAGTCTTGGTCTTGGTCTCGCAAGACCAAGACCAAGACCGGCTGTCAATATGAACAGTCATTTAACAGAACTCAAGAATTCTGTATCAAGCCTGCTTGCATCATACGACCAATATGTATGGATGGATACAAGTCTTGTTGGTCAGGAAACCCATTGGCAGCAGCAACAGTTATTCTGTATAAACCATGGGAAGATTTCAAAAAGTGCGCTATCTGTACATTTACATCCAGTGCTTGAAAAGCTTCTCTGTGTGTGTGTGTGTCAGCGACTTCAGCACCTGTAGAACGTATTTTTTCACATGGTGGGATTTTAATGAGGCCCACCAGGCACGTCTTGGTCAGAAAATCCTGAGGGAATTGGTTTTAATAAAATACAAAAGGTATTTGGAATAATAGTTTGCATGAAGGACTTTTGAATACAAATTCGGATTTCTCTGCAGTTTGCATTTAAAGTTAATTTGCTTGAATAAAATAAAAGACTCATGTTTTCATTAAAATAGCGAATATTCCGACTTGACAATTTTAGAAGTCTTGACCTGATTGCGGTTTTTTGGGTCTTGGTCTTGGTCTTGGTCTTGAGGTTCAAGGTCCTGGTCTTGGTCTTGGTCTCGAGGTTCAAAGTCTTGGTCTTGGTCTTGAGGTTCAAGGTCTTGGTCTTGGTCTTGAGGTTCAAGGTCTTGGTCTTGGTCTTGGTCTTGAGGTTTAAGGTCTTGACAACAAGACTGGATAACATAGGGGCCTATGTCTAATTTAAGTTATATCGATTGAGCGGATCGAACTAAACTAAGGTAAGACAACCATTGTTACCCATGTTCAATCACAAAGGCAAGGTATAGGTGAGATGAGTATGGCAGGGTAAGGTAAGGTAAAACTGAGGAAAGTTACAGTAAGTTTAGCTAAGTAAGGTAAGGTGAGGTGACATAAGGTAAAGTAAGGTAAGGTGAAATAGGTTAAGGCAAGGTAAAGTAAAGCAGTGCAAGGTAAGTCAAGGTGTGATTATTATTAACGCTGATCCTCACCTCTTCTCTGTCGCCTCATAGCAGTTTGTTGCAGTAGACGATTCTTTGTTTGATTTTGGTAGAGAGCAGTTTTCTGCGGACCACAGTGCATTTTCAACAGAGATTTCCTATAGATGAAGCGCTAACCAAGTCAGTTTCAACTGAGTCGATTTTCTGTTTCAGTTCATTATCAACGTTTGGTTGAGTTTAATTTCAGCGTCTGGTTGAGTTCATTTTCAGCTGGACTCTTCTTTCAACAGACGATCGAGAGTTTCATTGAGCAGGCAATCGAGTTTCTTCGAGTAGAGGACCCCGAACACAGCGGCGCGTCTTTAAGTCGAAACTAATGAAATCTATTGCGCTATAACATTGTCTAAACTGAGCTATACATATTGAAGCGATCGAATTAAAGTAAGACAGAAATTGTTATCCAAGTTCTATATAAATACTTAAGAATAATTCAGAACAGTCCTCCAAAAAAAACTCTGAACAAAGACGCTCAGAAACTCCACTATTCAGTTAGAAATCAAATCACGCTCGTCACCAAGGCAACTACGGAAGTAGATAAAGATAAATACTCATTCATTCATTCATTCATAAATTTAATATAGCGCACCTTCAAGAAACCTACTCAGAAGCGCTCCCAGCCCAGCCACGGCAATAGAGATTAGACTTGAGCAGCTTGTAAAAAGCAGATGTGTTACCCCTAATATGATGACGTCATATGCAAAAAGGAAGTAGATATTTGAAATGACGTTACCTTGTTACTTCTGAGAAATCTGTGATTCTAAGAATAGACTAAGATCTTTGTTTAAACGGTGTGATTGACTTGTCATGGACCCGCCTGCCATCTGCCCCAGCGCCTATCAGTTGCCCTTCAGATAGGAAACTTTTGTCTGTTTTAGACCCTTCTGTTCATGGGCGGCGATCCCGGGAGGGTCAAGAGGGACAAGACCCCCACCTTTAACAGTGGGGGGAGACACACCATACATCGAACCCCTAAATTTTGAAGAAATAGGGAAAAAAGGTCATAGGCCTAAAAAAATTTTGACCTCGTTTTTGACAAGATCAGTTCAGAACTCCTTTTTGACCAGATCAGTTCAAAAACGTCCCCCCCCAACTGTCAAACAAAATCCCCGCCATTGCCCAAAAGGTTTAAGAAATCGTTTAGTGGATCTTGGCCGAAAAAAGTTGTGCACCACTGATATAGAGCAACGTCACATGTAGAACAGACAGGGGCGTCTATCCCCCCCCTAAGTCACTGGAGCAACGTCCTTTTCCCCCCTCTTCTTCCCCCCTCGCCGTTCCTTCCCCCCATAAAATGGTGGCACACACACTGACAAATCTTTCCCCCTTATTTCTTGGATGGAGCATTTGCTCCAAGGTTTCTATGGTGTAGACGCCCCTGAGAACAGACACATGTGGCTCATATTGGAACACCGTCATGTGGGCTTCAAATGTGCTACCGATGACGCTGCTGTTGAACCCAGTTTCGGGAGGGGCCTATCAGGTCGGAATCCGGGTTAGGGGGAAGAGCTCCGGATGGGCGTACGTGAGAGAAGGCGTGGTGACCTCAGCCACGCAGAATGGGAGGCGATCATCTTCGATACGAATGTCTCCCAAGTTTCAAAATGGGTCATCCAAAGCTCACATACTTTGAGTAGGTACTCTGAGCAGGTCTCTTGAAGAGGCGCTACATCAATATCCAGAATGAATTAATACATTGGATCTCTCCCGCCCATTCGTCCACACTTGGCATCAGGGCCGCCGACAGAAATTCCGGGTCCCTAGGCTGCTAGGCAGAGCAGTCACGGGCCCCTAGGCAGAGCAGTCGTGGGCCCCTAGGCAGAAAAGTCACGGGCCCCTAGGCAGAGCAGTTATGGGCCTCTAAACAATCTATAGGCATTATATAAACATAATATCGTACGGCCGTACGAAAAAAAACCAAATTGAAATAATAAAAGTGCGTGTATACGACCGCACAATATTATTTTTACATATATTATATACAACTATGATTTTATTCAGATACTTGAAGTTTAAACTGATTGTAATTAAGCATCAGATAATATATTTAAAAAGGCATAAATCATAAACTTTGTAAAACTGAATATAATATTTTTCATAAGTTGATTGCGGGCCCGGCCCGGGCCCCTAAAAGTCGCCGGGCCCCTGGGCATTTGCCCCTCTGACCCCTCTCGGCGGGCCTGCTTCGCATTACTTTCCACAACCATTCACAGTTGTCCGCATTCCAGGAGGTTAATGAGCTCTAGATTAGGCCACATGTCGATTCTGTAAGGCTAACTGTGCTGCAGGGTAGGGTACGTTAACTGTGCTGCATGGTGGGGTACTTTCCTAACTGTACTGCAGAGTGGGGTACTTTCCTAACTGTGCTGCATGGTGGGATAGTTTGCCAACTGTGCTGCAGAGTGGGGTACTTCGATGCTGCCGCGTCCAGCAAGTTATGTTTATAGGAGCGAATGCAGTGTCGACTGTCTGCTGTCTGACTGAAGTTGGTGTTTACAGCACCTCAGGCTGTACTGAAATAACTATATATATGCCAAATTCAGATGCGGACGTCCGCATTGGATATGGACTTGTATTGTATCAACATAAGGCACCTCTCACAGTACAGCCTAATCAGAGGCGCTCCCAGTGCGAAGAACCCCAGGAAACAGGAAGTCCTACGAGAGCGAGCAGTACCAGCAATGTCCTTTGACAGAACAGAAGAACGAGTCTAAGAGGAAGATCATTCCAGGGCAAAGAACCATAGGGGTAGGCCTAGGGGAAATTTCAGTCATGGCGGGGGCAAGATTTTACTTCTGCCCGATACAAAAATAAATCCCGAAATTCGGGCAAGTTGGAGCTAGTTTGTTCAGCATTTTTCCCTACTTGCCTGAAAAACAGGAACGCCCCAAAAGAAATTTTTCAGGGGGGGCAGTGCCGATCTCAACCCCGCCTCCTACGCCTATGGAAAGAAGTAACAGATGCAAAGGCTCGATGATGGCCAGTAGCAGTCCGAGTCCAAAGTACAAACAAGTCTTGTCGGCCTAAAGAGCGGAAAGGCTTCGCTCCCCTTGTCCGCCTTTGGGTGACCCTTCTTCCTCCCTCCTTGCGGACGTCCATAAGGGAAGACTCAATACATGGTCCCATAGCGCTACAATATAAGGTACCGAGCTGTGCAAGAACCTATCAACGACAGACAGTACAGTAACATTACGCCACAGTTTTATTAACAAGCCATTAAATTCAACAATAACGTCGAGCCATCATAGTAAAACCAGTCAACGCATGGTAAAACCAGTCAACGCATAGTAAAACCAGTTAACGCAAGGTAAAGCCAGTTAACACATGCGGCGTCCTCGTTACAAACTCTGCTCTGCATTAACACGCTATATAAACGCCTTTGCACAAACAAAACAACTTTTAAGGGGCAATGGCAGATCCAGAGAAGCCCACCCTCGTCACAGACCCTCATACCTCAGTTTATGGCGAGGGTCTATGACAGCCATCATCGCCAGATTTAACAATCTGACACCCCAGGCCAAGTTTTTATGCCACCCCTAATATTTAAATGTTAGAAAGTTTTATCTGAACTATTCTCATTATAATTGTTTATTGTCGTTTTGCTTGCAGTTTAAACTAAAACTTTGTACATTTTTTAAAATTTTCTATCTTCCCTTGACATCTCTGGACAACCCCTCTGTGACACGACGCACAGCTTGTGAATAAGCTGGTGCCCTGCACTTCCCAGTAGTGCTTTCGAAATTTTGAGTTTACGATTACGTTTACGAATATGTACGTTTTGCCGACCTCTGGAATGTGGAAGGTCATGAGAATGCTTGTGCCTATAGAATTTCTGTTACTGATGGCCATCTGGATTAAACATCCCACTCCAGCAGGTCTTTCAGATTGAAGTTCAGAAGTATCGACGCACAGCAGGCATCAGTCTTGTTGTCAAGACCTCAAACCTCAAGACCAAGACCAAGACCAAGACCTTGAACGTCAAGACCAAGACCAAGACCAAGACCTTGAACCTCGAGACCAAGACCAAGACCAAGACTTTGAACCTCGAGACCAAGACCAAGACCAAGACCTTGAACCTCAAGACCAAGACCAAGACCAAGACTTTGAAACTCAAGACCAACCCCGAGAACAAGACAAAGAAATCACAACCATATGCAGACTTATATTACTTATTAAAAAATTGTCAAGTCGGACTGCTCGCTATTTTAATTAAAACATGAGTCTTTTATTGTATTCACAAAAAAGCAACTCCAAATGCAGACTGCAGAGAATTCCGAATTTGTATTTACAAAAATCCTTCATGCAAAATGTTATTCCAAATGCCTGTTGCATTTAAAAAAACAATTCGTTCAGAATTTTCTGACCAAGACGTGACCTGTGGGGCCTCATAAAATTTCTGCCATGTGAAAAATACGTTCTACATGTGCTGAAATCACTGGCACACAGAGCAGCTTTTCAAGCACTTGATGCAAATGTACAAATCGTGAATCTGTTTTGAAATCATTCCATGGTAAATAACCTGAAATCAAGATAACTGTCCAAAACAACAGTAAAGCCTCATTCACACCGTGTAAATACTAAAGCAATTGTTTTAGTAATTATTGGATAAATTTTTAAAATTCTTGCGTTTTGTTAGATGACTGTTCAAATTGTCAAAAGTCTTGGTCTTGGTCTTGGAAAACCAAGACCAAGACTTTGAACCTCGAGACCAAGACCAAGACCAAGACCTTGAACCTCAAGACCAAGACCAAGACCAAGACCTTGAACCTCAAGACCAAGACCAAGACCAAGACTTTTAAAAACGAACTCGAGTGCACTCGAGACCAAGACCTTGGTCTCGAGGACAACAAGACTGGCAGGCATGCCTTTCTCTGAATCCACCATTACTACAGATCATATTGTTTTAACACAAATTCACAACCGACAGTATGTACCAGCATTACATTCATACAACCGTAACTCAAGTGGAACGGTCAACTTTGTCCTACAACCTTGACCTTTGGCCTACAAAGGGCAGAGGTCAATTTGATTCACAACGGCCAGAGATCAACTCCTTGCGTAGCACCAAAGAAAATACTCGGGAACGAAGTAAAATGTGAAGATCGGCACAAAAGTGGCACTATATCAAGTGGCTAGTAATACAGACAGCAGGTAAACCTTTCCAGAGGTTCTCAAAAGACGCTATATCGTGTGTGTCTAGACCAGCGGTTCTCAACCTGTGGGTCGCGACCCCCACGGGGGTCGCCTTACGATTTGCCAGGGGTTGGCTGGAACCTTCAGAAATTTGTAAAAAAGTTGTCAGCATAGTTTGCTATTATTTAATATATTTGTAATTATGATTACTACACTATAATGGTAGCAAAAATGCTCTGAAGGGAGTAACCCAATCAATTTTATTGTTGGGGGTCGCCACAACTTTGAAAAATATTTTCAAGGGGTCGCAGCCCTAAAAAGGTTGAGAACCGCTGGTCTAGACGAAGACACTCGGCTACCACTCATCAACCTACCAGACCTCTTGGTATTTAGCGTCTAGGTTTCAAATCGGTATTCTGTCTCTAAAAGAAATTCATATAGCTCCTATAATAGAGAATTACTGCTCCAGGCCTACAATCAATAATGAAAGCAACACATTTGAATATTACGTACATGGATACATACTTATATACATACATGCAACATTGAGTAATGACCATTTAGAGCGGATAGATAGCCATGCAAGCAGAGCTCTTGAGTAGTAGTTTCTGCTCAATGACTATGTCATAACAAAGGTCAGCATCGCCCTCCTCCTTTATCCACGCTGTGGGACTGGCACTACCAGAGTGTGTACAGCAGTGGAGTGGCTTTTGAACTTTCTTAAAAGTTGCTACAATACGTGTCTTACACGCAGACATAGGCCTACAGACGTACAATCCGTTTGGAAGTATGCCCCTCTCCCTTTCGTAAGTCCTCAATCATCGAGTCCATGCTCAACACTGGGCTGGATACATCAACATGGCACCACTACGAGGTCACTCCATCCCGATTCAAGCTCTGTCATGCGTGTGGGAGTGGTTCATGACACCTGACCTAGGGAAAAACGCATCCTGGGAAAAGAGCTTGTCTTGGCCATGATACGTTAATGCTTTAATGACAACCTTCATTGGTTTCCCAATCACTTTTAGTACAAGCTCGTCGTTGAAGTGTTAGTCACACAGTTATCTTCCATCATGGCCGGACTGAGAGCGGTCTGCGTAGACATGTTGAAGGGGGCGTTAAACAGATGCTCTATATGAATTCGTTTTCTGTAGTTCAATGCATTCAGTACCGTAGTTCAAACACAAAGTAGCACAAACACTGATTCTGAAACTACAGCAAACCGTAGCCAAAGTTTACATACGGCACAAACGATGGCTACAGATGTTTCATAAACACTCAGGTTGACGAACTGCTCAGCACTTAAGCAAAATAGAATCAAAGATCTTGGAGTAGCGTAAGATATGACACTCCATACTCGCCACATAACTCGTGCGTGTGAGGGTCAACTGAATACAGTACAATACAATGCAATACAATGCAATACAATACAATACAATGCAATACAATACAATGCAATACAACTACATTTGATTTTAACTTCCTCCCAGAGTTCGCAAGTGCACACACGACAATACGAGAGAACATCGATGGCTCTGAGCAGTTCTGAGTGAAGGACTCGCTCAAGGTCCCACACAGCGACTGCCTCAGTGGCGGCTCAAACCCGTACTCTCGGCATTACAAGTCGAATGCTTTACACAATCGGCTACAGTGCCTCACATTAAATAAAACTACCTCGTTGATTGGGCATACACCTTCGTCGATTGTAACACCACAATGCGCTCAATATTTTATAAAGTAAAGGTCTTTGACTTAACAAAGAATCGAGTGTCATATCTTAGCGAAGATCTTTGATGGAATGGCGGCGATGTCATAATTCACTTAAACCACCAGAACAATATCAGTTGAAGGATCATTATGAGGACGATTCGGAACAGATCGGGACTTGACGCAAGGTCTCGGTTCCGGTTCGCAAGTCGCATCTGATGTTGCAGGGTCTCGATCTGTTGTTGGATGGCGGTTAACTTCTCGGCATTCTCTCGCTGGAGTACGAGAACCGGCGCAAAAGCCTTCTCGATGGCGCTTGATTTGGAGCGTGGCATGTGCGATGACGTGCTTTTTGATGCGTCTTCGTGCATGAGCGTTTCCACTGGAATGCATTATGAAAACTTTAAAAATCAGTACATGTGCATGAATCAGTCTTTAAATCAGTACATCATTACTACATGTTTATCAGTAAATTAATCACTTGTTTTAGCTTATCAGTACATTATCACTTGTTTTATCAGTACGTAAATCAGTAAGGCATTAATTACCCATTGTATCACTATACTAATCACTTGTTTTGTTAGTCAGAGTGCTCAATAGTGTAGTGGTTAGCATGCTGGATTGTCACCCGAGAGGTCGGAGGTTCCAATCCTCGCCAGGGCAGCAATTTGGTTTGAGATTTCTGTTCCGCACGTGCTCCTTAGCCAACTCAGCTATAATGAGTACACTGACCATAAACTCTTGGTGGGAAGATGAGACAGTGAAGGAGAGGACTGGCCACATGCCCTCATATGCTGAGGCTAAGAAAAGGAAGTCGCTAACACTTCAAACCCATGGCTACCTCAGGGCTAGCTTTAGGGACTGCTCTTCTTCTTCTTATTATTAGTCAGGAGTGTGCAAGGACGCACTTTTCAATGCATCTTCTTGCAACAGCATCTTCACTGGAATGCATTATGGAAATGTAAAATACTAGTGCTGTGGGAATTGCTAAGAAGACCAAAATATCAATCAACAAAGTGAAGTAAAACAAAATGCTCGGTTCACAGATCATCGTCAAACGAGAAACTGATCAAAGCCATCGTTTATAAAACATGTACTTACTGTACTGACAAAATGACCGATTAATATACTGATAAAGTAAGTAATCATTGCACTGGTGGTGCCACCTATCATGCCAACCTGGAAACGAAAAGCGTTCATCACCTGCCGAAAGCGATGATTCGCTGTCGAATGGCAGAGCGTCTGCCTCTGGAGTGGAGCTTCCGCTTTCACGACTGCGAATGCGCTGCATTCGTTTGATTGACAGGCGTTTGAT
>OY744603.1:63300671-63563171 GCA_963556255.1 Allolobophora icterica
TCTAATCTAATCTAATCTAATCTAATCTAATCTAATCTTATCTAATCTAATCTAATCTAATCTAATCTAATCTAATCTAATCTAATCTAATCTAATCAAATCTAATCTAATCTAATCTAATCTAATCAAATCTAATCTAATCTAATCTAATCTAATCTAATCTAATCTAATCTAATCTAATCTAATCTAATCTAATCTAATGACTTCTATATGTAGTGCCATTATATCTTATTATTATGCATTTACTAAACGCCGCTGTCTAATGAGCAATTTTGAGTGAAGGACTTGCTCAAAATCCCTACACAGTAACCCATCTCATGGAAGGCTCGCATCTGTACTCTCCACATTACAAAGTGAGCGCTCAAACCAATCGGCTACTGTGTCCCGCTGATCAGCTACTGTGTCCCACCAATTGGCTACGTGTCCCACCAATTGGCTACGTGTCCCACCGATCAGCTACTGTGTCCCACTATCATAATGCTTAGAGCATCAGTTGATGGTCCCTTCAAGTGATATTACAATCCAATAAAGAAACCAAGAGGTCTACACATCAGCAATCACAAATAAAACAGTGCACTAATACTGCCCCACACGATTCACAAATAGACCTCCAGAGCATCTACTCACTCAGCGTATTTGTACATCCACTGCCCGGTTATTAGATTTCTCTCAAAGAACCTTGGGTCCCATTCCACCATCTTCACCTTGCGCTCACGAGCGGCCCTGCGCTGCTCGTCTTCGAGCAGACACTTCTCCCTCGTCGCTGCATCTTGGTCTGACTGGAGAACTGCATCGCTTACATGAAGCCACAGACTACACCAACACAAACAAGACTACGTCTCAGTTAATCTGTCATTTCAATTTATTTATATTAGTATCTCTAAAAGGCTAGACTCTGCCATTAAGAAAACAAGTACATGTTTAATTTTATTTTATTATTTAGTTGCGGCAGAAGTAACGCAAAACAGAGTCCGTGAATCTGAATCGACATGTTCCGAACCTTTCCAATTATGGAGGACAAAACAGCTGTAAGATGAGCCCCCATAAATCACCAGATTCAATTCCACGCCATATCTTAACCAGAAGAGCTAGGATACAGAAATTCAGAATACTTACTTTACAAACACTTGGAAACTGTTCTTTTCCACCGAGGTTGGGTATGAGTGCCTCCGAGTGGTCATCTTGGAGATGCGCTATATAAATGCTCTGCATGAATGAATGAATGAATGAATGAATATACTTCAGACCTCAAGTTTGCAGTCTGACATGCTAACCGTTTAACTCACATGCCACTAACGAATGGATTGAATTTTTGGCACTGACAACGTTACTGCAAAAGCTTACTTTTCCGATTCATAGTGACTCTGAGCGTCCAGTGGAACAGTCCATCTCCGAAGTCTCTTGGCCTTGACCTCTGGAGTCGGGTTCCAGAACAGCTCAGACACCTTTCAGAAACAAAGCATCCAATCTAATCTCTTATCCAATCTAAATTAATCTTACCCAATCCAAAACAGTCATAATCCATCTAATCTTACCTAATCTAATCTTGCCCACTCTAATCTAATCCCAGGCAATCTACTCTTACCTAATTCTAATCTGCGTTTCTTTCTCTGGTGGCAAACTCAGCTGAGCATGGCTTTGTTGATTTCCGGGGACCACGCTGTCCAGCCAAAGGGTCTTCTGCTGTGCTCTATGAAGGTCACTGAAGTTCAAAGCTGTTCTATCCTTCTCTATAACTCCGATCAATGAGATCCTAGGTTGATAGCATCATCATCTCATCCTACCTCACCTAATCTGGTGTAATCTAGTCTTTACCTAGGTAACTAATTCTGTTATGAATGCATGTACCGGTATGTATGCATGCATGTATGTATGTAAGTATATATATGTGTGTGTGTGTGTATGTAAGTATGTATGTATCTGGGCTCCTATAGAGCACATTTGTAAGAACCTTTCAAATGTGTTGTGCCTATTCTAAATCTGACTGTGCTGCATCAGAATTTGCATTACATTGGAACCACCATTACTCTGGACTGCCATCAACTGATGCTGCATCATGACACTGTGGCACTACCTTTATAAACCTAAGAAATGATAGAAGGAAGGAAGCAAATGAGCAATCAGATGAACGGACCCCTTTCCCTTTGTCCGTGATGTAGACTTCCTGATCCCAGTGTCCGTCGATGACCGACAGCGTCTCCTCACCGAGCTTGATCTTTCCCGTCACTCGGTTGCTCGCTTCACCACTTCCCAAGAATGGCTGCAAATCAAACGCAACGTCGAACAACTCTAGAGCATGTTTTAGTACGGAAATATTGACGTGTGCATGGACGAATGTACTATGCGTACATGTAGGCATAGATTAATCTATGTATGTAATATAAGTAAGCTGCTTAAAGTCTTTGACTGAGTTCTACAGTTAATGGCTCTACAGAAATGACAGAAAATAAACAATGCCAAAACTCTATGGATTTATTCTTCTTTTGAAACTTGTTCTCTTCAGCAGAACTTAAGTCTTCCAATCCAGTGCGGGATATGGTGGCCGATTGGTTAGAGTGCTCTCCTTGTAAGAGTATGGGTTCGAGTCTCCCCGAGATGGTTGCTGTGTATGGAGACTTTGGACCTTCAGCAACTTCACTCACTATTGCTCAGTGCCATTAATTTAATGCTTGGTCATTAGATAGTGGCAATTCATAAATGCATAATAATAATAATAATAATAATAATAATAATAATAATAATAATAATAATAATAATAATAATAATAATAATAATAATCTACAAACAAACCTTTAGTTTGAACTCCAGATCTGCCCGGTAGCCAGTCTTCTCACAGTGAATTGAGATTGTCCCACCAAATTCCATCGTCAATGTGCCAATTAAAATACCTAAAACATAAAAGTCATTATCGGTATTTCTGTGTTATCATTATCAATTATTAATTATATCTATATCTCACTAATACTATGCTGCTGCCACTACCACATTGTGCAAGTTGACAATAGTATATTATATGTACTTGATGAGACTGTCCTACTGTGCATTCTGACATTATCATGCTCACACTGTCATTATTAGGACTCCTGGCATTAATGCTTCTTAACTTTTTCTGTATGCTACTATTATTCTTTTCTGTTTCATATGCATCTGTTTGTATAACCTGTACTGTTAACCACAGTGCGTTTGCAGGTGGTCCAATAAAGAATATACTTACTTACTTACTTTCTTGACACTGCCATGTCATGATATTACCATATTATGCATGCTGATAGTGTCATATTATGCATGATCCCAGTGTCATATTATGCCTCCCGATATTATCATCAAATGCTTGCTTGCACTGTTTTATCCTGACATTATCATATTATGCATGCTGACATTGTCATATTAAGCCTCCAGACATTATCATGAAATGCTTGCTGACACTTTATATCCTGACATCATCATATCATGCATGCTGACACTGTCACATCATACATGCTGACAGTGTCATATCATGCATGCTGACCTTTGCAGTGGGCATAGGGCATTGTGAACAGGTAGTCTTCGCCTCTCTTGAGGAAAACCAGTTGACCAACTCCATCGAGAATGGCAGACAAGGAATTGCCATAAAACTTGGACTTGGCAAGGATGCTGCCGCTGATGACAAAACCATCGGAACGATTGGTCGCATAGAACGCAGAAATCGGAGGATGGTGACAGATCTGCACAAAGAAAACCAATCTGAAATGATCGTCTGATATAATCCTACTCTAATCTGGAAATCAACAAAGCACTGCCGATACATCACATGTTGGTCTCTTGGACACAGGCTTGGCCAATGATCATGTAGTTGTAGGTTTGACTCTTTGTAACGAGCCTGGGCAAGTTATTTGTCACCAAGCAGTACAATTTGGTACCAGCTTAAGCTGGGAAGTAAACGGCAAGTCCTGTGATGCACTGGCTCCATGTCCAGGACCTTGGGATTCGTCCACTGCCGGCTCGTTTCACTACTGAACACTAGACAGTACTTTAATGCAGGCATAACATAATGCATAATGCATAGCATAATTCCATAATTTTTAGCCTCTCATTCCAATTAAACGGATGCAAAATGAGTAATGCAAATAAACAAATCAACAAAATAAGGTAGTACAGATGGGGCTTTAAAATAAAACTGCATTCCAGTCATAATCCTTAAGATAGATCGTCAGGTCAAAGACTTTAAACGGCCAAACAGACCTTTATAAATCATCAAGAAATCTGGTTATTCACAAAGTTCTGCTTCACCAGCCTGTTTGATTTCAACTGGACTTCTCCAACTAGGATTCTTGACTGAGCTTTCACTGGAAGTGACCATCAACTGAAACCTTGAGCATTATGATAACGGCTATAGAAGTCATAGTAGACTAATTAAGGCTTGTTTTTCCTGTTAAGAGAGTACTGAATTCCACCGCTAGACAATCAATAGACAGAAAGATCCAGAACTGATCCTTGAAGGACCTGTTCGGCAATGTAGAAGGTCCTGCTTCCTGTCTTCGGATGGACCCAGTAGCAGCGGAATGTCTCTCCAAGGATCGGATTATACGGCTTCTTGAGTCCCTTCGGCTTCTTGTAGAAACCCGACAGATACCACTTGACGACCATCTTCATTCGTGTGAAAGGATCCTCCTCAAGCACAGCTCTTTGTACAGAAAACGCAGTAAGGTAACATAAGCAATGGTAAGATTAACAAAGGTATGGTAAACAAAGTTAAGATATGTGAAGGTAAGGTACATGGAGGCCAGGTAAACGAAGGTAACATAAGTGAATATAAGATAAGCAAACAAGGTAAATGAAGGTCAGATAAATGAAGGTAAGATAAATCGAAGGTAAGGTAAACAAAGATAACATATGCAAAGTTAAGATAAACGAAGGCAACATAAAAGAAGGTAACATCAGCAAAGATAAGCAAAGGTATGGCAAGGTAAATAGCTCTCTCAAAAGTGGTGATTAAGAACATTATTCACTACAACATTCTGGGCAATCTGGTGCGTATCCCGGTGGTCGATGCAATAGTGCACTAGGTCTTTTATCTAATGATTGCAGGATCAACCTTGCTAAGCAGATTCTGTGCAAAGACCCTAGACACGATGTCCGTGAATACCCGTCTTGCAGCTCAGATTCATGGCTTACTGACTTTACAAGTGCACAAAAAACACTAAGCAAATAAATAATAAATAGAAATATTACTGAGACTCAAAGAATAATATGGTAGTGGAGAGATGAAGAAAAATGAAGGATTAAGAGTACGTACTCAGATAGGATGTCGGCGTGATAGTAGTAGTCGCTCAGTTTATCTAGGAAAGAGCGTGGCTCAAGAATAAAGGTCGGCAATGCCACTTTCGATAGGTCCATGCCAGGACGAACCTATCACGACAAAACAAAAACAAAATATATGATCAATATCCGAAATTGCCATAGAAGGTAGAACCCTCTCGATTGAAACCACCTCCTGAAAACTCATTTTGTGTCCAGAATATTCACGAGTGTAAATCCATTCGAAAACTGATTCCAGAAATGTACTTACTGACCTGTTTAACAAGAGTCCAGATCAGGCTCTTGTTTTCGTCGGCCACTTCTTCCGTCTGACAGGCATCGCCCTGCTGCAAACACCAACAAACGAATCCAAACAAACTCATTTACAATATTATTCAATATAACTATTATCAGTTATTATTACTATTATTACTATTATTATTATATAATATTATTTATTATTATTGTTATTTATTATTATTAATATTTAGATATTTGCCCAAGGTACATATGATCCCTCGGGATTTAAAATAGTTCCACAGAATTTTTTAATTTTCTGGGTTGGGTAAGCTAATATTAATAACAATATTTTTATTATTTATTATTATCATCAGTCCCTTCATCATAATTACTTTCGGTATTATTATTAATGATGATGATTATTATTATTAATATGCTATCTATTGCCGGTCATGAATTTACATACCAGAATCTTGAAACAATACATGTATGCATGTATGTATGTATGTATTGAATTATGTATGTATGCATGTACTATGTACTGATGTATGTATGTATGTAAAAACTTATTGTAGAGCCTCAAGTACCTCACAAAAGAACTGCCATAGCCAGCATAAGTGACATCAAAGTCATTAAGAAGAAGAGCAGTCCCTTAAGTTAGCCTTGAGGCAGCCATTTTATTTATTTTATTTTATATTTTATTTATTCCGGATATTTCTATAGCGCCTCTCGAAGTCAACTACTACTCAGAGGCGCTCCCGACTACAGCATTTGATACTGTGCCGGAATTTTCACGCCAAAGCGCCACGAGCAATTGCGAGTGAAGGACTTGCCCAAGGTCCGTACGCAGCGGCTAGAGTGGGATTCGAACCTGCAACCCTCCGGTCACAAGGCGCCGAACTTACCACTAAGCCACCACGCCCCACATGAAGTATGAAGTGCTAGCGACTTCATTTTCTCAGCCTCGGCATATGAGGGCGATTGGCCATCCTCTACCTCACCATCTCATCTTCCCATCAAAAGTTTATAGTCAGTGTACTCACTATAGCTGAGTTGATTAGGGGGCACAGGTGGAGCAGAAATCTCAAACCAAATTTCTGCCCTGGTGGGGATTTGAACCTCCGACCTCTCGACTGACAGTTCAGCACATTAACAACAACACTACGGAGCACACAATAACGTTAATCGATAAGCAAGAAGAGTCACCACTGGCAAGCTCCCGCAGACACACAAAGGCCCTCATCGGATTCCCATCAAGAGCTGATATTAGACACTTGCTCAAGGTCCCTAAAATAAAAAAGTCTCATGGAATGTTCAGTATTAGACACTACATTTGGAGTTCCTGTAACTGACCATCTATCATTCATGATAGCCGATTGGTTAGAGCCCTTGCCTGGTGACACGGAAAGTAAGGTTCGAGCCTCATCTAAGATGGTTACCATGTAAGGACCTAGGTCAAGTCCTTCACTCACAGTTGGTCAGTGCCATCCATCGATGCTTGGTCTTTAGGTAGTGACGCTTAATAAATGTGTAATGAATGATAATAATAATTCCATTATTCTTTCTACTCATTCATTCCTTCTAATCCACCACATACCTGGCCAAGCTCCTCCGCCATGTTTTCCAAGTAGGGTGTTTCAACCGGAGGCAGGTCATCGCTCGGCGATGATTTCATCTCTTTCACTTCCTCATCCTCATCGTCCTCCTCCGTATCCGTCTCAGTCTTTTCGTCTTCCTTATCCTCCTTATCTGTTTTGGCATCTTCATCTAAACCTACAGCAAGACCACATCAAGTCTCAACAGAAGTCAAATCTAATCAAATCTCGAAATGGAAACATAAAATAAAACAACAGTTAGACAATAATCTATTCTAATCTTGAATCAATAAGTCTAATCTAATCTAATCTGGCATCTAGATCAGCTTAATCTAATCCATAAACAGAAGCCTACAGTGTGAACACAACCAGTCTTACCGGTAATCCAACCTAAACAAATCTGTAATCTGTTAGGGAAATATACAATTATTATTTTTTATTATAATTATTATTATGCATTTATTGAGTACCATTCTCTAACGACTAAGCATCAATCAAAGGTGCTGAGCAATTGGAGTGAAGGACTTGCTCAAGGTCCGTACATAGTAACCATCTCAGAGGCGGCTCAAATCTGTACTCTCCTCGTTACAAGGCGAGCGCTCTAACCAATCAGCAACCGTGTCCTGCAGTGCAACCACAATCGGTTTTAACTTAAGAGTAATCGAAGTCTAATCTATAATAAAACAGCATTTTATAGCACTGGTAAGGTTATTACAGAAAGCGTTATAAGGTCACAGGAACAGAAGCCAAGTAGAAAGTCACATGTTTATACAAGACTTAGTGGGTTGTGTTGGTGTGTTTGCATGTGTGTGTTTATGTGTGTGTGTGTGTGTGTGTGTGTGTGTGTGTGTGTGTGTGTGTGGATGTGTGTGTAGGTGTGTGGTGGGTGTGTGGGTGTTTGTATGCGTGTAAAAACTGTTCAGCTGTAGAGGCCCCTTTTTCCAGTTAACTATTTCTAGCCTGGTCAAAGCTGTAGATGTCATATTACAGTTGGCCTTAGTCTTGTAGTAACAGAACCGTTCATCCATAGAAATCAATTGCACCAACTGGGGCGGGCCAAACAACCAACGTCAATATTGGGCTTGATGTAAATTGGGCCAATGGGGTTTGAGCTTTAACACTTTAACGACAAGTATTTACAGAAAGTGACTGGGAAACCAATGATGCTCGTCATTAAAGTGTTAAACCTGTCATTGACCGAATGCTTTGATCTTTTTATCCTCCCGGTTCAAATTACCAAAGCCAATTAGGCAGAACTGGACTAAGCACAGACCGTTAAATTAACTGTTTCCAAAACTAAGCAGTTTTTGCTCTATGGCTAATTCCATCAACTGCTTCCAGTTTAATCTCATCTAATCTGAAGAATTCTATAGCACTGCTATCCATTGGTCCAATTACACAAATATATCATCAATCAATCAATCAATCAATCAATCAATCAATCAATCAATCAATCAATCAATCAATCAATCAATCAATCAATCAATCAATCAATCAATCAATCAATCAATCAATCAATCAATCAATCAATCAATCAATCAATCAATCAATCAATCAATCAATCAATCAATCAATCAATCAATCAATCAATCAATCAATCAATCAATCAATCAATCAATCAATCAACCATGCAATCAGTCCTTCAACTAACAAAGCTGCTGACCAACAAGTCATTAGCCAGTCAGCAGTCAGTCAGTTAGTCAGTCAATTAGTCAGTCAATAACCCAGCAAGCCAGCCAGTCAGCCACCAGTCAGTCAATCACTCAGCAAGCCTGCCAAATCAGCCATCAGCAAGCCAATCAGTCAGCCAACCAGTCAGTCAGTCAGTCATTCGGTCAGTCAATAAGCCAGCAAGCCAGTCAAATCAGCTGTCAGCAAGTCAGTCAGTCAGTCAGCAAGTCAGTCAGTCAGTCAGTCAGTCAGTCAGTCAGTCAGTCAGTCAGTCAGTCAGTCAGTCAGTCAGTCAGTCAGTCAGTCAGTCAGTCAGTCAGTCAGTCAGTCAGTCAGTCAGTCAGTCAGTCAGTCAGTCAGTCAGTCAGTCAGTCAGTCAGTCAGTCAGTCAGTCAGTCAGTCAGTCAGTCAGTCAGTCAGTCAGTCAGTCAGTCAGTCAGTCAGTCAGTCAGTCAGTCAGTCAGTCAGTCAGTCAGTCAGTCAGTCAGTCAGTCAGTCAGTCAGTCAGTCAGTCAGTCAGTCAGTCAGTCAGTCAGTCAGTCAGTCAGTCAGTCAGTCAGTAACGAAGTAAGTAACAGAGCCATCACTCTGGATCTGGTTCCATGTAAACACAAACCACCTCATACAACATTTTCTCTCGTTTCTTGAGGGGGAATTAGACACAGCCACAAAATACAGCATCAAGTATGCATCCTGCCATTTATATAGCACCTTTCACAGAGGTGCTAAATAAAGAAAGAGGTTCCATTAGGTCAGTTGCCACTGACCGCACAACTTGAAGTGCATCTCCCGATCCATTTCGTTCATCTGGTGACACAACACGGACTGTGACGTGCCATCCGATCGTGTGACAGGGGAGGATGCGTCGCACGAGTCACGTGCCATCGTCCTCGCCAACAGCGCAGGACAGTGCAAGGCCAACTCGAGTGCATCCATCCAGCATTTCCCTGAAAAACAATGTTGGCTGTTAGTGTAAAGTAATGCAGAGTAATCTACTGTAACATAATGAGAAGTAATGTAATTATTATTATTATTTAGTACTCTCTAATAAGCACTAAGTAAGTATTAAGTAACATTTTTATATTATTACTACTACTACAATTACTGTTAATGTGATGTAACATAAAGTGAATCAATTTTAATAGATGAAATATAACACAGCCAATCCCATGTTCAGTATCTCCAAGCTAGTTCGGCAAAGTGTCCCTTATGGGGAATTTCCCCTTTTGCTGCCAACTTATCTACGACCTTTCCTACTCCCTGTCCCTCCCTCTTCCCTCGTCATCCCATCTCTCTCCCTTATACGACATTCGCTTTTTAAATTGAATTTAATCTAAAAGTAAATTTAATGTATTTGGAGATGCAAGAGACACATGCCCTTCTCTTCCATTGTCTCTCAGTTGTGATCCAATGCTTTAATGCAGTCGCCTTTCACAACGCTTTCTCTCTGTCTGAACTCAATGAGTCTTAGCCAACCGAGACATTTTACAATTCTGTGTGTCTGTATGTATCAGGACACTTTATATAGCACATTTTAAGTACAAGCACCAAGATTCTCTGGAGCTATTTTAACACTTCAACGACGAGAGTGTACTAAAAGCGACTGGGAAACCAATGCAGCTCGTCGGTAAAGTGTTAAATCCCGAGGGTTCATACGTGCCTCCAAAAAAGATTTAATGTATTTTTATTTAAAGAAGAAGTTGATGTTTGGAGCTGAAAAGCAGTAGCAACCAGTAATGCACTCTGCCTTGAAGCTGACTGAAAAGGGAAGAAGGTTTCCATCAACCAACCGGCTGCCTCCGACGATGCTCGGAAGATGAGATAGGAATAGGGAAGAGGCTGCATGATGGCACCAATGTTCTCTCCCTTCGGTCCCTGAAATGACAGCAACCGATTACTAATGGAATACAATGTTCAGCACCAGGAGTGAGTTACTGTAAAACAATGTAGCATCAATGCGCTGTAATGTAATGCGATGTAAGTGCATTGTAACGTAGCATGATCGATTTCGGGATCTGGCCGAAATTCGTTTCGGGGATTCGGGTTTCGAGGATTCGGGCCGGACCCGATTAAACCATTGCTAATCAGCGAAAACCTGACGTTAACACCATAGAGACCAGCAACTATCGTATTTTATAGTGTATTTTTCCAATTGCTTTTTTTCTTTTATTGTATTTCCTTTGTTTCATGCGCCTCTTTTGTGCATAACATTTCTGTTAGCCGCAGTGTGTTTGCAGGCGGTTCATTAAAGAATATACTTACTTACTTACTTACATAACATAGTGTGAATGCAATGCAGTGTAATGTGAACATAGTGTAATACGACCTAACGCCATAGTATGACATAAGGTCATAATGAGCGCCTCTGATGAGGCTCTCCTCCAGAAGAGGTGCTATATAAATCTGCGATTACGATTACAATTACAACGTAGCGAACCTTTGTGGCCCAGATCGACTGATCGAGCGGATGGAAAACCTTGAAGCAGAATCCGTCCTTCTTCGAAGGTCGCTCGATCACTTCGCAGGAATTCAGAAGAACGGTTGCCACCCAGTGGCCCGACTGAAGCACAACAATTTAACGTCATGTAATGTAAATCTCAAAAATTTCTCAGCGCCACATAAAAGCCATGTCAGGGAGACCTGCTTATTCGCCGGCACTATATCAAATCAAGTCCGCAATAGCCATGTTGTTTGGTCCATTCAGCGTTTCGGTGCCAGGTCAGAATCCGGGGGGAGGTCAACTGAGGACTGAACCACAACAATGGTGACTACTACTATTATTATTATTATGCATTTATTAAGCGTCATTATCTAAAGACCGTGCGTTAATTGACGGCGCTGAGCAACTGCGAGTGAAGGACTTCCTCAAAGTCCATACACAGTAACCATCTCAGAGGAGGAGGCTTAAAACCCTACACTCCGCATCACAAGGCGAGTGTTCTAACCACTCAGCTACTCTGTGATTACTTCACATGCAGTAAGAAAAGGTAAGGTATCTTATATGGCATCAGTAAGGTATGGTAGGGTTACAGGAAGGTAAAGTACGGTAATATAGGGTAAGATACTTATGAAATTATGTTATCTTTAAATCTGCTTATAAATCATCCCTGATTAACCATTACTGCTAACTCGTGAATGTCAGGATTGATTCTACCTATGTGTCCTAATGAACTCTTATGCTTACTATTTATCTCGTTGTAAAATTGATTAAAGTATCAATAAGTGGGGATGACTCGATAAGCTGTCCCAGCTTCATCTCCTCGCATTTCGAATATGGCTTTGATATTGGTTTCTGCTAATAAACCTAATCATAACCCAGAGTTGCACTTGGACACTGAATTCAGTTAAAATTCTCACTGTTTACACACTGATTGTACATTGATTTGTTAGCATGCATGTAGTACTTCGAAATAAAGATTGACTGATATGGCAAGGGGGCAAGTTAGGGCAAGGCAAGGTTAAGTATGGGTATGTTAGGGTAAGGAACTGTGCGGTGAGTAGGGTATACGGTAAAACAAGGCAAGGTAATGTGAGGTGAGGTAAGCTATGGTAAGGTAATAAATCACTCAATCAATGAATCAATCGGGATTTATAAAGCGCCCCTTCAAGATCTTTACTCATAGGCACTCCTGGCCTAGGCCAGGCAGAAAAGAGCTGTCTTGAGCAGGTAAGCTTCCATACCCTACAAAAATTCTTTTCTTCTTAGAGACAAAGTTTCAGCAACAATTGAGGAATGGGATGGTACTGCTTCTTAAAGAAGAACTGCCAACTGAAACGGCCCCTACCTTAGCTTTCTGGCTTTTGTAGAGAATGATCAACCCTGGTTTGAGGACGCACCAGAGCTTCGTCCAACTCTTGAGGGATCCGCGAACCTTCAGCCAGTCGGCCAAGATGATGACGGCAGGATCTTTCAACGTACTCATCAACTCCTTTGCAGCGCGCTTCTTCTCCGACCGATAGTGCTTCTTCTTCACCTTAAGACGAAGAAAACAATCGCATTATGAAAACTAATAAATAAGAATGTATCCCTTGTTTTATACGTTGTATTTACGCTTAACATATATACGTAATATTTACACAACTACATCGGTAAATAAATGAATACACTAAAAACACACAAACACACTTGGATACATTCATACATACATAGAGACGAATACAAACATAAATACATATGAACATAAATACATATTATATACATAGTAATGAGCACTTCCATCCAATCAGCCAGCCAGCCATTATCAATCCATCCATCCCTTCCACTCTCCATACCTCCCTCAAGAGGCGTCTATCCCCAAAGTCATTGGAGCAACTTCCCCTCCCCTCCCCTCCTCTTCCTCCTTCCCATTCTCCCCCCCCCCATTAATGATGGCACATACAGATCTTCCCCCTATTTTTTTGATGGAGCATTTGCTCCAAGGTTTCTGTGGAGTAGACGTCCCTGTCTCCCTCCATCTATCCACCCCTCCATCCCTCCTTTCATCCATCCATCCAACCACCCTTTCTTCCTCAGCACATCAATCTGCCCCTTGATCAAGTATGCATATCTCATAGGTGTACACCAGAGTCTTCTTATAGCGTCTCCATCAAAGGCACCAGCGCACTTTAGTTAACTGACAATTGAAACGAGAAATCGCCAGCAAATCTTCACCAGATGATTTTCACAACAAGGATGTGCGGGACAGTTTTTAACTTCAACTCAGCAGCTGCTCTGTCTCTCTGTTCTCTCTAGCAGCCAGACTCATTCCTCCACTGGACATCGATTTCTGATAAGATGCATCGCTCGTGAATAATAAGCTGGTGCTTGCTTTGTGCTTAGCTTTAGTGCAGCGCTTTAGAAATTTGGCGTTTACGATTACGATTAACTTCTTGCATGTAAACTATTTCCTCAGCATCCATAAAAGCCAGGTTGTAGAAGCCAACTTAATTGCAGGCACTCAAGAAAATCGCTACTCGACAAAAACAAAGTCAGAGAGGCAGATATGGTCCAGCTCGGTGGGCATCCAGAGGCGTTTTCGTCGCTTTTAGTGCATCTGCGTGATTTGCTTAAAACGCGCTTGTGGGGCGTTATGCCGTAAACAACGACTTACGACAATAACAACCACCACTTCTCTTCCACGCTTTTCATTATTGAAAGCAAAAGCAGCGAAAATCTCCAGAGAACAAACGTATATCAACAACCTCAAGCGCAACAGCAACGACGTCGTTCTTGCCCTACTTAATAATTAATAAATATAATATAATATTAGTAAGCTGTTCCTAGCAACACAGCAACGCAGATATAGATGGCAGCACTGGGTGGAAGCAATCATGCAGACTGTATCCAAAGGAAACTCGGTTTCAAAAGCCGGCTGCAGTTGATCGGTAATAAGCTGGGTGTGTTACACTGGGGTGTGTGCAAAGTTCAAACCGAGTGTACCCCATCCACACTCCAAGCATATTATGAGCACGTCCAATCACCCTCTGAGCATACCTCAATTGTACTCCAAGAACACTTGGACCACCAATGGACATCGATTTCTGGACAACCCCTCGGATACGTCGCAGCGCTCGTGAATAAGCTGGTGCTTTGCGCTCAGCTTTACAGTGGCGCTTTAGAAAATTGGAGATTACGATTACGATTACACTCCGATTCGGAGGAATACTCTGATTACAACAAAAGCATACTCTGCCCACACTCCAAGCCTACCCCTAGCATAACTTGATTGCTCTCTGAGCATACCCCAATCAGCCTTTGCATGTTCTCCAAGCCTGCACTCTTACAAGCAGCATCCACCAGCAGCAGCCATTACTGTGACCATAACACTCACAGACATAAACAGTATGGTGTGTTAATTGTGGCCTCCAAGAGCCACCTGAGCCTCAACAGCAAGATGACTGGAGTTCCACAATAAAGGATCAAGCCTTGTGCTCAGACCTAAGAACAGTACATCGTTCCACACTAGCTCGCAGTAAGCTCAGATCAGACAGCGAACATGCCCTGTCTCTGACATACAAACAGTGCATGGAAGATTGTTCCACAGTCACAAATAAAACACACGTCCGGAGTACACTCAGGTCGGACATTAAACACACCAGGATTCGACCGACTGTCTTTGCGTGAAAGGTATGACAAAGGGAGGTAGTAGAGATGCGGAGGGTATAATCGAACGGGCAAATGGTCTGTCATTCAGCAGTTTTGCTTTTCCATTTGCACTAATTCTACATGGAGAAGGCGACAACGCATTCATCCTGTTGTCATTTGGCCTCAATGACTCAATGTCCAACTGTCATGACTTCACTCAGCTACAATGGAAATCACGCAGGTCATAGTCTATGATAGTAGAGCTATGACGCATCCTGTAGCGACTGCCAGCCTAACTGACCGACTGATTAACCGACGGATTTACTGGACTGGCTGACTAACTGACTTACAGACTTACTGACTGGCTCATTAATTGACTGAATAATTAACAGCCAGAATGACTGGCTGATTGACTGACCAACTGACTTATTGACCGACCGACCAATTGTTGTTAATCATTAATTTTATTTGGCTAAAACAGGAGCCATGTCTGTTAACAAGCAGTTTTTCCAGCTACAGCCGCCATATAAATTTGCCAGTACAAAAGAATTTTCCATTCGGCGTATAATGACGAAAAATGGTCTGCGTCTGGATTTAGTCCAAGCGAGGGAAATATAATTATTATTCTCATCCAACTAGGATGCATAAAACATAAACTTGGGTAAATTGTCGAAAGCAGATAAGTGGTTAAGTGGTAGGAGAGACGAACAAAAATTCCAACAGACAGATGCAGAAAGACAGAGAGACAGATAAAAGGAGACAGGCAGAGAGACAGAGTTAAAGACAGTGGCAGAGAAGGCAGAGAGAGGCAGTAAGAAAGTAACAGAGAAAGATAGATAGGCAGAAAGACAGACACACACAGAGCACAGCCAGGCAAACATATAAGACAGATCACCTTCCAGACAGACAGCAAAAGACAGAAAGTAAGACAGACATACAGATAAGTCAGACTGACAGACAGACAGACAGACAGACAGACAGACAGACAGACAGACAGACAGACAGACAGACAGACAGACTGACAGACTGACACAGACAGACTGACACAGACAGACTGACACAGACAGACTGACACAGACAGACAGACAGACAGACAGATACAGACAGACAGACAGACAGACAGAGCCACTAACCTTGAGGGTTTCCCTTTGTGACATTTTCAAAGAGACATCTTTGCTCATGGAACTGGACAACTGATACTCAGACTGTAACAGGAGACACAGAATAACATTCAACAGATACACAGTGACACACACACAGACACACACACAGACACACACACACACACCGACACACACAGTACATGCCCTATTCTCACTCATGCTTTTAAACTCCATGGCAGGCATTACTACGGAAGCCCATGGGTGACATGGGAATTTTTTAATTTATCTAGTGCGCACTAGATAGTATCTAGTGCGCACTAGATAGTATCTAGTGCGCACTAGATACTATCTAGTGCGCACTAGATAAGATCTAGTGCGCACTAGATAAGATCTAGTGCGCACTAGATAGTATCTAGTGCGCACTAGAAAGTTATCTAGTGCGCACTAGATAATATCTAGTGCGCACTAGATAGTTATCTAGTGCGCACTAGATAGTATCTAGTGCGCACTAGATAGTATCTAGTGCGCACTAGATAATTATCTAGTGCGCACTAGATAAATCTATGCAATATGGCCGACGGTAAGTAATGAACACGAACTTTTATTACAGATATCAATATATGGTTGTAACCTAAATGCCTATGAATATGAAGACTGACTGAAGAGAATTATGTGGACTGACTTAAGACGCAGTCATAGCTGGTACATGAATCACCAGCATAGCTGCTCACTGCAGCTACAGCTGGGCGTAGTCGACCGGACCAGTAAGGCGACAGCAGCTGCGCAGGTCCGAAACGTGAAATTTCAGGTGGGTACAAACATTTGCAGTAATACATGTTGCAGTTCGCAACTTCATTTTTTATTACAGTAATGTAATGTTATAAATATAACACCTTGCATTTTCTGTGTTGGAATTAGCCATTGCATGCTGATCGATTATTTTAAGACCTCTGACTGCATGTAACTTTACGCCATGCAACTGCTAATGCTTCTTTTAATAGCACATTCATGCTAAATTGAGGGGGTGCTCGATAGTGTAGTGATTAGCGCTGACTGTCAATCAAGAGGTCGGGGGTTCAAACCCCTGCCAGGGCAGAAATTTGGTTCTAGATTTCTGTTCCATCTGCACCCCCTAGCCAGCTAAGCTATGATGAGTACCGTACACTGGCTGTACGTACACTGTCGGTGGGAAGATGAGACGGCGATGGAGAGGACTGGCCACTCGCCCTCATATGCCGAGGCCAAGAAAATGAAGTTGCGGACACTTCATACCCATGTTAACTTAAGGGACTGCTCTTCTTCATGTTAATTTCTCGGCATGCATTCTATGACACGAGAAACTTGATTCCTCTCATCGAAATTTTTCTGGCACTAATAGTCGGTTAGTCTCTATTAAATCCGCTGGTACCTTAATATGGAATAATACCCCCAAGCCATTCGACACTCCTAAGTCTATCCATCTTTAAAAAACGGCTGCGCTCCATACTAATACATGAAAAAACTTGGCTTAATTTGGTGTTCATTGTCTCGTTGTTATTATGATTGTGATTGTATATTTCATTTCTGTTGTTGTTTGATTATCCATTTTTCCTCATTACTTCGTTTCCTCTTTTATTTTCTTTTTTTTTTCTTTAAGCCAGGTGCTTTGGAGTTACTTCTGATTTAGAATCAGTTGGCTGCCTTCTTCACACCATGCTGAATTTACTTAGGTGCCCTGTTTAGTGGGATCTTTGTGAAAGAAAAGCATATATTGTAGATGGACAAGTACAAAGACTAGTAAAGGACTATGGTAGATTGTGTTTGGGAAATTGGAAATAAATACTCTGGCTAGAACTTTTCGATTTGAATGTATACGAATGTCTTTCACAAGACTGCGACAAGAGCCAACTGTCATCTACATTGTTACTAATCTGATAATAGTCTGTATAATAGGCAAATGCAACAATATACAAATAGACAAGTAATGAGACAAGTCAGGCCCTGATAACAGACAAAATAATAGTTGTCTTGTTTCAGTTGTTCCCATAATTTCACCCTGCACTTAATTTTGACAGGCATCCTTGGAACAATGATTTACATCTGAATCACTGCAGTTTTAGATCTTTAGATCATAGATTTTTAGATGCTTTAGATCATGATCATGCAGTTTAAACACAATCAACCATGCATGATGATTGGAGCTGACAATTTTGGAAATTTTATGATGTATAAACTTTTGCCCATTGAATGAGGTGCTTGTGGCAGACGCCCAATGCACATGCGTTTAACCTATGCATTTGGTACTGAAATCAATGTATAATGAGGCAAGAACTGTTGCTGTACTGTGGTCCTAAACCTGTTTCTGCTGTGGCTGATAAAAGCAAATTCTTAACCACAATTTTCACAGTAATCTTGGCTGCATCACACCCAAAATTTACCTACTTCTCAATCCAATTCACTTGTGTTAAGTAAAGTGTCAATTGCTGTATTTTTGCCAGGATGAACTAGATCAAGTGAAGGCGGTTTAGAATTCACATCATATTCGACCCTCGACAAATGTAAATGTGCCTTTCCGCCACCAGACATCTTCTTCTTCATGCCAGAGTTGGGAAATTTGCAGAACTACTTGTATCACGTCACTGGAGGCGACATAGAAGTCAGCTTTGAAGCAGCTAAAGTGTGTCTTCTTGTACCATGTGATGAAGATGTTTGAGCTGTGCTGCTGCATTATGCATAACAGTCAATGGATTTTCCCAAATGCTTAGACTGCTGTATATTAAAAGGACTGAAGTTCACAATTTATTGCAACCGTAACTGTCTATGTTAACAGAATGTCATAACAATGAACTCGTATTCAGCTTCATTCATATTTTTAACACACACGCGCACACACACAGTAATATATCAATCTTTAATTCACCAAAACATTGGTAGCACAAAACAAGAATATGAAAAAACAAAACAAAGACTCAATCACTTATGGTGTTTGAGAGATAAGACAGAAACCTCACAACATCATTGTCATTTGAAAGGCAATTCTGAGTAAATCGCAGTCTTCTAGATAACCAACAGTCTTTTGTATTACTTTCATGCATGAACTGTAGAACCGATACAACACTACTATGACAGATTTTGAAAATTTTACATATTGCAGAGCTGTAAGTATATTCTAAGGAGTTTAGCTCACTGTTGGTAGGGTTGACAGCGTCCATTCCATAGAGGTTTACAGTGGGCACTAACCAAATGTAATAAAACAGGTTCACTAAATTTGTGACACTTGATATACAAAGAATTAAATGACCTGTAATCAGAAGTGTAAAAATAGCTGCCATAATGATAATGCTCAAGTATATACATTTCAAAAAGTTTAGATAAATTTGAACTTAATGTGATGCCACGATAGTTATCACTATTGCCATTATCTAAGGTAGGCCCTTTTTTCAAGGGTATGATTATGCCCAGACCAAAACTGGCACTGGGAACTCTGCCATGCACAAGCATTTGGTTGAATAACAGTGAGAGTAAAACAACCAGTCTAGGATGAGCATAAACTAGATGTTCCGTCTCAATGCGATCCAGCCAAGGAGCTTTACCTCGTTTCATTTTACGAATACATTGGTCAACTAGTTCTACTGATATCACTTTATATTGAGAAGCTGTATTATATTGACTAAACCTATTGTGAAATCGCTTACTAAGTTTCTCACTGTTTTTTGCATTATTAGGTGAGCATGCAGCTCTAAAATTTGTAGCAAAGGCCATAGCAATGTCTCTCGGTTCAATACGACCATCTACAGATAAGGGAGGTTTATGCTTAGATTTAAATTTAGTTTGCCAAGTTTTCCAGAAAGAATTTGTGTCCTTTGCCAGAAGATATTCATTTAAGTCATTAGAAACACAAGTAGCTTCCATGGATTTCTTGTTTCTAATGGCATGCTTATATTCTACATTTATAAACACACAGTTCTTAATTTTTACTGCAATAAGCCTATCTAATTTCATGAGGACCTTCAAATTGCACACAAGCTTGTTGTCCACAAGAATAGCAACTCCTCCAAATGGCCTACCCCTTAAAACACCTCGACCAAGAACATTATCCATTGCTGAGCTAGCAACAGCAGTGAACTTGTCGTCTACACGTGACAGACAGTCAAGATTATTGGGGAATAACCAGTGCTCTTGCACAAAAATTATACAGCAAGTTTGACACAGTTCCTACAACATTGACCAGCCTTGGTTCAGACCATGCAGATTGAAAGAGGTAACTGTAATACAACTGGCGTCTTTAACACCAGAAACAGATGTCTCTTAAATCTCATCATGTTAGTTACAACATTAGCACTTCCAGTAATACAGCAGCCACCAGTCTGTTGTAAGGAACTTTAACTAGCACTTGGTGAATCCTGAAGAAGTTTGTAATGTTTCGCTCTGTATGGTGACGTATAATAAGCTACTGATATGGGAAGCTTAAAATAGTGCGATGAAATTTAAAACAGCCTTCACACCTTTCCAAAGCCAACACATTCTGTTAGAGAGAGCAAGAGTAGAGCCTGGAAATCAACTTCGTTTACATTAACTGGCAACCACAGACACAAAGAACAAGTGCTTGCATAAGGAAGACGACCAACATCGTCGTAAAAGTCCACCAACAGTGGCTTATTTAATGATGACTGACAATCATTCATCATCAAGGCAGTAGTTCCAAAGCCGATTAGGGGTTCAGCTTCAGAACCGGTCCAGAATGCCAAGACTTGACTTAACGCGATGCAGTTAGTGCCACCTGAAATAGAAAATAAGTCACATGAAGATTTTTACGGAATGTGACACACACACACGCACGCACGCACGCACGCACGCACGCACGCACACACACACACACGCACACACACATGCACACACACATGCACACACACAAACAAACATGTCATGCTGTCTTTGATAAGGTTCAGTCTAAAACACCAAGTATGAACATGTAACCACTATGCTTAAATCTTTTGTATTGGCTTTCTCTTCAGGAAAAAAATTAGTTTAAAATTGGGGCTCCGAGTTTATAAAACGTTTATTTCTGGCCAGCCACGATACTTGAAATCAGTTCTTATTCCCCAGACTTATCATTAATCAACGAGGTCATCTAATTATCTTTGTCTGGTTGTACCTACATCAAGAACTGTTCTTGGTGAACGAGTTTTTTCAGTTGCTGGATCTACTTTTTGGAACTTTCTCCCTGTGTCTGTACACTCTGTTCAGTCGCTTGTTTCATTCGTTCACAACTTACAACTTAGCACTTTCAAACTGCTTATCCACCATAGACTGCCTATCTTTCTTACGAACTGATCTTCTGAATATAATAATAATAATAATAATAATAATAATAATAATAATAATAATAATAATAATAATAATAATAATAATAATCTTTTCTTTATTCAAGTGCCTGCTAACCACACTGCACTGTAGAGTGAACACATATATAGCAGAAACGGCAGCCACACAGGGCGCCTTACATACATGTATACAGTAGAAGCACATGATAGTTTTACAGGAGTCGAATATATCTGTTTATACAGCAGCCAACAAGGCGCCAATCACGGCCTACTATTCATTTAACCACCGCCGCCGCCTAGCGAGTGGAAGGCTGAATACACCTTACAGGGTCTACAGGATTCGATCTTGGTACCTACTGCTCTTCACGCCAGTGTGTTATCCATTACTCTACGGGCCTCCTGATTACGGCTTGGTTTTGGTGTGCCTTTTGCATTAGACACCGCCACAGTAGAAGTTGCTAATTACAGTTACCTCATTTTCAACCATAATTACTGCCAAATTAAATTGACCCAATTTTACTCACTCTTACAGTTCTACAGGAACGTCTCAAATTTATAAATAGCATCTTTTTGCTGTCTTCGTCTGTGACTATCTTGTTCAGCCCAATTGATGGAGTGCGACTGCATGAGCCTTTGAAAGGACATCAAGACGTCATTGACCAGGAAGATGTGTTTTAGGATACCAGGGTAAGCCATGAACAAGGTCCACAACTCTCCAAAATCCAGTAGTGAACTGTGACAGTTCACCTGATATCCTAAGGTAAACGAAGAGAGTAAAATTACTGTCAACATTCCAAAATTGTAGTATTGTGCTAAGGTAACAAGAACATAGCAGATCTTACATTTGAAGTACAATTTAAAGCATTTTACATTAATTTCTTAGGTATGTAGATGCTACTGATCTTTCATTCACAAACTTATGTGCTATCTGCAAAGCAAAGCATTGCTAATCAGCCGCTTCAGTTAATTTGCTTAGCTATCAGTCTTGTTCAATTACAACATGACTGTTACAAAAAATCCGCATTTCATCATCATTGAAATCATTGACAACATTTCAGTACCTATCTCTGAAAATGACAACAACATTGAAACAAAACAAGTATACTGTGTCATTTCAATGTGTCTGTGCAGAGCATCACTGGTATAAAGTTGTCCAAAATATTGGTGGGGGATTTGGTTATTTATTCTACACTCGTTGCATTGTGTGTGCAGTCCATTTCAATTGGGGGGGGGGCTCGTGCCCCGGCTGCTCCCCAGAGTCTACGCCTACGCATAACACTGTCATTAACTAATAACTTCTATTGCTTGTATTGGGCAGTACCTGCCTGACTCTTGGATGTTGACTTGGAACCGAACCATTCCTTCCTACAGAACTAGAAGGAGGAGGAGGAGCAGGAGGAGGAGGATGAGGAGGAGGAGGAAGAAGAAGAAGAAGAGCAGTCCCTTCAGCTAGTCCTAAAGCAGCCATAGGCATGAAGTGTTAGCGACTTCATTTTCTTAGCCTTGGCATATGAGGGCGGCTGGCCAGTCCTCTCCCTCACCGTCTCATCTTCCCACAGACAGTGTAGGTCAGTGTACTTATAGCTGAGTGCGCTAGGGAGCGCAGATGGAGCAGAAATCTAGAACCAAATTTCTGCTATGGCTGGGATTTGAACCCCGGCCTCTCAATTCACAGTCCAGAACACTAACCATTGCACTATCGACCACCCTTCCTATAGACTTTAATTTAACCCAGCGCCTATATTGTAACGAAAGCCAAATCGCGGAAAGCAGATCATATACAGCCGTAGAAATCACGAGCTTACGGTTTCGATACCAGCATTTACAAACAAACTAACGCAATACACGATGCACAATAAATCACCTAACTTTCGTGTTATTTCTGGTGATATGCCTCTCAATGACAAAACTGCTCCACTATTTCAAACTCGTCCACGATTTTTACGCAAGGCTCTTATTCTCGGCTTTTATTTACATGGATATAATAAACCTGTGTTTATTTACGTCGGCCATATTGCAAAGATTTTATCTAGTGCGCACTAGATAGTTACCGGTATCTAGTGCGCACTAGATACTATCTAGTGCGCACTAGATAACTTTCTAGTGCGCACTAGATAACTATCTAGTGCGCACTAGATCTTATCTAGTGCGCACTAGATACTATCTAGTGCGCACTAGATACTATCTAGTGCGCACTAGATATTATCTAGTGCGCACTAGATAAATAAAAAAAATCGCATGTCACCCATGGGCTTCCGTACATTACGCTCCAAGGATGTTATAGAGTATTATTAGACTCTCTTAAGCTGCCATCAAATCCATTAGCATAGATATACTGGATGATAAAAGACAGAGTCATTGCACCATAATTAAATACTATTTTATTAATATTATCATCACCTCATTATTTTTTATTAGTTACATTACTGCTACTACGAATACTACTACTACCATTACTTCCACTACCACGACCACCAGTACTACTACCAGTGCTAGAAATTTTGATTTCATGATTACGATTACTACTACTGGATATACATACAGCATAATAATAACAACAATGACCTGCATTATTATTATTACGCAGATTTTTATTATTATTATTATTATTATTATTATTATTATTATTATTATTATCAGTAGTAGTAGTAGCAGTAGTATGTCTACCATTACCACTACCACAATTACTATTACTGAAGGTGACAAGAGAGGTGAATGGCACACTAGACATTCAGTGTTGCGTTCATCTCTAGTTATTCGGTCGGCTAAACTGGTGCCGTCAATCAGAACAAAGCGTGTCACTTACAGTGTTTAATATTACGACTCTTTGCGTTGCACTCTTTGACCTTTCAAATTAGATGAAGGTTAGATTAGATGAGATTAGAGTCTTTGTCTGCACACACAGCTCTCCATCCATCAGTCGATATGTGTTTCTAAATGTCACGCATCGCTTTGCTCTCGCTTGGCAGCCACAGAAAACGTTCTGGTCCAGCCGCTGACTACAGGTGATGTGGTGACTACAGGTGATGTGGTGACTACAGGTGATGTGGTGACTACAGGTGATGTGGTGACTACAGGTGATGTGGCTACTACAGGTGATGTGGTGGCTGCGGTGCCGAATAGTGCCACATATCACACGGTCGGTCTCATGCTGCTGTTACTAAGCTCACGGTTCAGACACCCGGATGTACACTCAAACCTTCTTAAAAAGCTACCTTATTGAACCGTTTCAAGAATTGTATTTAAAAATACTATTGTTTAAATACTATTGTTAATAGTGACTTCTGTCATGCCATTGTCTGATATAAAAGGCATCAACCGATGGCCTAGTAAATTCAAGCTCAAAACTGGATAAATTTACAGAAAGTCGTTTCATGATTCTTTGATTACAGACCCTTTATTATTATTATTTTCTAAACCAAAGGCTTATAATTTTACCTCTAATATACTATGCAAAAAATTAGTTAGATACATCTTTGCTTGTGCCCAGCTCAAAGACCTGTCTTGAAGTCCTGGATGGCCATTATAAGATCACGTTCTAAGAATACATTTTGGATTGCTCGTGCTATGTCAGAATTCATGCTATAACGCAGTACATCATGAGCAGGTTTCAGTGTACTACACGAATAATAAACGGAACAGCTTTGTAAGACTAAGAAACGAAGAAATCGTTTTCATGCATTTATATATGTACATATACGTATGAATGAATGAATGTATTTTCATAGATATACGTGCATATTCATGTGCTACATGAATCTAAGCATGAGCTTGCATGTATAGCCAGCATGAATTTGTGTATCATGTATGCTACAGGTGTATGCATTAAAGTATATAAGTAGGAGTATGTATCCATATGTACGTGCAATGGTAATTGCAATTTTATATAGCACCACTTCAAACGACTCATCAGAGGTGCAAGTACATATGCATTGACATACCATGTGCTTTATGTATGTATGAATGCGTGTTAGTATGCATGAATGCATGCGTCTATGTATGCAAGCAAGTAAGTACCCCTTAGGACTATGCCTCTGAGAAGTCTCTACAGACATTGGAATAAGAAGGTTCAGGTAGCGCCAAGTGCCTTGTCTTGAGAGTGGAGCGCCGCCTGGCTGCGTACCTTCGTCTTGGAGTCACTCGAAGCTGACGATCCCTTGCATCCTTCACTCGAGTGAAGCGACCCATCGTCGTCATGCGCCACTGAACCGTATCCTAGAAACCATTCAACCGTGAAAAACAAGAAATCGATGCCAGGCACCGCTTGAGCAGCCATGCAGCACTGACGAACTGAGCAGTCATGCAGCACTGACGAACCTATCTTCAGCTCTGGTAAAAAGGAGCAATTGTTCATTTTATGCCGAGTTAAGTCTGCATGATCTAGCACGTTATTATTTTTATTATTATATTTGTATTACTATTATTATCATTTATCATTATTATTACCAGTATTATTATATTATTATTATATCATAATAATTATTATTCTTATTACATTATTATTATTATCAGCATCATCATTAATATTATTATTATATCATTATTATTATTATTATTATTATTATTATTATTATTATTATTATTATTATTATCATTATATTGTTATTATTACTATTATATAATTATATTATTATTATTATTATTATGATGTTATTATTATTATTATGTTATTATTATTATTATTTTTTTTGCCCCGAGGTATACAGGATCCCTCAGGGACTTCAACATTATTTACAAAATAGATTTGTCTGGAATGGGCCCTATTCGTCTAGGTTAAAGTTGTTGAAGGCACCCCCAAAGGCCACCACGTTATTATTATTATTATTATTATTATTATTATTATTATTATTATTATTATTATTATTATTTTGAACTCCACGAATTAAGGACAGCTAAAATATTGTGATGTCTACAGACCATCCAAATGTAGGTAATCGATGTATCAAGATTTATGTGTGTATGATGTATTCACTTGTTTACCCTTACCTCTCTTATGGCAATTTAGCCTGGGCAGCAAACTACAAGTCAAACTTACAACGTCTTGTAGTCCTCCAAAAGCGCATTATTCGAGTCATTACTAGATCCCCAAGGAATTCCCATACCTTCCAATTATTCCAGTCCATGGGCTTATTGACCATTGCCAGTATAACATCTTATCAAATCTGCGATTTCATGCACCGCTATACCTTCAATTCACTACCCAATGCATTTTTAAACTTTTTCACAAGTACTTCGGATATTCATCCCTACCCTACTAGGAATAAATCCAACACTTACCAGATTGAATTTGCACGTACTAACATACGGAAATTCTCAATAACCTATCTAGGACCAAAACTATGGAATAGTCTCCCCTCTGATTTACGACACATTCCAAGTTACTATGTTTTTAAAAAAAGCCTTCGTTCACACCTACTTATTAGACAGATTGCCCAGTGACAGCCTGCTGCGACCCCCTCCCATCTGATTTATTTTACTTTGTTGTTTTTTTTGTTGTTTTTTTTTGTTGTTTTTCCTTTTTCTTTTTTTTTGCCACTAAGTCTTACTATTCTGTTAACTAGTTGCCCACCTTTTGCAAATTTGTTGTCTCTAAATAGGTCTCAAAGGCTCATGTGTACATGGCCGTTGTCGAGTTTTGTTAAGTAAATGGGGGGCCCTTACTAGCGGGACCCTGGTCCTTTTAGGGCTTCCTATTGACCACTCACAGCATGATATAGCCTTCTAAACCCATGAATATCTTAATGTTTCAAACCTTTTCAGCATCATAGTGGCTATTTAAATTATATTTTCTTGTATATTGTCACGTTTGCTTTGTGGATCAATAAACTGATTGATTGATTGATTGATTGATGTGTGTAGGTATGTAAGCATGCATGCATGCATGAATGTATGTGCATTCGCATATGTATTTATATATGTATGTATGCATATATTATGCACATATGCATTTTATTTGTTAGTGATCGGGAATGTCTCTGAATCATTGAGGGGCAATTTTATAAATGTTTCATTACAATAACAATGCATGTGTATACTATTGCATAACTATATATATGTATGCATGTATGTGCAATTGTGCATACGTGTATGTGTAATATAAGCATGATTGTATGCATATTTGTACACATTTTTTATTTGTGCATATTATATGTGTATATGTAAGCATTAATGCATGCATGCATGTATTTGATGTAGATCTAATTATTTCGATCTCAGTGGAACATGCACAGCTAAATATCATTTTAATCCTTATGAAACATATAGTGGCACTACAGAAGACAAGGAATTGTGTTAGGTCGGGAACGCCTGTGATGGTCTCCATTGAAGTGGCGCTATATAAATTTGCAATTACAATTACAATGACCTTACTAGCGAAGACTAGCTGAGACGAGAGAGATACGGCCCTCTGTTGTAAGTTGGAAACGATGGAGGAAGCGGGAGGTGGAGGAGACGAATTCTGAGACATGCTCTTTGAATCTGGCGTCTTGCAGGTCGTCTTGAACGTTGCTGCTTTAAGGTCATCTGCAATAGAAAATACAGGAGACTTATTATAACGTGCTTTGGAAAATATAGTGAAGACTTATTTTTATAAAGAACGTGCTTTAGAAAAATACAGTGGAGACTTATTATAATGTGCATTACAAAATACAGTGAAGACTTATTTTTATAAAGTGCTTTAGAAAATACAGTGGAGACTTGTTATAATGTGCTTTAGAAAATACAGTGAAGAGTTATTTTTTTAAAGTGCTTTAGAAAATACAGTGGAGACCTGTTATAATGTGCTTCAGAAAACACAGTGGAGACTTGTTATAATGTGCTTTAGAAAATAAAGTGGAGACTTGTTATAATGTGCTTTAGAAAATACAGTGGAGACTTGTTATAATGTGCTTTAGAAAATACAGTGGAGACTTGTTATAATGTGCTTCAGAAAACACAGTGGAGACTTGTTATAATGTGCTTTAGAAAATAAAGTGGAGACTTGTTATAATGTGCTTTAGAAAATACAGTGGAGACTTGTTATAATGTGCTTTAGAAAATACAGTGGAGACTTGTTATAACATGCTTTATAAAAAAAGTGGAGACTTGTTATAATGTGCTTTAGAAAATACAGTGAAGACTTATTTTTAATAAAAATAAGTCTTCACTGTATTTTCTAAAGCACTTTATAAAAATTTTTTATAAAGTGCTTTAGAAAATACAGTGGAGACTTCTTACAATATGCTTTAGAAAATACAGTGAAGACTTATTTTTATAAAGTCCTTTAGAAAATACAGTGGAGACTTGTTATAACGTGCTTTCTAAAATAAAGTGGAGACTTGTTATAATGTGCTTTAGAAAATACAGTGGAGACTTGTTATAATGTGCTTTAAAAAATATAGTGACGACTTATTTTTATAAAGTGCTTTAGAAAATACAGTGGAGACTTGTTATAACGTGCTTTAGCAAATACAGTGGAGACTTATTATAATGTGCTTGAGAAAATACTGTGAGACTTGTTACAATGTGCTTTAGAAAATACTGTGGAGACTTGTTATAATGTGCTTTAGAAAAAACAGTGGAGACTCGTATTAAAGTGCTTTGTTAGAACACGAATTCAGATATAAGTAATGCATTTGTTAATATGCCACATGTCCCTCAGCTGAGTTTCTGTTGTATAACCCACTTATAAGTTGTAATGCATACCATTGCGACATAATTTCTGGCAAAACACTTTCATGGACAATTGGACATGACATTTCAAATTTAATTTGGCCTCTAAGAGTGCAATCCTGTTAGTGAAGTTGCACTAGAAACGATTTTTGAAGCAGTTGGACAAACTCTACAAGTCTGCGTGAAACTGCTACTGGAGATCTTCTCCAGTTAAACAAGCAAATCGCACCCTATTTATACCACCCTTCCCCAACTCGGACATTCACATCGCACGCAAATGCATACACTATGTAAATAGCTTTTGAGAAGCAATAAAAACAGTTCTTTTATGATACAATACAATAAGATGCAATGCAATACAACACAAACAATGCACTACAATGCAATGCAATACATTAGAAAGCAACATAATGCATAACAAAAGAAAGTAACACAATACAATACAATGCATAACAATACAAAACAACACAACACAATGCATAACAATAGAAAACAGTACAACACAATACACTCTCCTCCTCCTCCTCCTTGTCCTCCTCTTCCACGTCCTCCTTCTTCTTCTTCTTCTTCTTCCGCTGGGATTAGTCCCTCGCTGGGGAGGGGTCAGCCACTCAGATCCTCTGTCTCCATCCCGCTCGATCTCCGGTATCTTCTTTTTTCAAGTCGAGAAGCCTGAGGCCTGCTGAACCATGTCCATCCATCTTTTCCTCTGGCGTCCCCGGCTGCGATGTCCATGCGCCTCCGCTTTCATGATTCTCTTGATGCTACTATCCTCCTCCGCGTGCTCCACCTGTCCATACCACCTCAGTCTGGTCTCACGCACCTAGTCCGATATACAGGCCACTCCGTGTGTTTTCCGGATATTCTCATTTTCCATCCTGTCTTTCAATGACACCCCAAGTATCCATCGTAGCATTCTCATCTCAGTTCACTCCAGAAGTTCCTTCTCCTTTCTCCTCAGCATCCATGCTTCTGCTCCGTAAATCAATACCGGTCTTATCATTGTCCAGTATATCTTTCCCTTAAGACGAACTGAGATCTTGCGGCCACACAGCACACCAGACAAATCCCTCCACTTCTGACACAACACAATACAAGCAATAAAATATAATGCAATACAATAGAAAGCAACACAATGCATAACAACAGAAAACAACACAACACAACATAACACAACACAATGCATAACAATAGAAAACAACACAACACAACATAACACAACACAATGCATAACAACAGAAAACAACACAACACAACATAACACAACACAATGCATAACAATAGAAAACAACACAACACAACATAACACAACACAATGCATAACAACAGAAAACAACACAACACAACATAACACAACACAATGCATAACAATAGAAAACAACACAACACAACATAACACAACACAATGCATAACAATAGAAAACAACACAACACAACATAACACAACACAATGCATAACAATAGAAAACAACACAACACAACATAACACAACACAATGCATAACAATAGAAAACAACACAACACAACATAACACAACACAATGCATAACAATAGAAAACAACACAACACAATACAATGCAATACTAGCAATACAATACAATGCAATATAACAGAAAGCAACACAATGCATAACAATAGAAAACAACACAACACAATACAATGCAATACTAGGAATACAATATAATGCAATATAACAGAAAGCAACAAAATGCATAACAATACAAAGAAACACAATACAATACAATGCACAACAATAGAAAACAACACAAACAATACAAAACAATACAATGCAGTACCAATCCATCTGCAACTGCATGATGCCACTGGATTAGACAAATACATACTGTATTGAGCACTTATGATATTTTAAAGAGAAATTACACTGATGTTCTTTTACAATACAATACAATACAATACAGTACAATACAATACAATACAGCTGTTACAACTAAGGTACATGATAATGTCAATGGCTTTACATGGGGGTAAACATTCTGTAGAGGCACTTCTGAAAGATTTCCAACCGCCTCAACACGATAGGGATACAACAACTCATCCACTTCGTACATCCTTCATCAAGTATCCACTTCAGCCAGAATATCTGTCTCAGCAGAGCATTCAGTTTGTCAAGGCCATCAGAAGCAAATGCAGAACAAGGATCAGTCGTCCATGGCATAATTTACCGGCCCTGGGGCCACTTGGGGCTATCTCTAGCTTGGGGCCACTTGGGGCTATCTTTAGCTTGGACCATTCTCCATGCCATTACCACAGAGTCCAGAATAGCCGCACGAAAACTGTTCCAGGCACGCGGGCCAGCGACCTGTAAGGTCCGATCACCCGTTATTACAACCCTACAAGGGCAGCGGTCGCGTGGATGTGTACAAGCGTATGTGTCTGTATGTGAGTGCGTGTGTGGGAGTGCCCATCCATTCCCACAACCGTCTAGCGATCATACAACATGATGGGACCGAACCGTGCAGTGTTTGCAATAAGATGGCACATAATATTTAGATGTGACAGACAGACAGACAGGCAAGCAGGCAGGCAGACAGACAGACAGAAAATAAGAAAGAAAGAAAGAGACAGACAGAAACATACAGAGAGATTGACAGAGACAGAGAGCAGAGGGAGAGAAACACACAAAGACAGAGAGAAAGAGAGACAGACAGACACACAGAGAGAAAGAGGTAGAGAGAGAGAGAGAAAGAGATAGCGACGCCCAACCTGCCAACCTACCATTTGCAAGAAACCCTATTATCCGAGAGTCGCTCGAGGCCGCCAGGTCCACTCCTGCGAGTAGCAGAGGAGGCAGGAATTCGTTTCCATGGAAACTCTTGCGAGCGTCGAGCGACGAGGAGGATGACTTGGCGGCGGAGGAGGAGGAGGAGCGCAGGCAGAACGAGAGATCAGCCGACGCGGTCTTGTTCAAAGGCTTCGATCGGTTGACTAAAACACACGAACAGGAATTCACACATTAAACAAACACACGCAGAGAGCGAGTCTTAATGCTTGTTCCAAGATCTAACTGTTTCCATTTGTAGACCTAAGTGAAGTTCTTCAGATCAAAGCTACAGATATAACTGTACATAAATCTAAAATCAGTCTAAAACTATTTATAATATTGCATCGGTTCTTTCTGTTCTATTCGTATTGTGCTACTTTTCGCCACTCTATGCATTGTTGTTGTAAGGTATCAGCGTCTGTCTCGTGCTAAAAAGATTACTTACTTACTTATCATTTATATACACAAACACAAGCACAAATTAAAACAAATATACAAACAGCTTGGAAGGCGGAGAATGGAAAGATTGGAAGGCGGAGGATGGAAAGCTTGGAAGGAGGAGGATGGAAAGCTTGGAAGGAGGAGGATGGAAAGATTGGAAGGAGGATGGAAAGCTTGGAAGGAGGAGGATGGAAAGCTTGGAAGGAGGAGGATGGAAAGATTGGAAGGAGGATGGAAAGCTTGGAAGGAGGAGGATGGAAAGCTTGGAAGGCGGAGGATGGAAAGCTTGGAAGGCGGAGGATGGAAGCTTGGAAGGAGGAGGATGGAAAGCTTGGAAGGAGGAGAATGGAAAGCTTGGAAGGAGGAGGATGGAAAGCTTGGAAGGCGGAGGATGGAAAGCTTGGAAGGCGGAGGATGGAAAGCTTGGAAGGCGGAGGATGGAAAGCTTGGAAGGAGGAGAATGGAAAGCTTGGAAGGAGGAGGATGGAAAGCTTGGAAGGCGGAGGATGGAAAGCTTGGAAGGCGGAGGATGGAAAGCTTGGAAGGCGGAGGATGGAAAGCTTGGAAGGCGGAGGATGGAAAGCTTGGAAGGCGGAGGATGGAAAGCTTGGAAGGAGGAGGATGGAAAGCTTGGAAGGCGGAGGATGGAAAGCTTGGAAGGAGGATGGAAAGCTTGGAAGGAGGAGGATGGAACTAGAAATAGAACTACAAACACACACACAAACACACACACACAAATAATTATATAGACACGATGCGATTCAATGAATCCGCACAACTTGATGCAAATTTAGTTATGCAAATGCTTACGCTTAATTAATGTTTGTTCAGCGATTCGGTCTCTCAGCCGATCCCCCGAACGCCGTATAATCAGGATAATCAACGCATACAACAGAGGAATCCGACCCAAACTGCACATCACAAGCTATGAAAAGTAAGTTAATGCAATCCATCCTTTTTTGTTGCATACTATCACTGCGTCTCGGTCTGGACATAACTTCGAAGGCCGGTGTAGTATTTCAGATTGCCCTACTTACCTCACTCCACGGTAACTTGAAATCGCATTCACATTACCGGTACCGGAAGGTAGGATGAAATCAAGGGCAACTTGAAGGCGATTTTATCCTACCCTCTACGATTTCAGATTACCCCCTCAAATTAATGAGGCCTATTTTCATTAGTCTAATCGACTATCTCATATAATATAATATAATATAATATAATAATAATAATAATAATAATAATAATAATAATAATAATAATAATAATAATAATTTTAATAATTTTAGGTTTAATAATAATAATAATAATAATAACTGCCACTATTTATCATTAAACTGTCATCACCCTCCTAGTGCATGATATACAATAAGATTGGATAAGTTATCTTTTTCTGTAGATCACAATTACATCAACTACCTATGAAACAAGCAAATCTTGCACATTAACTATATTGAGACTAGCTTTCAATCTTTTATGTTTCACGTGTTTTATTCAATAAAAGTATCATGAGTTGTAAGCATAAGAATTATCATGTTTTCATAATCAGAGAGGGTGTTATGTGAACAGTGCAAAAGTAATATGAAATCATGCTCAGGCTACCCTCGGGTTAATATGAAATCGATTTCAGATTTAATACCAGGAGGTAACTTGAAGTGGGGGGTAGGTTAAAGTCTTTACACTGGGGGACTGCAACTCATGCAGTCCTACTCTCGGAATGATCTACAATACTGCTTCCAATTGATACGCAATAAAAAGTGTAATAGTAAACTCCAAATTTCTAAAGTGCTACTCTAAAGCTAGGCACGGGGCACCAGCTTATTCAACAGCACTGTGTCGTGAAACCCGCAGTAGCAGCTGCTCGGCCTCCTCTCTCTGGCAACCGGACTCGGACCTCCACTGGACATCTATCTCTGGACAACCCCTATGATACGACACAGTGCTGTTGAATAAGCTGGTGCCCCGTTGAGGACGAAAAAGCTTGGAAGGTGGATTCTGATATATGCGCTATGTTCGCCCAGCAAAGGAATCTACTCTGTCACCAGCCACACCACATTAACTTTCATTTGGCTCGTTTACAAGCAGAACGCGCGTTCGCCATTGTACATCTAAGGCAGCGCTCGATGCCACAGCCTTTATTCAACCGTCTGTAGGCCTACTCTATTGTGTGGCACTGAAAACGCATCATTGTTTTCCGTACCATTTGCCTTTTCTCGCACATTAAAGACACATGTTTTTCCATATGACTGATAGCTGCAATTACACAGCACCTCTGAGAGGCTCTTAAGATGCGCTATAACAAGTGTTCTGCTACATTACATTACATCACATTTCACTTTCGTGCGACAATCTCTTCAATTTGTTTTAGGCAGTCAGCCTCTTAAGTCAGCGTAGAGTAGGCTACCTACAAGGCCACTGACTGATTAAAGCGACGGACGGTGTTTCTCTATGATCAGTGGTGTCCCAAGGCAAGAACTTACTGGTCAGTCAGGGTGGGGGGGGGGTAGACTGAATGAACTCAATTATTAAATTGAATTAATAAAAGGAATCAGTAAAATATCAGAAACACACTATTTAAAGCCAACAAAACAACTGAAACTTAATTCAGGCTAATATACAAATCGGGCATTACTCAAATAAAATTATTTATAAATCTTATCCATAGATTATATGTCTATTGTAATTGTGATCGAAAGCTCCAAATTTCTAACGCGCTACTCTAAAGCTAAGCGCAGAGTACGACCTAATTCACAAGCGCTATGGATAAGATTTATAAATAATTTTAAGACCGGTAACCTGTCAGCCGTACTGCTATCAAAACGATCTTATTTCTTAAGAAAAAGGTATTGCGAAAGAGAGGCCAGCAGGCCACTATCTTTCACTGGATGGACTTGACCGTTCGATCCAGTCCAAAAATATACGGTTCGGACCTGTAGCTCATGAAATTAGGCCAATCCTATAGAATGGTCGTATCGGAACAATCTTTAGTCTCGATTATTCAAAGTGACCTGCAAGCTAGAGAGTCTCAAATTTCGATTTAGCGATTGCGAATAAAAAGAGCCAGTCTCACTTCTCAACCGTCATTGGTCAACTGTCAACCTAAATTTATCTAAAATCGATGCCCACTGGTTGATGCCCGATACATCATAGAAGTCAGACTCGATGACCCCTGCAGTTACATGTAAATACAATATGGTTGCGTTGCTGTTATATAGCAATCTCTGTCTGCCAGTCTGTCTTTCTGTCTGTCCGTCTGTCTGTCTTGTTGTCTTTGAAATAAAAGTACGGTAGCTGTATCTCAAATGATAATCGTATCTTTCGACATGGAACGAGTTTTCTGCTGTAAGATACAACTGAATAAAAAACGAAAACCAGAAAACACTTTAAAAATAAGTAAAAATATTATTTATTATCAGTGTTCAATGTTCATATTATTCAGTAACTGCAGCTGCTGTGCAGCTTCAACTGCTCCAACAACTACTCCCACTACTACTCCCAGTAGTACCATTAAGTAAGTAAGTAAGTAAGTAAGTAAGTATGTTCTTTAATAGACCACCTGCAAATGCACTGTGGCTGACAAACAAGTTATACAGAAAGAGGTGCATGAAACAAAGGAAAAGAAATACTAACACTGATAATTAGGAAAAGAAATAATGGAAATGAAAAACTAATAGGGGCCTAGAGTCGCAAATGATGAAATTTAGGACTCTAAACGGCTACCAGGTTCGAGATACTTTTGATTGCAGTAGCAAGCTTAGATATTTATTTTACTTTAAATAAAGCATTCTGGTGATGAAACTCATCCGGGTCCACACATCGGCCTTGGGAATCACACGATTATGCGAGCGGGGACATAGCGCATAGTTGCTTGCCTTTACTGGGGGAAGCAGGGCATGGAGGACATGACCGGGATTACGTAGTACTACTTTTATCAGTACCTTTGTATATGCCATCAGTCACTCATCCAAAGTGAACATAATTATTAAGTGAATGAAGTTGGTAAATATTGGCATAAAATCGACAATTATTTAATAATAAACACAATTACAGCAACAAATGCGTTAACATCAGCTGCAGATTCCACGATAAAAATACTTGTAAGGTCATTCCATAATATCGACGTCAGAGTTTGAAAGGTTTTTCATCAGCGCATTGATATGAAAACGGACAGCCGATGAAAGCAGGTAGTCAAGATAATGGAAAACATTGCTGTAACAGTCACATCTCCACGACAGAGACACATCAATGCCTCATTCACAATTCATAATCACATAGAATTTATATCAACACAATGGCACAGCTAGTAGTGACTATGAGTAGCTATATCTATCTATAGAAGTCCCTTTGATTACATTAGATCGTAATTTTAATCATAATCTCGACATTTCTAATTGCTACTCTGTAGCTAAGCACAGGGCATCATCTTATTCACGAGCATTGCATAGTGTCAGAGGGGTTGTCCAGATATACCGAGTCGAGGCCTAAGTCCAGTTACAAGAAGACCAGGGATGAGAGCAGACTGGCTGAGTGTAAGGTAAAGTGGGGCAAGTTTATTACACCCTTTTAGCTCAGAAGTCCTGTAAACAGTAAAGCAAACTAGTGTCAATTGTGAACTCTGGATAGGAAACCGTTGCCTGGCCTTGCACGTGAGTGGGAAATACAGGGAAAATGGAAGGAAATAGAGGAAAATAGAGAGAAATAGGGGAAATGGAGGGAAATACAGGGAAATGGAGGAAATAGAGGGAAATATAGGTAAACAGATGGAAATAGAGGGAAAGGGAGGAAATAAGAGTGAAACAGATGAAATCAGCTCTAGGGAAATGGAGAGAAATAGAGGGAAATGGCAGGAAATAAATAGAAATTGAGGGAAACAGAGAAATGGAGGGAAATAAAGGGAAATGGAGGGATATAGAGGGAAAATAGAGGGAAACAGAGGGAAATAGATGGAACCACTGGTGAATCTTCTAGTTATCTGATCCTTGTTTGCCTAGTAATTTTTCTGACTGATTGTTACACCAGTTGGGCTGGCACAGACTGATTAGTTTACCTCAGCGCAACGATTTATACATTTATGATTACAATCATTATAACTGATATTGGATAGTGTTACTCAACAGTGTGATACTGATCTGTCGGTTGATTGGTTAGTTGCTATTTAATTACTCTGGGTCATAACACAGATGATTAGCATCACCCTCCTCCTTTATCCAGGCTCAGGACATGCACTGTCAGAGTACGGGAAGTGGTGAAGTTCTTTTTTACCAACAACTTGGTAACCCTATAGGAGGTTAAAATGGCTCAACAACCGTCAAAATAGTAGACATTATTTGGTACAGTGTACATTGAACAGGAAAGTGGACCAGTTAGAAATACTGGACTCGTGTGTAATGAGACAACATCATCCTACTTTCACCTACCTTTCTTGTTAAACATCCTGTACACAAAATGTCCAGTCCAGAAACGGTGCAGCCACAGATTCCCGAAGTAAATACTCTTACGGCTCTGACTACCAAATTAGGCATAAGTGGCACAAGTCTCCTCATATGAAATTCCTGATCGATTTAGAGAATCTGGTGACAATTGAAGATTCTCGATCCAATTGAAAATCCTGGGTAAGCAATAACGCCGTTACTCAACCACAGATTCAAAGTCACTGACTCAATGAGTCACAGGTCACAGACTCTAAGTTATAGGCTCCACTCAACTCAAAGCTTAAATGCTGTTTCACTGAGTTAATTAATGTAAAACACAAACCTTTAACTGACTCAAATCTACTTGACTCAAACCAAATTTCATTGAATTAATGTAAAACATAAACCTTTAACTGACTTAGAACTTAAATCTACTTGACTCAAATCTACTTGACTCAAATCTACCTGACTCAAAGGCAAAGACTCTGTTCTTCAGCAAACCCAACGCCCCACACCCAACACCACAAAGCAATGTAAAAACCACACACTGAAAGCCCCAGAGCTTTCAAGCCATGTGCTCAGGCTTTTGGCTCAACTCGCAAACACCATCACAGACATAGAAAAGTGCAAGTCCGTCCAACTCTAGGAGACCAAGATAAATGGGCCATAAACATGAAGCTCGTTACTACCACATTTACAGTTCGCACCGGATATCAGTTGCGGCCGATTTGTCGTTAATCCAGAGAAACGAATCGACAGAAGTAACAGACGAGGGACGAGAGAGAGTGTGTCGGGCTGCTTCCTGGAATCTGCCGGTCAATAAAGAAAACAGAAATCAGTCAGCAGCAGAAGCCAAGTCAGTAACTCATCTGTTGATACGATGCCATTCGTCCACATCCACCGAACAAGGAAGATTAGAAGCGACCAGCAGTCCCTTAAGCTTACAATGGCATGCAACCATGGGTATGAAGAGTTACCGACTTCTATTTCTTAACCTCGGCACACGCTGTCGTCGTCTGATCTTCGCACCAGCAGGGTGCAGTCAGCTATAGCCGAGTTAATCTTTCTGCCCTGGTGGGGATTTGAACCACGCTCCTCCTGGCTGACAGTAAAGCACACTATAGTACCAGATTACAGTGCAACCAACGCTGACCTTTACCGAAGTAGATACTAGAAGGATTTCCTCAAAATTTCAGCTGCTACATGTATTCATCATCATGTCCAAACTGGTTTTACTATCCATCTCCATCCAGTTTTACTCTCAACTGACTGCTTACACTGTCAAACGCCGATTGTTCATTAATAGCAAGCCCGTTTCTGCTATCAAATAGATTTCAATATCACCTGCAAACCGGGTTTAGTACCAATAACTAACTGGTTTTATAGTCAATCGCTGTTTTACTATCAATGCACACCCACTTCACTATGATATCTGTCAACTGCTAACTGGCTTTACCATCAAACACTGCTTAAAATTACCATCATCTTTAGTTCCTGTACGAACTAGTTCTACTAGCAATCAACCACCAACTGGTTTTACCAGCCACCGACCACCGGTTTTACCATCAATCCTTAACCGCTTCTATTTAGTGAAGAATCCGCCATAAGCCGACGTCGTTTTGGTCGGTCGAAATCATAAAGCGCTCTCTGTAACTGCTTCCTTTGCGGACGAAGTAAGCGGAATATGTCGACAGGAGAAGATTATGAACGCTTGTGTGTATCTGCTGTGTTTCTGCGAGTCCATAATCAGATTTAGTAGGGCACGCACGCACGCACGCACGCACTGCATCATAACAGCAGACTGGAGACGGGATGCGGAGAGGGGAGCCAGTGACTGAATCGGCCGAGTGAGACATTGATGCACTGGCAGGGCTTTCACTTCCGCCAGACCAGGTGAGAACAGGCAACACCTCGAATGGATACGAGGCGCTCGGCCAGTAGCGCGAGAGGATAGGGTTCGAGCCTCCGCTCAGGTGATCACTGTGCAAGGACCTGGAGCAAGTTCTTCATGCACAATAGCTCAGCCCCATCGATGTTCTATCGTATGTCTGGTCGTGTTAGCACTTTTTAACTTTGGAAGGAGGGCAGTATCAAATGCAGTTGTGTCGTATCGCATTGTATTGTCCATGGGAAATCCACGACTCATTCGGTCTACGTAATTTGCTCCTCAGGCCATCGTATACAAAAGCCACGACTGCAGGTTAAGCATTTAACACGGTGGATCTTGACAATGGCGCCGTCGTGATTCTTGTCTGGCTAACAAAGAGCGAACAGCAGGTGAAGAGCGGCCAACGTCTAATGATCCACGGCGGATCTGGTCCTGGCCAACATCAGCCAACCATAAACAACGAAGTCCAGGTGAAAACATGACGAACCAAAGACTCCCCATCGTCCCCCATCAGTTTGCTTTTCTCATATCGAATAGACCAATTTCTCGATGGCCCTCCTTCATTTTCATTTTCCTATGACTACCATATACAGCTAAGTCCAGGTGAGGACGGCTAACACCCCATTCCCTTACCCATCTTAGCCAATTCTCTATACGTGTCTATATCCACAGTGGTTAAAGTGGTTTGGGTTAGCAATGGGAACTCCAAAGATGAGTTTTATTGGAACGCATGCGTTACCAGTGTTCTTGCATTGTGAGCAGTGGGAACGCAAGCAACGAATTTCGAGAGCAGTGGGAATGCCGTTCCCATGCGTTCCCACCCACTTTAAACCCTGTATATCCACCAGCTCATTCACACGTATCATAACATATTACAATTAGTAACTTCTATAGAGCAAGTAACTAATGCACAGAGCATCGTTCAACAGCGCATTTCTGTAGCACCAGTGAAATACGAGCATAAGGCATCAACCGATGGCACACCAAAAGCTAGCGGCAGTCAATTGCCACCAGGCAAACAATGAACCATGGTTATACCAAATGCTCCAACAATGGTCGGACCATGGTCGAACCCAATGGTCGAACCAAAAAGGTCGAACCAAGGTCGAGATGAGACGTCCAGCTGCGGCGCCAGAATTCCTACACAGATGAAGACATCAATAGAAAGCCAACGCCCATCACAATCACGCTTTTGGGAGTAACGACTGAAAACAGACATACTAATGTGGCCATGATTCTTGGTAACGTACAGTGGATTGTCCTTTACAAGCATTCCATTATTACAAAAAATATGTTAAGAAACGGTCGAAAACATTGATCCCAAAGCTTCACAATGTGAGCTCTGTATAAGTGAAAAGCAGTTCCTTAAGTGAGCCTCAACAGTTGGCCAAAGGTATGAGCATTGGCAACTTCATTTTCTTAGTCTCTGCATACGAGGGTGAGTGACCAGTCTAACCTTCGGCGTGTGATCTTCCCACCGACAGTGTATGGTCAAAGTACTCGTTTTCTATAGCCAAATCTGTTGGGAACAGATGAAGCACAATTTTTAAACATCTTTCTGCCCTGATGGGGATTAGAACCCCCGACCTTTGGGTTGACAGTCCAGTAAACTACCAGTATCATGCACCCAAAGGTCTACTTTAAATGATAAGGTACAAGGTTCCCAAATATAGCACTGCTGCACTACTAGAAGGTTCTCGTGTACAGTCACTCAAAATGTGGCACAGCCAGACAATAAATGTGGCCCCTATTGGTATCCTGAGAAACACGACTGGCTACAGGCTACACAAAGCACCTTGGATGAGTTACAGTTACAATTACAGTTACACACAGCCATTGTGCTTTTGTTATCAGATAACTGATGCCTTCCAACCGTCAGGCGATATTATAGTGTCTGCAGTCACCAGGTATCAATTTCAGAGTGCAAAGGCCATGGTACAGCAGCAGATGCAGAGCCAGTTGCTATGGAAACAGCAGCAGATAAGTACTGCTTCGCTCGTGACAAGGAAAACAATGAGCGCAGCAAACAACACGCCATGGTCACTGTTGCCATCGATACAGTTGTCATGGAAACAAAAAGAGATGAAGAGAAGAGATGGCAAGACCTGACTAACATGCTACCAGTAGGGGAAAAGATTGTTGCCATGGATACAGGCCACAGAAATGGAGGACATGAACACTGATGGCATGGAAACCAGAAGAGATGGCCAGATTTGCTGAAGACGTTACCAGAAAGGATAACCACTGCTTATATGGATATGGTTGCCAAAGATACCAGAAGAGGGCTGGAACTGCTGAAAATGTTACCATACAAGCTACTTAAGGGCTACACAGAAGGTTACACTGTTTTGACATCTCTTAGATCAGAAAATCCGATAGATCAGAGAAAAATCCAATAGATCAGGGAAAAATCCTATAGAACACGGAAAAATCCTATAGATCAAGGAAAAATCCTATAGATCAAGGAAAAATCCTATAGATCAAGGAAAAATCCTATAGATCAGAGAAAAATCCGATAGATCACAGAAAAATCCTATAGATCAAGGAAAAATCCTATAGATCAAGGAAAAATCCTATAGATCAGGGAAAAATTCTATAGATCAAGGAAAATCCTATAGATCAAGGAAAAATCCTATAGATCAAGGAAAAATCCTATAGATCCGGGATAAAATCCGATAGATCAGGGAAAAATCCTATAGAACACGGAAAAATCCTATAGATCAGGGAAAAATTCTATAGATCAAGGAAAATCTTATAGATCAAAGAAAAATTCTATAGATCAAGGAAAATCCTATAGATCAAGGAAAAATCCTATAGATCAAGGAAAAATCCTATAGATCAGGGAAAAATCCGATAGATCAGGGAAAAATCCTATAGATCAAGGAAAAATCCTATGGATCAGGGAAAAATCCGATAGATCAGGGAAAAATCCTATAGATCAAGGAAAAATCCAATAGATCAGGGAAAATTCTATAGATCAAGGAAAATCCTATAGATCAAGGAAAAATCCTATAGATCAAGGAAAAATCCTATAGATCCGGGAAAATCCAATAGATCAAGGAAAAATCCTGTAGATCAGGGATAAATCCGATAGATCACAGAAAAATCGTATAGATCAAGGAAAAATCCTATAGATCAAGGAAAAATCCTATAGATCCGGGAAAATCCGATAGATCAAGGAAAAATCCTGTAGATCAGGGATAAATCCGATAGATCACAGAAAAATCCTATAGATCAAGGAAAAATCCTATAGATCATGGAAAAATCCGATAGATCATGGAAAACTCTAGACCAAGGAAAAATCCAATAGATCAAGGAAAAATCCAATAGATCCAGGAAAAATCGGATAGATTAGGGAAAATGCTTAAGATATCAGGCGACGGTCGCTTGAAGTGAAACAGCAGTCAAAACCATAATCCACTGGAAAGCCAGGTTGAAATCCGATAGACCAGAGAAACAAAAATCCGATAGATCCGAGAAGCAGCAGACAATGCCAGACAGGCTTCGGTGGGTGAGGAAGTTGAAAGAGATGAATCTTAAGTTGAGACCTGAATGACATCAGAGAATTAACGTAACGAACTGAACTGGGCAGGGAATTCCAAGGCTTTGGCTTAGCCATCCGAGGTGGAATCTTCATATTTACTTCCCAAATGGTCTGGGGGGATTGCTGGTTTTCAACCCCAAGGGAGAGAAGATAGGACTGAGTGACGTTTACAGTTTCCACTCCACAGCGATTAAGTTTTTGGAATTTTTCTCCAACTCCTTCGTGGAATCCTTAGGTCTGTTGAATCTATCGACCGGTTCACTTAGTCTAAAGGATATCGGCGCTCCTGTTCCTCAAGTACGCCTCAGCTGGATATTAATTCAGATTTTAAAAACTATCAACATTGCCAATCAAATCCATTGATCTCTCTTCCTCCCATCTGCATTCATCCATAAATCAATCAATCAAGCAATCCATCCATCCATGCACTCATCCATCCATCCATTCATCAATACATCCATCAATAAATCCACATCCATCAATACATTCCTCAATACATCTATACATCCTACACAATATTACACATCCATCCATAAATACATTCACCAATACAACCAATTCATCTATGCATCCAGCTATCCATCCATCCATCCATCCATCCACCATCCTTCCACCCAACCACCTAACTATTCCCGCAGCAACTCACATAGTTATTTCTATAGAACATGGAGGTAACAGTAGAATCTCTATAATAGATTATCTCATCAAGTGATAACAAACGAAGGAAATACCAGCATGAATAAACTTGTGACAGATTAATCAACTCATGGCTACCTTTTCCATTAAGCCTTGTCAACTTTGCTCATGTGATTATCCAGCCAACTCCTATGTGTATTCCCCTATCTATTATTGGTGTTGTGCACTACTGTGTTACTTATAACACATTACAGTGTTACTTGTAACATGTTACTGCGTTACTTGTAATGTGTTACTATAACTAGTCATTGTTTTGCGGTAACTTTTAGGGTAACTAGTTATTTTTGCCAAAAGTAATGCACAACAGTAACTGATTACTTTTATGAGGTAACGGTAATGCAATAGCTACTTCACGTAATAGTTACTTTAAGTTACTTTATATTTTTTATAAATCAACGTATGTTCGCGTCATTAGTTCTATGATGGCGCTATAAACATTATTAAAGGTGTTTTATCATCGCTCTGTAAACGTGCATTTCAGTGATCCAGACATTTCCTTTTATGCTCATGTCTCTGTCTGAACTCTTCCTTAATTCATCAATTTCAAAGTCTAATTTCATCATAGAGCGAGCTCAAAGTTCAAGCATTCCCACGTATAGTAACTAAAGATACTTAGTTACTTTACAAAGGTAACTGTAATCAGTTGCTACTTTACTTCTTGCTAAAGCAACTATTTGTAGGTAACCAGTTACTCTTTCCTTTCCAGTAACTAGTTACTGGAAAGGAAATCCAATTCACCAACATTTTCTATCATTAGCTACCATGGGAAAGAAATTTGTTTTGAGATTACGGTTCCATCTGCACCCCTAGCCAACTCAGCTACAACGAGTGCACTGGCTGCACACTGTCGGTGGGAAGATGAGACGGCAAGGGAGAGGACTTAAAGCTTTCTTCCCTCTACATTCTTCCCATAGTGCATTCCAACTATATTCTAACCTTAGTTAAATTTATCTTTATTCAACCAATATTTGGGATGTGCGGTAGACTAGTGGTTAGCTTACTGGACTGTCAACCGAGAAGCTGGGGGTTCAAATCTCTGCCAGGGCAAAATCTGTTTTGAGGTTTCAACTCCACCTGCCCTTCCTAGTCAACTCAGCTATAATGAGTACACTGACCATGCACTGTTGGTGGGAAGATGAGACGGTGGGAAAGAGTACTGGCCACCCACTCTTATATGCAAAGGCTAAAAATTAGGTCGCCAACACTTCACACCCACGGCTGTCTCTGGCAGGGACTGCTCTCTCTCTCCTTCTTAATAAATAAATAAAACCTCCTCCATTTTAAAAATGAACAGGTTCAGGTCATATGGATGCCATAGAAAAACATGTACACACATACAAATTTATACATCATCATCAATCATCATCATCAGTTCATGACCCCAGCCATCTGGTGACAATTGGCATGAATAAATTAGCTCCATAATTATACATACATATTCTCATGATCGTGATATATAATCTACATGACCTCCATACTTCTACATACAAGCTCATACATAGGCCTACCCCTGGTTAAATTCCCTCTGTACTCTACCCTTTCACATTTGGGGAAGTTTCACAACTGTACACTGTTTTCTGGAGATCATCATTCTGTGTCACTGCAGACTGGGCGGAGTCACCTTCACCCACCAACCCCACATTTAACGCCTTGTGTGACAATACCAGCAGCCTCCGAAGCCGGACCCAGACATTACCAATCCCACTAATAGCATGTGGTCTTGGTCACTAATTAGTAACGAGACCCAAATTCTAAAAAGCAGCCTTGCTAACCTTGTAGTTACAGCCAGATGCTAAATGTCTGGTAAACACCAAACACTGACGTATAAGCAACGATGTCTGCATACTTTAAAAATAATGTCATTAGCGTCTGGTTAACACCAGACACTAATGTGACTAGAAGGTTTGTCTGGCATCAAAGTTTACTCTTCAAAGTGCAGTCACTGTCGCCTACTGTCACAAAATGCTGTCCATTTCAAACTGTCATTCTATGAACTAAACATGCTTTCTGACCAGAAACTTACGCGCTTCTGGTGTCCAATGCTTTTCAAACATCATTATTAAGGCAGACACTAATGTCTTGCCATTGGATTATTGCGGTCATATTCGCACCTAAGCTGAAAGACCCTTCATTCCTCTTCAACATTGGAGCCATGCTCCTCAGAGGTTTCTCTGGAAACATGTAAAAACATGTTAGATTTACCAATGTTACAATCCGATTGGGCATTAAGAAACGTCGATTACCAGACATGACTTTCAAAAGTTGTATGTATAAATGTACCTAGACACTTGATTTTCGGTACCTCACAAAAGTGCTGGGTAGACCAGCCTAAGTGTAGACCAGCGTAAGTGGTGTTGAAGCCGTTAAGAACAATAAGCTCCAGAGTACCTGATAACTAGAAAAGTTGCCACAGGCTTGTTTCTGCACAAAAAAAGAGTCAACAGTGGCATGCTTCTGTAGCATACATTAGCATAAATCAGCACATATCAGCGCAAACGATATGCACAAATCAGTGCATATCAGCACATATAATGCACACATGCACATATTAGCACATCACATCTCCATAGGTGCACATATCACTGTTAAGGGGTTCCTAAAATGTGCTTTATAAAAGTCACATCTGCACATATCATCAAATCTCAGCACATGAGTGCTGATAATTATGTGCTCATGATGCTAGCACATACACTAATGACATATGACAATTTTATTATATACACTAAAATGTGCTAATATGTGCTGATAAGAGCACATATCACCCTATATTAGCACACATACAATGTCATACATGTAGTGGCACATATTCACATACCACCAAATATTAACACACATGCACATATCAGCACATCCTAGCACAAATCAGCACATACACATATAAGCAGAGCCCAACCAGAGGATCAAGTGCATGAGCATTCTTGCCAGATTAGTCCCTGCTCTCAGGAGACACTACCCTTCCAAAGTACCTGCCCCAAGCAAAGTAATGCTGAGACCTGGTGTATGCACCTTGATTCGATATTCATACCTGTGTGCCTACTGAAGAAACACCCGAGAACCAACAGGTAAGAGACAGAAGCATGCCAGAGCCATCTTCTACTTTCTTACAGGAAATCCCTGGTAACAGCAGACACTTAAGTGTGCAAACAGTGCATCGAATTGCCTCATCCAACCCCTCCTTACAAAGCCACCTTTGGACAGTGATATCAAGACATGCAAGTCAGTCGATTAGATGTGTTTATTTTGTAATCTACTGTTAGAGATATGTGTAATTGTCACATGTCATGTAATGCAAATAAACTTGCTTTATCACATTATAGCATGACTTCAATGCAACGACGTTATTTCTGAGGTTAAGTCCTCAACATCGCTAGACAAAACTGTCTCATATTGTGACACGCATACACTTAACAATTAAATTACTCTGACACAAATTTAACAGTTGATATTAATGAATGGGTTTCAAGAGATATTCATTGTCAACTGTGTGGTGTTAAAACACTTCATTGTCAACTGTCTGGTGTTAAAATACTTTCACTGTGAATTTTATGGTGTTAAAACACTTCATTGTCAACAGTTGACAATAAAGTGTTTAAACACCAGACAGTTGAGAATGAATGTGTGTTTAAACATCAAACAGTTGAAAACAAATGTCTTTAACACCAGACAATTCACAGTGAATGTTTGATAACACTAGACAGTTAACACATATGCTTCAACACCAGACAGCTGACAACGAAAGTGTTTAACACCAGACAGTTAACAGTGAATGTGTTTAAACAACATAAATTTCACAGTGAAGTGTCTTAACACCACAAAGTTGACAATCAACGTGTTTTAAGTAATACCAGACAGTTGACAATGAATGTCTCTTGACACCAGACATTTTACTAAATGTTCGAGTGTTCTAGCCACACTAGTGCTTGTTCAGGGCAGACATCAGTTTTAACAGTGTAGCTGGATACCTTCACAGGTAATAAAACATGAATCAATTGTCCCTGTCAATAGACTTTATCAGTCTTGAATGCCACAACAATCCATTATATATATAGAGACAATAGGGGTCACAGGAACTAACATTTTCTCTATGCTAATACAAAAAAATTATATTCAATCAATGAAATTCGATTTTAACTGCAGTCAGTGTTGTGTGTGTGTGTGTGTGTGTGTGTGTGTGTGTGTGTGTGTGTGTGTGTGTGTGTGTGTGTGTGTGTGTGTGTGTGTGTGGTGTGTGTGTGTGTGTGTGTGTGTGTGGTGTGTGGTGTGTGTGTGTGTGTGTGTGTGTGTGTGTGTGTGTGTGTGTGTGTGTGTGTGTGTGTGTGTGTGTGTGTGTGTGTGTGTGTGTGTGTGTGTGTGTGTGTGTGTGTGTGTGTGTGTGTGTGTGTGTGTGTGTGTGTGTGTGTGTGTGTGTGTGTGTGTGTGTGCACTGTTGGATGGCCTTCAAAATAGTCTGAGCCACATTATACCACAAAAAATGCAAATTTCCAAAGTCCAGATGCATTTTTCTATGTAGCAATGTATGTATGTTATGCATGTAATAGTGCATGTGAATTAAGAATAAACAATCTTCCCCTTGACATGCGATCTGCCCCTTTAAACTCTGCACAAGTAATTTTTTCTAGTTATGTTAAGATGCATCTGTTCAGATCCCTAAGAAAGCCATGTTCAGAGCACTTTTAAGGGGTTTATAAACTGTGCTTTATAAAAGTCCAGATACATAAATACATACATACAAAAATGTATGTATGTATGTATGCATATATATATATACTGGTAATACCTGTACATTCATACATATACATGTGCAAATATATCAGTCTGATATATATTTACATAAATGTAATTGTATGTATCAGTGTAAGTATACACACATACAAACATATATATACTAATATGCATGTACTGGTATGTATATGCAAGCACATATGCATACAAACATGTAATGATGGATGCATGAACGTATGTATGTACTTATGTATGTAAGTACATATGTATGCATGTGTGCATGTACGTAGGTACGTATGTACTGTATGCACTTACATAGCATTTATATAGCACCTTTCAAGAACTCTCAAAGGCACTGAATAGTGCTAGTCAGTTGCAGAGATGTAGTCCGGCATAAGATCATGCAGTGCTTTATGGGTGATCAAGCTTTGTCAGCTATTACCATACCTTACCCCTGCCTTGCCTTCTTTTTCTGCTCTGCAACTTTCTCCTTGTACCTGCTGTTATGTTCTGAAGTATAAAGAGTTTCATTCACGACGTATGATTTTGCATACACCTGTGACTAAAAGCTCTGGTAATCGTTGCAGCATATTTATCAGCAAAGTGGAAGATAGCACTTGGTGTTCAGACTTCAAGGCTTGGCAGAATTTCAGGTCGAAGATAATCCCCTCGAGTCTTATGGATAAAAGCATACGTTGCTCAACATAATGGTCGGATAACAGCAGATACTACTGTGCGACCACAGTATTCCCTGTTGTAATTGCAAGACAGAACACTTGGTTATTGTTCTTTTCATTATAATTACACATTTATTAAATGCCACTGTCTATAGTGACCAAGCATCAATCGATGGCGCTGAGCAATGTGAGTGAAGGACTTGCTGAAGGTTCTTACATGCTGACTATCTCAGTGGAGGTTCGAACCCATACCCTCCAAGCGCTCTAACCGTATCACACAACCCATTGCTAGACCTAATCTCAATTCCATGCTGTATTTACATGAGGGACAAACTTAAGCGGTCGCATAACCAGGGCTTAAAAAATCATGCAGTTTCTAACACTGAGGGCAGAGATCTGGGGAGGGGTGTGCCCTCTGTCCAGGGTATCACAAATTTTTATTTAGAGGTTTGTAATGGTGCATTTTGGAGACCATCTTTTGGTTAAAAGTAAAGCTTTACATAACTTCTTTGCAAATTATATAATTTACTAATTAGGTAAAACGTTTTCAACATTTACATCTCAACAGACGTAAATGTTGAAGCAGTGTCAATGATGACAGTCTCTCCACTCCCATGGTGTTGCGTAGGTATGTCTTTAGACGCTGAATAATCTTTCAGCGCAGCATGCGGTAGAAACTGACACAGTTAAGAGAATTTTCAGCATTGTGTAAATGTTGGGATACAAATGGTTTGTAGCATCCAAAGCTGTACGAAGGTCAGCAAGCTGTGACAAATTCTTGGACTTCTCACTTTTGCTACTTTCAGCAATTGCTCATCTCCAGTTTTCTCTTTATTTATCGTTTGCAAAAGCATGCAATTTACAAAAAAACTGTTACAATCTTTACACAGTTGTGCAATTGCATAATCCTAGTTACGCACCTGCTGTTATGCTACCCATTAAGAGGATCTTAATTAATTTATTGAACTGCTCAACATGTTGTCGAACTACAGTGAAATGGTTAGTTGGTTACATTGACTGTGCTATACTATAGTTTACACACTTCTGTAATTGTTCTACAGCATGTAAAACACATGTAGCCTACTTGTCAGGTGCTTACTTACATGCCTACTAACCTACCTCTACACCTACCTACCTGCCTAACAAAAACCACAGACAGCTTTCCTCCGAGTAAATCATTAGGTATCCAAACTACTCAGCTAGACAAAGTTGTTAAATGAAGACTCCAACAGTTTGGACAGGTACTGGAAATGCCAGTCGACCGAATCCCACAGTGGCCACATTTCCAACATGCAAGATTCAAAGGAAAAAGAAACAAAAGCAGACCAAGACTATGCTGGATAGATAAAATAAATGAGGACATAACATCACTAGGACAAATACTAAGGGGAGCAATGGATTGACAAATGACGAAGGGCAATGGAGATCATTTATTCCTACCCATCGCCACCAAATGGCTGGCGGCAGGTACTAATGACGATGATGATGATGATGATGATGAAGATGATGATGATGATGACGACGATGACGATGAATAGCTTCAGCACCTACCTACCTATAGCAAAAGGGGTATTTCATGCTAGCAATGCTTTGAATGCAGCTGAAGGCTGTAGGATCATGGCCATTGGGTTGAGTGAAATTCTAGAAACTGGCTCAAGTGGACTATATCGTAGCATCTGCAGAGATATGTGGCCTTATCCCGAGAATCTATATCCATAAAACTGATTACTCAAATATTAACTTCATAAAATTCTGGTTACATAATACATGTAATGTGGTTCGGACCGGCTCCGACGGGCCGTATTGTCCAACACTAGGTCGCCGACGGAGCCACTGTAGTCACTCGTCAACAGCTGAACACAAAACAGACAACGAAAAACTTAAATGCGTACGTCCGTGTCTTTAGAAAACTCGTTCACACTAACCGGAAAAGAATTCCGACGGCTTTTCATTGACATGCTTTAATCCATTTGACACAAGTTTCCCATTCGAGTGTTAAACATCGCCTAGCAAACATCTTCGGGATGAGACTGAGTCTCACAGTCAGCCACTGAAGCAGACAACGATTCGTATGCAGAGAAAAATTGACGTCATTCTTAACGTAGTATCATGTTGTTGATCATGATCAGCATCGTCGTCGTCGTCGTCGTTGTCATCGTCATCACCACCACCGCCACCACACTCGCCGCCATCGCCACCACCACAGCACACCACCACGATCATTTCATCAAATTCACCTCTGCCGTCATCGTAATAATGATTTACCCGTACAACGGCAGAGAGTAAATATAGTATCTCAAGATAAAGACCAGGCTAGGCCTAAAGTCAAAGCAATGTGCACCATGGGCTTATAAGATTAATTTAGAAATAAATCAACAAGAAAAAGTAATTATTCGTGATCATACTCAATTTGTTCTTTTTCAGTGTAATTTGTGTTCGCCCGTGCTGAAATAAATCACCAAGAAAAAGTAATTATTCGTGATCATACTGCGGTTTGTCAGACTGTTCCAATAAACGAATATAGGCCTACATATACATAATCAATTTGTTCTTTTTTAGTGTAATTTATGTTCTCCCTTGTTGTGTAATGACAGCCAACATGCAATTGCAAGTTTTTTTTACATCAAAGAATTTTTATGTGAATGTGATTGTCAGTGCTGAAGTCATTAACTTGTACAACAATACAATTCAAACTCCTTTTAGTTACGATGGTGGATCAATTTAATTAGATTAATTAGACGATATTATATAAAAACTAGACTCAAGGATTGATGAACTCTTAAGAAATTTAGATAGCCGCTTTTACTAAGCCGTTGGAAACCCGGAGGCTTGTAATGATCGTGGTCTTTGCAAGAAGGCGGTGGTTGCTATAGCGAAACTTCAAACATTAAGGCTATTAACATCTTTTAAAGTCACTTTTTAGTGTTCCCTAGTCCACTGTGTAGAGAAACTAGATTTAATAGCATAGCGTGCATATAATAATGTTTGACTGTTATGAGCTGTACGCAATTTCTTGGAACGATTTGTTGGACATTGGGATTACTCGGTTAAATAATTACCTCGATCACTCGTAAAGCGATTCACAGCTTGAATTACGCAGTGTATGTTTGTGTTTTGTTTAGTGTTAAATAGCAAATGGATGATATGTTGCCTATTCCTTAGTCGCCGACTCAGTACAATTTTTTCATTAGCACGAATTTTTTCGTTTGAGATTTAGCATAACTAATGCATCATCTTGAAATGATCTGGGACCTTCACTGAGGATTGCTATATTGCTATCGGCTATTTATATAGCGCCAGTTCTATGGAACTAATGATCTTAACGATCTAACAACCTGTGCGAAACCAGCTGAAAGTTTATGAGTGTTAGGATTTATAATTTTGTGTTCGTTATTGTAGGCATGATGTATTCGACTCCTTTGAAGCGATTTAAAGATATTTTCACAGCACCGCCTCCATCTCCCCCAAGCAAGACGAGAACAGGACGTTTGACACCAATTAAGACATCAGAAACCAAAGTAAATTTCCACCTAACTATTCTTGTTTGTGTCATTTTGATGCATTTTTCTTCCATTAAACTGATCGAGTTGTTGTGATTATTGTTATTGTTACTGCTATTGTTATTATAATTTTTTTACCCAAGGCATATCTGATCTCTTGATTTAAAAAATTATAGATAGCATTTTTCTGGGATGGCTAGTCTTTGTTGATGTTGTGCTCAGAGCCAAAAGTGCTGTGATATTATTATTTTTATTGTTGTCAGTGGCAGTGCCCGGATTTCAGGTTTGGGCTGAAGCCATATGCCATTCCCTTTCTCCTCCTCCCCTCTGCCCCTTCCCTCTTTTCTCCATCCCCTTCCACTTCCTGTACCTCTCTCCCCTACCCCTCTTCAACACCCATCCCCTTCTTTCCTTCCTCCCTCCCTCCCTTTCCCTTCGCTACAAGCCCCCTTTGAAGTGGGGAGAATTTTTCAGGTTCCAGATACCTATAGGCGCATTTTAGCACACGTGTCTGGCAACTGCTTTAGTACTATATTATACTAGTAAGTTTACTAGTCATAGTCAGTTTTGAACAACTGTGTTTAAGTTCGTAGCACAGAGGCAGTCTTCTGTCACCCTTGCTGAATTTGTCAATAGCCTTTTCCCAGTTCACAGCTGATAGGATGTCTGACAACTCGCTTCAGTCTCTAGTATGGAAATGTTGTGCAATCTATCCTGCAACATCGTGGATCGCAGGTATGATTTGATACGTTTCATTACAGAAAATGATCGCTCACACTCGGCGCTTGTAACTGGGACAGTGATAGTGATCTGAAGCATGCATCAAATCTCTTCAAAACCTGCCCTATAACTTTCAATCAGTTTCAGAACTTCTGTGACTGTTTTAGGCTTTTTGTCGTTTGTCTTTGTTGGCTACAATCGCTCAAATGCTTGCCACCTGAGCATGCACTGCATCAACGTTTATGGCATAGTTTCGAGCCATTGGCTGCAAAGATCCATGTTCGTGAAATTGTCTTTACATGGGTCGCATGCTCCAATAACGAGCAGGATGCTGAATGTCAAGTCAGAGAAACGCCAGCACATTTCCTGGTGCATTGTATCAATCAACTTCATAGCATACACAACGGTGTTCTTGCTCTTCACTCGGACAATCAACAGGAACGATAGATCGAGAGTAAGATTCAGTCTGCCAGATTCAGATGGAGTTCATTCAGTCACATCAAAATCGCTGAACATGGACGGTTGTCTGGACGTACACATTGATTTGCTTGCAGGCATGTCAGTTGTTGTCACCTGTTCAGATGATATGGATGTAGAACCTTTCAATTGTTTTGCAACAATCAGTGACTTTGATATCGGTTTTGACAGCTGCTCGCCGTTGCCAAGTTCGCCAACTGGCATACATGGTTTTGGCACAAATTAGCGTCTTGCAGCTCTTGCTTCAGTGCTGACTGACTGAAATTCTGTTCGAGCTGTCATAAAATTTGCTTGTTACTAGTATGTTAATGCCGTTGGAATGTCGATTTTATTCTCCTGTAAGACGTCAGACAACGGCTTTGTAATGCTGAGTAGCTTGTAGAACATTGCAAGATGGAATGCAAATCCTGTTGTTTGCAATTATAATAAGATTCCAGTGGCATCTGCTGCTGCAGTTCTGTCATGATAGCTGGACTTTTTGCTTTGGGGTGGGGGCTGAGCCACATTTGGGGCTAAGCCTCCTAGCTTATACCTGGCACCGCCACTGGTTGTTGTTGTTGTTGATGTTGTTGTCTTCATCGTTATTATTATTAATTAATTAAACACCACTATCTAATGATCAATTAAGTTTCAATTGATGGCACTGTGCAGTAGTCAGTGAAGCGCTTGCTTAATTTTTTTAGGGGGCACAAAAAAATTTTTGGAGGGGCAAAACATTTGGGGGGGGGCAAAATTTGCATAGAAAAAAAAATAACGAACAAGGATTTTACCGAAATAATCAATTGTTTCTTCGCATTGAAAATTGTGTCGGGACTGTTGTTATAATCATAATAATAAAAGATTTGATTTTTATAAAATATTTGCAAAATCCAGGGGGGCGCAAATGCGCCCCCTTGCGCCCCCCTCCGGACGCCCATGCTTACAGTGTAACCAACCAATCGGCTACCTTGTTCCAGAAGTTGAAGTTGAATTAAAGGAATTTACAGAATAGCGTCTTTCTGTTCTCCAAAAGTTAAATTTCGTTTTTTCTTCAGACAGCAAAAATAGGAAAAGCAGAATATTTGTTGAGGTAGTTAGAAGGATGTTCAGTGTTTAGATAACTAGCCAATTAAAAAGCTTAGATATTAAAGGGTGCTACATAAGTGTTTGATAAATTATGGCCTAAGATTTCAAACTCGGTTGCCTTTTGTTTATAAATTTATTTTTTGTTTCAGCCTGCATCTGGTGAAGGTCGAAATAAATCAGAAAGAGAATCTAGCCTTAAGAAGACACTTCCAATCGTTCTAGAATATTTATCAAAAACTCGAATTGAAGAAGACTTCAGTGAATTATGCCTTGAGCTGCTTAGTAAAGATGTCTTACCATACAATCCGTATCCATGGCTTTTCCACAGAATGACATCACGAAATGAGAGGTAAATTTTGCCAAGTCAGTGGTGCCATAGAAAATCTGTAAATAATAATTGTAATTAGTAATTTCTGCTGCCCCAGTGTTTAATGACAAAGACACCAAAACCAAGTTGTAATCAGGTCAAAGTGAAGCCGTTATGAAGTCAAAACCAAGCTGTAATCAGGTCAAAACTTAATCGGGTTAAAGCCAAGCCGTGATCAGATCAAAACCAAACCATAGTCAGGTCGAAGCCATAATGCAGTCAGGTCAAAAACGAAGCCATAACAGGTCAAAACCTAGCCGTTATCAGATCAGAATAGGGATGCATTATCACTTTCATATTCAGCTCTTTTGTGTACTGATATAATAGATGAGTTAGTATTTGAAGTTGGATGGGAGTAAAGATTTTATCTTGCCTAATTGTTTAAATGATTAGCTCCTTAAGGTTGCAGTCTATTTTTTAGCCTCTCCCACGCAGAACAGTTGCATAATAGTTCAGCAGAGTGTCACTTCGTTTGAAAACATTGATATTTCCCATTAGCTACAATCTTTCATATTATCTGCGAGTGACTCTAAGGCTATTCACAGATGTTGGTATGTCAAGTTTAGGTGGAAAACACATTACACCTCCTGAATCTGCTAGGTTAAGCCTTACTTTACCAAGTTTACTTTACCAAGTTTACCTTGCATTTACATTCTTTATTTTCATGTGGTATTTTTCTATGTACATGTATATATCTGTTCCTTTACATAGTGCGTTTTTAGAATCTCAAAGACATTGAAACATTATATAAAGCTGCAATGTTAGGTGGGTTGAAATTGTTCCTTGAGATGTGTGTGTTAGGGAACAGTATCAATTTTCGAGGGAATGGTAGTAGTTCATTCATTCGGGTGTTTATAGTTAGTAACGCTATAAGCTGCTCTGATGGAAACAAGAAATGAACAATTTTGATGAAAAGTTGAATTTTTAAAACGTTTTTCAGATGGCATTTGTCAGAGAGAAGCACGATTCCATACCAGCAGATGATGACAGGTCTGTGGACGAGTCACAAATACAGAAAGCATCGATTTCTTCTTAAATCTTAAGTTATCTGGTCTAAAATTCACTACTAAGGTAACACTTGATTTATATTGCTCCTTAACATTGCTACTGGTAGCCCACTGTGGGACACAGGTTCGAGCCTTCCGTCAGACGGTTACTTTGTACTTGATTTTGTAGGGACCTTAAGCAAGACTTTCACTCACAATTACTCAGTGCCATCGACTGATGCTGGGGCGCTTAGTAAATTAGTAATAATGATAATAATAACAATTGCAGTCCAGATTTTTTGGTTTGCCATCCAGTACATGTTGCAAGTCCCAAGATCTTGTGCCTGCTGTGCTTATGATTGGTACTGGTTTTCCAGAAACTTCACTCAAGACACAGCTGGAACCTTACAGTGGAGTACAGAACTTTCGGCATTGTTGACCTGGTTACGTTTTGGCTTTTGCGCACCATCGGTTGATGCCTTGTGCATTAGACGTCGGCGCTATAGAAGTTACTAATTGCCAATAATAATATTTATAATAAGGTTTGTGTTAAACTTTGTGTTAAACTTTACGTTAAACTTCTGTGTTTTGTGATGTGCAAAATTTTACTCTAGTGTTTGTGCCGAATGTTTAGATTGGAAGAGCTTTGAGGTTGCAAGTCGTTTGTCAGGCGCCGTTGTTCGACCTGTCAGCTGTGACTTCATCTGGGGACTGCGGAGTCTCGTTGCCATGGTGAATGGCGTCGAGGTCTGGAGATATCTGTGGTTGCTAAGAGACATCACGCCAAATCCTGAAAGAAATCGACTACCTAAAGACTACTCTGTATGTTGTCTTGCTCTCGTTTGCCCAGAATGTAATAGAGCTGATCACCAGTAGTAACACTGCTGAGTAGGCTGATAAAAGCATTGTACAATGTACATATGTATCAATCAATCAGTTAATCAGTCAATGAATCAATCAATCAACTAAGCACTTATATAGCGCCCCTTCAAGCCAACTGTTCAGAGGCCCTCCAAGCCTGACCCCGGTGAAAGAGAACAGACTTTAGAGCACAGAAGAAAGCAGTGGACGATTCTTGAGGAAGAGACCGCAACTCAGGAGGAAGCCCATTCCAAATTGTGGGTCCAGCCAGGGAGAAAGCACATGTATGTATGTGTATGTATGTATGTATGTATGTATGTATGTAAGTATTTATGCATGCATCCATGGCATGCTGTGGTAAGGCTTGGAATTGTATGCATGAATTGGTTGATAATGTATATATGTATGTATGTATGTAGGTATGTATGTATAATATATTTGTATATATTATTGAATCTACAGTTGCACAGTAGACTGATAATTATGGCATGTTGATTCAATGATTGACTGCAGCAGTATATCAATGATGAACAAATGAACGAATGATTGAGTGAATGAATCATTCAGGTAATGATTCAATCACTGAATCAGTGAGTTGAATTAATTAATGGTAAGAGGGAGGTGCTGGACAGCAAACGGAGGAAAACTAAGCAACTGATGAATTCACAAATTCAGAATGTAAGAGCGCTTTGCATCGCTGCATTTAACTTAATGGAGAAAAATAAGCTTTCTGACATGTGTGTGTGTATGTGTGTTTCAGTGCCAGGTCATTCCTGCAATTGTTGGTCCAACCATCTTCTTTCGCAGCCTTTACAAATACGTCTACAGCACAGAGTTCAAATTCGAATTTGTCATTGTTGGACGGGACGTTGACAAGGTAGGGGCCTATGCATGTGTCTGCCTGGCTCTTCATATAGCACCTGTTACAACCTCAGAAGGCAAGGTCATGATCCATAGAGAAGCTGGTCCCTTATGATGCTTATAATTTTATGACTGTGATCAATATGGTCAGGATTAAGAATGGTCAGGATTAGGATGCTGATCAAGAGTAGGATGTTGATCATGATTTTGGTATCGATCTTTATCACTCTGATATTGATGATTATGCTGATGATCTTGAGTAGTTTGAGTAGGGTGTGGATTGCACTGCTTGCTGATCATGATTTTGGATGTTGATCTAGATTAGTTTGACATTAATAATTATGACGATCATGAGTTCATCTGTGGACCATAAGAATGATGTGGATTGGGAATAAGATGATCAGGAGTTTAGCTGTTGATCATGAGCCGCATATAATGATTAAGGTGATGATCGTGATCAACATCTTGACAATGTGACTGCTATTTGAATAGTGTGAAATGGATTTCTTGATGGTTGGAAATGTTAGCATATAAGTTTTCTTATTTTCTTTTCCAGGCAATAGACATGTTTCTGCGAGAAATTCTGAACGACATCCAGAAAGTAGAAACAAACCATCTTCATGTTCTGCTGAGTAGGTACTAGCATTGCTTCTGCTGAGAAGGTACTTGCATTGCTTCTGCTGAGTAGGTACTAGCATTGCTTCTGCTGCTAATGTGATTGATTTGATCATTTGATTGCTAGTTTTGATCAATTGAGTGACTGATAAATCTGTATTTATGTACCTGGACATTTATATAGCTCATTTTAAAGACCTGTTATTATAAAGCAAAATAGACATTGTAGCCAGAGTGATATTACATTACCCATCTGGTTAAGTTGCTGGAATGGCCTTCCACCGAAGATCCGCTCTGCACCATGAGTTGAGGCATTCAGGTCCCGGCTCAAACATCATCTCTTCACGAAGGCTTATCCTGCTGAATAGGACCGGTTGTTATGTTAGGCTATAGATGGTGTCATGGTCGCGTTATGGGCTTTAGGAATTTTCCGTGTTATTATTATTATTATTAAGTTGGGCTAGAACTGTTTTCATATGCACAATAAACCGGTGATTACCTTACTGTAACTGCTACTTTACATGTAGGAGTCTACGTTCCTGTACAAGAGAACAAAGTTTGGGTCAACAAGATGTGGATTTACACGGATGTAATCAACAGAGAGGTAGGATCTCATTAAACTCTTTTACATTTAATGTTTCTTGCTTACGATGTCGTAATTGTAATCTCCTAATTTCTTAAGTGCAACTTACAATACAGCACAATACAACTGTATTTGATACAATTCAGCACATGAAATGGCAGGGGAGAGGACTTGCCACACGCCCTCATTTGCAGAGGCTTATAAAATGAAGCTGCTAACACTTCATATCCATGGCTAGTATTGGCTACATCTCAGGCTAGCTCAAGGGACTGCTGTTCTTCTTCTGTATCATATTCTTCTGCGTAAGCTTTGCTCAGTTGATGATCTACATGTATAGTGCTGTTGATCACTGTGGCTGGCAGGGATGAAAGCTTTGAATACGGTTTTCAGAGTTGGGAGGAGGCAAGAGAATCCGAAATTTAAAACGTAAATTGGTTGCTTTTTGTGTTTTCTAGGAAGAGATGATAAGTTTGTTAGGAATTGCAGTCAACAATCGCCAACTGATCACAGCTGAAGTAGGAACTGTACATATTATAAATATAAATTTAAAAAATATTAATAATAATAAAATATAAATTTGAACAAATAAATTTATTGCTTTATTGGTGAATGAAAATTAAACAATAGTCAAAACCTTGAACTTTTGCAAGAATATTAATTTTTGCTATTGTTATTATTATTATTGTTATTATTATTATGTTATTATTATGAGTATGTTTATTATGTTACTATTATTTGTTATTATTGTTATTGTTATGATTATTCTTTATTACTATTCATGTTGTTGTTTACTATTATTATTATTATTATTATTATTACTATTATTACTATTATTGTTATTATTATTATTATCATTATTATTATTATTATTAAAAAATTTGTATCATGCGCGTTTGAGTAAGTCTCATGTCCTATAAAAGGACCTAATAAACCAGGCATACAGACCGAAGCAAAGATGATCAGAATGTGGCAAATAACTTAAAAGATCATAAGACATTTTGGTGACTTGAAACCTTGGAACAATCTCCAAAAGTCCCGATGACTTAAAAACACAGGGCCTTGTTGAAACAGGACTTTGAATAAACTGCTTCCAGTTCATTTTGTTTTGCATGGAGATGTTAAGAGATTTAAGATGTTGTTTTTTAGTGTCTCTTCAGCCTGGACAAAGATGGCAGCACTTACATTCACGGCCAGAAACAGTATCTCCTGACGGTGATCATGGTCAGTGAGCGAGTGAAGGAAGAAGACAAGTAAGCAGAATGTTTGAATGTTCTTGATCGGCGTTTATATAATGACCGTTTGTGGATAACTGTTGACTCTGTGGACTGGTTTTGATGAGGATTATCAATGATTATGTTTTTTACATACTATTTATTATTTACCTACTAAAGTAATTTATATAGTGCCAGAGTAGAGTAGAGTGAGTGAGAGTACTGATAATGTGCCAGACATCACACATGATAAAGGTATATATATATTTATACTTTATATTAATATACTTAAATATATTTCTTATAGTACATTTATTAGTGTTTATATTTTTATTATATAATTGATATTATATATATTGGTATATTTTTTAATATTTGTGTTGTTAATGTATAATCAATATATATATATATATAAATAATTTATATTAAGTATATATAGTCTGGTACATGTATTAATATTATTTTGTTAATATAATAAAATGAAAGCAATTACAATACCTTCCCTTATCTACTTCTGTACTGACTGGTATTGTTTTTTTACAGAATCATTCATTTTACAGAATTGCCTTTTGTTACGCTTTACGAAGGCATCTTTACGCAGCAGAGTCACGTCGAATCATATATTACAGTTTACCGTCCCCATTTCAATGAAGAACAAATTCCTGGAGAAGTGCAAAATGGAGAGGATCCAGTAGATGCAATTCCAGGTGGAAAGGCTGGTTCAGTAGTATTTTCATTTTTACCAAGATATTTATTTATTTATTTATTCAGAACACTTAATTTGTGTGCAGGGTCAGTAAGTTTAAATCTGAGGCACAAAGTATAATATCTTTGAATTAATTGTTTGCATTTTTATGATTAATTTTCTACCTTATAGTCTAGTGGTTATCATTGTTGGACTGTTATCTGAGAGGTTGGGGCTTCAATTCCCTGCCAAAGCAGAATTTTTTTGGATTTCTGTTCCACCTGTGCCCCTAGCCAACTCAGCTATGATGAGTACACTGACCGTACACTGTTGGTGGGAAGATGAGATGGCAAGGGAGAAGACTGGCCACCTGCCTTCATAAATGAAGTCACCAACACTTCATGCCCACGGCTGCCTGACCCTGCCTGTCGGAGTAGCTTAAGGGACTGCTCTTCTTCTCCTTCTTTCTGCCTTTTAATGATTATAATTTGTTTACCTTTTTCGTTAATAATTTTTTATGATTACATGGCCTGTCTTCTTTTCACTCAAATGCAGCTGCTGGTGATGCTGAGCAGGGAGCATCTATTCTGAGACAACATCCTCCTCCTCCTCCTTCTCATCATCCTGTTCCACAGTTGTCTCATCAGACGAACAGCTACGGAGGCAGGCAAAAAAATACAAAAGTGCTTATCGACGGATTCCAACTGGAGCCTGATGAGTATGATGTCGACTGTGATGACGTCAAGAATACCATCAGGTCAGCTAACTTGTTTTATTATACGTTTAATATAGCGATCGTATGTCCTTGACCCTGTTCATTTTGGCCGCCTAAATAGGCTGCTGGCCCACATTCCAGGCATGTGGGCCAGCAGCCTGAAAGGCCCAATCGCCCACTTTAGTCCAAATTGCTCACACAAATACATCGGTGGAGTTTGATGATCACAGCTGCAGCCTTTAGGGTAGTCCAATAGGGGTTTGATGATATTTGCGAGGTAACATGGTGCAGGGCTGTTCAAACATTTGTACATTTATATATTATATATATATATATTTTGTTTTTTGTGCTGTCGGCTCTAGGAGCCCTAGCGATCGCCATGAAACACCGTCTCCATTGCCGTCTTGCTACTTCCCCAGTACTAGTAGCCCTTGAGTCGCGTGTCGGCCTGGGAGTCCCATCAGCGCTCCGGCCTGGGAGTCCAACCATCAGCGACGATCGGCGCGGTTTGAAGTGTCGCATGACGATTTTCTTGGCATGTTAACAGGGGTGGTTTGCCATTGCCTTCCCCTGGTTTTGCCTGCCGTGCCCGTTCGTCCCCCCTCCATTGGAAGGGTACTTCCATTGGAAGGGTACCAACAGTCCGCACCACGTGAAGGTGGGCACGGAGGACTTTGGTTCACCAGCCCAGGTCGGATCCGAGTCTACGCTCGTGAGAGACGTCGGTCAGGTCGCCTCCCTGCTTTACTCTGTGATAGAGTGACTGGTGAACCTTTGCGGACCAATATATATATATAATTTAAATATTATATATATTATTTATATATTTTGTTTTTGTTGTTGGTTGAAGGTCGAGTTGGCAAAAGCGAGTCACTGGACTGGACTTGGAAACAGAGCCTTGGCTCATCGTTCACAACGTTATTCTGCTGGAGCTTCTTGATTGCAACTCAAGTCCGTCCGAGCTATTGGATGAGCTGACACAAGTGACTCACAGTCGAGCGGCTCGACTCTACTCGCTCATGCATCTCAACAGAAGCCTGCGAGAGCTCATCTACAAATTTGAGCCTATAAACTTAGAGGTTTGAGGCATCATTTTGAGTGCCAGCCCTTTAGTTTGATTATACATGTATGTGAAGGCCTACTAATGGAGGCATTGTTCGACATTTCACTCTTACCGAACTATTATATCAATTAGGCTGGTGTGGAATTGTAACTGCAATCTCAATTTATATAGCACCTCTTGGTGAGAGTCTCCATAGAGGCACTTCTGACCTAAGAACAGGAAATCCCGATGTAACAAATGATTTAAGTAAGTAAGTAAGTAAGTATATTCTTTATTAAACCAGTTGCCAAACAGCACTCTGGTGAACAACGTCTGTGAAATAGATAACTTATAGAAACGAGAAAATGAGAGATCATTTGCAAGGTTGTTGGAAAGCAGGATATTACTGCAGATAACGTAACAACTCATTAATTAATTAACAAATTAACAAACTAACTACTCTTTACTTGACTAAGTAATTAAGTAACTAATTATTAAAATAACAAATTAACTAGTTACTTAATTAACTAACCAATTGTCTCACTAATTGAATGATTACTAGCTAACTGACTAACTTAACTAAATAACTCACTAATTAACTTAACTAATTAGCTAGCTACTTAACTAACTTATTAACCAACTAATTAACTAACTTGTTAAATATATACTTAATTGCTTAATGTGCTTGTGCATCTGTTATTATGTGATTGTATTCTTTGGACAGAATGTGCCGATGGCAATGATGATGAGCATGTTTACGGCATACAAGAATGCTATGCTGGAGTTCTTCGGTGGCAAGGAGTACGTGCCTACACCTTTGAAAATGAAGAATTTAATCGTTTTTCCTGTTGTTTAACTGGGGGTGCTCGATAGTGTAGCACGTCGTGGGCTGAGCTGTCAATCAAGATGTCGGGGGTGAGACCCTCGCAAGGTCAGAAATTTGGACTGCTCCCCATGCGACCACTACCTATCTCAGCTATAATGAGTACACTGACTGTACATTGTAGGTGAGAAGATGGGATGGCGAGAGAGAGGACTGGCCACCCGCCCTCATGTGTCGAAACTTAGAAAATGAAGTCGCTAACACTTCATACCCATGGCTGCTTCTCAGGGCTAGCTTAGGGGGCTGATCTTCTTTTCTTCTTAACCTTACACAGACCAATGAATAATAAACACTCTATATCACTATGATGTCGCAATAAAATGCAATAGATTAGATTAAGGTGGATTGGATTAGATTTGATAATCTAGTTTAAATTAGCATAGCTCAGCTGTGATTGGATTAGATTGATCAGTTAGATTAGATTAGATTGGATAATCTAGATTAGTTTAGATTGAATTAAGTTAAATTAGATTTAAGTTAGATTACTTTAGATCAGATTAAGGAATCTAGGTTAGATTGGATTAGATTAAGTTATTACTTTAAATTAGATCAGATTAGATAATCTGGATTAGTTTAGAACAGTTTAGATTAGGTCTGATTGGGTTAGAGTTAATTAGATTAAGCAGTACAATATGCTTTTCTCTCCGGTTAGCACTTTAAACGATGAGTGTGCATTAAAATGTATGGAAAACTAATTCCTCTTGTCGTTAAAGGGTTAAATCATCTTTTGCAGACTTGTTTTGTTATCAACTTTTTTCAAGAAGTCTCCTCATGATATACATATATGTATTGATATATATATATATATATGTATTGATATATATATATATATATATATTTCACTTATGCTTTGCAGAGAGGCTGAGAATTCCGTTCTACTTTCCTATCGGTCGAACATCCTTCAGCGGTTGAACACTCTGACCAAGTGGGCAGACACAGGCCGAGCGCTGACCATGGAGGTAACAAGTTAACACGATGTGAATTATGTAAGAAGTTCTAACACAGACTATGAGTCTTCTGAACCACTTAAAACCCATGTTATGTTATGTTATGTTATGCTATGTTATGTTATGCTATGTTTATGTTGTATTATATTATGTTTGTGTTAAGGTCCGGATAGCATCCTCTTCCCATTATTTACTGATTTAGTTACTTTATTTAGAGATGTTTCCATGCTAAGCCAGTATGAATCTGAACATCTCCAGTGGAGAGATGATTTTTGGGTGTTTTCTAAATTTGTTAAGAGATGGTTTAATTATTCTTTGGGAGTTTTGTATATTTTATATCAGTTTATATAATTTTTATACATTTATAAGTATGTACATTATCACATTGCAGTAAAATAAAGCTAAATTTCTTTCTTTCTTTTGTTTTTTATAAATTTTTAAGAGATGGTTTGATTATTGTTTTATTTTTTATATGAATTTTCTTTTGTATTTTTGTGTGTTTTGGTTGCATTGTTTGTCTGCCTTAGTGTCAAAAACTGTATATTTAATGATGAAATGTATTGATTTTTTGTAGACTCTGAAGTTAATAAAAGACATTCACTCGTACATGTTCACGCTGTACTTGACCTTGGTGAAGAACATCCTTGATCTGTGTCCACTCCTTAAGGTTACATTTCCAGCATTATTATTATTATTATTATTATTATTATACCCCAAGGTACACAGGATCCCTCAGGAACCTAAAAATTAATTAATAGGAGTTTAAAAACGTCTGCAACGGCCGTTATTATTATGCATTTATTAAGTGCCCCTATCTAATGACCAAGCATCAGTCGATGGCACTGAACAACTGTGAGTGAAGAACTTTTTCAAGGTCCATATGCAGTAACCATCTCAGAGGAGGAGACTTGAACCCATACTCTCTGTGTTACAAGGCGAACGCTGTAACCAATCAACTACCTTATCTCACAACGTAATAACTTATTATTGATATTTAAATTAATGACCGGAAAAGTTTGCGTGAAGAACAAAACATTATGAAACACGTCTTATTATATACAAACACAATTAGAGGCGCTATATAAATGCTATAATACATTTCTTATTACAGTTCTGCTGAGTTCAATGTTAAATGTTATGAGTTTTTGCCTTTAAGAAATTCGTGCAATCACTCAAGTCTAGATTTTCAACCGAACCTGCAACTGACAATTTACCTGCCGTTGATCACACGAATCAGGTCGAAACAGTTAAGTTGACCTAATCCTAATTGTGTTTATTAAGCATTTAAAATCATTTATAATTTAATAATTTTCATGATTAAATTATGTTAATTTATTTTACATTTAAGTTAAATAATTACAGTTCGTGAAACTTGACTTGTTGCTGATAGTCGCAGGATATTATTACATGCTAGTGGTTGCTGTATAAAGCAAATTGTGACTTCACTGTTGTATCTTACTTACTGGAGACTTTTTGTTACTGATTCTTGTAATTTGACGTTAACAGTGTATATATCTCGACTTTTCTGTAGCTTCTTTTAAACACCTCAAGAGATTGTATATTTTTTTATGTATTTTCGCTAACAGTTCATAACTACAGAGGTGCCTCTTGGGCTAGCGTAAGGAACTGCTCTTCTTCTTGTGCAACTTCAATTAATCTTAATTTGAGGCATGACAGGAGGGTGCATGAATAACTTATCTAGGGTGGTTACACATAGTTCTGTCAGTGAGTCTGAATGAGTTCAGCGCTCGTGAATAAGCTGGTGCCCCGCTCCTAGCTTTTGAATGGTGCTTTAGAAATTCGGAGTTTACGATTGCGATTATGATTACTGCTTGAACTTCAGATCGTTGGATAACAAACCCAGGACACGGCTGAATGTGGAGTAAGATATTTACTGTATATATGTATGTATGTTTCTGGACTTTTAAAAAGGGCATTTTAGGTACCCCTCAAAAACGCTTTGAACATGGCTGTACAAGGAATCTGAACAGATGCATCCTAGCATAGCTAGAAAAAGTTACTTGAGCAGAGTTTAACTGTATTTTGCATGTGTGGTCAGGTTAGCTGAAGAAAATTGTTTGCTTTAAAAGGTCAATTCTGGTGCTGTTGAGGGTGATGCCAGAGTTATGTCATTCAGACATGGTCTGGAAGAGGAAAAGCTGATGAAACACAACGAACAAGGTATCTAATCTACTCTCAAGACTTCTAATCTACTCTCAAGACTTCTAATCTACTCTCAAGACTTCTAATCTACTCTCAAGACTTCTAATCTACTCTCAAGACTTCTAATCTACTCACAAGGCTTCACCATTTTCATCATGCATGGGGAATGCTCATATCTTCCTTCTGAAGGCGATTGTTAACACAAACGTATGCTAAACGAACAATTACTACTGGTCACTGCTGTGCAGAGCATCTGCATGCTAGTTTGGGAAATTGTCCCTTCTGGGAATATCCTCTGTTACTCTCCAAAGACTACGTTTTTTCTTATATTATTATTCGCATAACGGCATTGATGCTACGTATTGCCTCTTCGTAATGTACCAAATTGACTATGTACCATGGCTATTATAATATAAATAACAAGGCTGTCTGTGCGTGCGTCACTGCTCCCTTTTTCTGTCTCTCTCTCTGTCTAGCTCTCTCTATCTGTCTGTCTCACTATCTATCTCACTTACTATCTATCTGTCTCTCTCTCTCTCTGTCTTTCTCTATTTATCTCTCTCTATCTGTTTTTGTCTACCTCTACCTGGCCAAATGCAAAGAAAATACTTTGTTGTATTATTCAAGAGATGGCCCCAGCGTTATGTATCACTGCATTAAATAGATTTTGGACCATGAACGTGTCTATGGATCTTATATAGATGGTGTGCTGCCATAATACTTACTAATGTCCTCTAACTAGTACTGTTCTGCTGTATTTTGGGTACAACTGATGCAGTGATTGACGTAGAAATGTGCATTCGACAGTCATATCTTCATTCAGCGGTTGAAGCCAAGCAGATTGTCTTGATGAAGGTCAGTGACAACATCTGTCCTCTCAGAATGAAATAAAGAAATGTTGTCTCGTTGTTAAGTTATGATTGTAATGTGTATGCTTCAGCTATAGCTCCTTCAAGCCTAGGTCCTGTCTTGGGGGCTGTTATTGATCGAACTATGCAATATTATTTAGTTATTTATTAAAGAAATTTTTACATAGTGCCACTTCAGTAATGTAAGTGAGGGTTAACTGCAGTAAAGCCTAACTAAAGTCTAACTAAAGCCTAAATAGTAAAATGTAACCTAACTAAAGATGTTAATGTCAATAGGATTCTCTTTCAAACTGAAGATCTCAGTAGAAATATTTTAAACGCCTTCTTCCATGACCATCTGCAAACTTATGTTAATTTTCGTATGTGGTGCTATACAGGTGTTTAAATTCATACTTACTTACACACATATGTGCATAAATACATATACAAACATGCATATACATGCATGCATAAATACATCGTGCATAATTATGTATGTGCTTACATATGTACATCATGGATACATCATACATACATACAAACATAAATACTTACATACATACATACATTCATACATTATACATAAATACATCATACATACCGGTACATACATCATACACATATGATGCATACATCATACATACATGCATACATACATGTGTACATCCTAGATGTGTGAATGCTACTTGTCCATGTACTTTCAGTATGTTGTTGATACTCACTTGGACGAAATCTGGGCAGAATTTTTTATGGGCATTGCTACATCTGCTAAATTCCCAGAGAATCCTTGCAACCAACTCATCTCACTTTTTCGTCGCTGTAGCATGAGGTACTGCGGTTAAACTTACTTCGGCTAAAAAGAAAAACCTGAAAAAATTGCAGTAATAACATAATTATAATAGTAATTATAATGATGATAAATCTTGGCCCACTAATAATACTGAACATACTTTAATCATGAATCTCGCATGCTTCTCAACGCATGTATCTGGAAATGCATGAGAAATATACCATCAGTTGCGATCCCATGCTTTAATTCTCTTTGGTTCATCAAGTGTTGATAGCAACAATTAATGAATTAACGATCATCTTACCTTATCTTACGTTACCTTACTTTCAGAATATTCAAGATGTTTCTTTTTATTTCTTGCCAATAGCTATTTACACATTTGTGTCTGCACTGATGGTGCTATATAAATGTCTGATAACATGATCAGAAATCACTGTTGATCATTTTCAGAGTTGACTTGTGTTTTGAAAATCCACAGACAACTTTATCACGTATAAAATCTCCACTGTCCGTTAACGCCACAGATATCAACAAATACATTCATCACATACGACAGTTCAATGTATACGGTAAGGAATGTATGGCTTACAATAAGTTATTATAATAGTTATTATTTTTATCATTATTCTGTATTTATTGAGCGCCACCATCTAATGACCAATGGGGCTGAGCAATTGTGAGCAAAGGACTTGCTCAAGGTCCCTCCATAGTAACCATCTCAGGGGAGGAGGCTTGAACCCCTGTTCGTATACTTAGTCTTATGTTCTCAAGGTGGATTCTGAGGGAGAAATTCGACCATGCCCTCTATCTGAGTTGGGAGAGACCAAGCCATGTGCTTGGCCCGAAAATCTAAACTTAGTTTGAAATGTATGTAGTTGTGTGTTGAAATCTGTAAATTAATTTGAAATGAAGTTAGAAGAAGATGAGCAGTCCCTAAAGCTCTCATGAGAGGCAGCCATGGGCATGGAGTATTAGCAACTTCATTTTCTGAGCCTCCGCATATGAGGGCGGTTGGCCAGTCCTCTCCCTTGCCATCACATCTTTCCACCAACATAGCAAATAATCAGAATGATTACCTATCCGTGCAAATCATGGATGACTTCTATTGTGCCGTTATTTATTTATTTATTTATTTATTCCGGATATTTCTATAGCGCCTCTCGAAGTCAACTACTACTCAGACGCGCTCCCGACTACAGCATTGGATACTGTGCCGGAATTTTCACGCCGGAGGGCCACGAGCAATTGCGAGTGAAGGACTTGTCCAAGGTCCGTACGCAGCGGCTAGAGTGGGATTCGAACCTGCAACCCTCCGGTCACAAGGCGCAGAACTTACCACTGAGCCACCACGCCCCACAATCATATCATATTGTGCAAGGCATCAGTTGATGGTCAAGCCATATATGTACCAGAATATATGTGTGAAATGTACAGTATGTATGGGGCACAGTGGCCGAGTGGATAGAGTGCTCGGCCTGTAATGCGGAGAGTACGGGTTTGAGGCTCCACTCGGGTAGTTACCATCATTCTTCATTTATTGAATCCCAAAAACAACACTTTCAACAAAAGAAAATACGGTTGACATGATATGTTAGCACGGATTTTGGGAACAAATGGTAGACCCAAAAGGAACCAGGGTTCCGCTGTAATAGGACCACCAGTTTAAAAGCAGTACAGATGGCGACAAAGAACAGTTTCTCTTGCTAATTAAGCATGTAGTGAAATATTAAATATGAAAATAATTAGTTTATATGCATGACCTGCTAAACAAAAAGTGAAAGCTGTGTATGATACTTTGTACTGTATTGTCCAAATTGTGAAGGAAACTGTATAAGATTATGCTCTGAACACGGAATAATATTTGAAATGTTTTCTTTATTTAAAAAACAGGTTTGCCAAGCGTTCTGAGTATTCTGGATCCTGAATCACTGCAGCCGGCTTTTCATAGTATTTCACCACTCTGTCAGAAGAACTTCAGGTACCAGGAAGGTGCATACAAGGTAACAGCCCAAGAGCATTGTGTTTGGTTGCAGGTTGACTTACGTACTTCTTGCAATAATTTGTTCAAAGGGACTCATTATTATTAATTATTAATTTGTAACTTCCGGTGTATAATGTACAAGGCAATATCCCTACACTTACATTGAGCAAAAAAATAAAAATTTGATAAAAATAATAACAATGATATAACTATGATAATTGCAATGATAACTCTAGGCACTATTAACAATGCCAGGCTTACTTTAATCAGTGAGCTGACAAACATCTGGCCAGAGGAAGCTGAGCTTAACATCTTATAGTACAGTTGTATTACGTTTTGCCCACTGGTACACAATATTAGGCGCTCTAAAATACTTCCAGTTCAAAGATGTGAGCCTCGTCGTTGCAGGTGGCCATTTGCACAGCTGTTAGTGGCAACACAACTCTGTATGGTCGTATGGATCCTTACCTTCCTCTGATTCAGCTGCATGAATACTGTTTCATTGAGGGGCCAAAGGGATGTGCCACCGAGGCACTCCAGCTCTACATCCGAATCAGTAAGTCAGGTTACAAACAATGATACCTCAATCAGACTTAGATGGCCATGGTGTGGAGAGGGTCTTGCCATCAATCACATACACTTTACATGCATAAATACCTACATACATACATACATACATACATACACACGTACAAACGTACATACATGCATACATACATACGCACACATGTACAAACACATACGTATATACATACCTATATACATGCCTATATACATGCATACAAACACATGCATACATACATGCACACATATACAAATATATACATATATACATGCTCACTTACATACATACATACATACATACATACATACATACATACATACATACATACACACACAAGCAACCATGTATACATGCACAAATTGCACATACATACATACATACATACGCACACAAACATGTACATACATACATATGCAGACGCATACGTACAAACATACATACATTCATGCACACACACACACATACAAACAGACATGCGTACATGTGTATGTAAGTGCATTTGTATGTGCATGTTCAGTTGCATGAGAAACCCATCATGTCTGATCCTTCTTCTTGTCTTTGGCAGCGTTTGAGGACATGTTGTCAAAGTATAAATCAAACGACTACATTGTGGATGGAATTTCGTTCAGTGGGAGACTGTGGAGCGTCGATGACATCATCTACAAGAAAAAGGGATTCGCTCTTCAGATGGAGCAGAGCATCTGCAACAGGGAACCAGCTGTTCTCAAGGTAGACGGGCAACCACGACGATGATTCCGATTTCTAATCTAATCTATTCTCACCAGGGGGCAGAAAGATATTTTCTGATTTCTGCTCTGCTAATCTTATTTAGAAGAATGTCGGCCCCTGGAGCCAACCTTGGGCATGAACTGTTGTGACTTTATTTACTTGGCCTTGGCATATGAGAGCAGATGGCCATCCCTATCCCTCTGTAATTGATTTGCCCACCAACAGTGTATCGTCAGTGTAGTCAATTTTATAGCAGAGCTTGCTAGGGGTACAGCAGTTAAGCAGAAATGTTGAAATTTTTTTTACTACCTTGGCCAGGTTTTGAACCTCTGACCTCTCAACTGACAGTCCGGCATGCTTCCTACTAGCTGTCGCATCATCACCATTATTACTGTTACGCATTTGTTAAGTACCTCTATCTAATTAACAACCATCAATCAATGTGCTGAGCAGTTTTGAGTGAAGGACTTGCTCTAGGTCCTTGCACAAAAACTCTCTCAAAGGAGGACGAGGTTCGAATCGTTACTCTGCATGTTACTTGTGAGCACTTTAACCAATCGGCTACCATGTCCCGCGACACCCTAATCGTAATCGTAATCATAATCTCAAGACTTCTAAAGTGCCACTTGAAAGCCAAGCGCAGGGCACCAGCTTATTCACAAGCACTGCATAAAGTCAGAGGAGGTTTTCCTAATGAGTTTTATCATTTGTAAGTAAGTATGTCCTTTATTTACTTACAAATTGTTTCTGTCATGTTTTCTTGTAGTTGTTTGTACCTGACGACTGGCGTTTGGTTCCAGTGACGAAACATTTGCTCTTCCGATATGTGGTCGAGGGCCAGACTGAGTAAGAGAACAGTTGCTTGTAAACACTTGGTTCACTTAGAACGGGCGACGTATAAGCTAGCACTGTTTAGGAAATGATTTTAATTTCTATTGGTCAAGGAAGAGAGAGGGCGGATGAGGAAGATGAGGGGGACAGGACGGTTGCAGGAAGTGGACAAGGTTGTAGCTAGAGGGGCACGGAAGCTGATTGGTTAGAGCACTCACCTTGTAACACGGAGAGTATGGGTTCGAGCCTAATCTCAGACATTGCTGTGTGGGCACCCTGAGCAAGTCCTTCTTCACTCAGAATTACTCAGTGCCAATGATTGTTGCTTGGTCATTAGATAGTGGCACTTGACAGATTGAGAATAATAAAAAAAATAATAATGTGGCAAAACCACCACTGCCACGTCTGCAATCTATCGGGCTTCCAGCTCTTGAATCGTTCTGTACCAGGATGTCCGTCGAGGCCAAGAACTAGGAAGGATTGCAGTGGAGTCAAGTGTTCTCGTTGTCCGGATCCGGCCTCCGTGGTCTGTCAGAGGACTTACAATCGATCGACACCTCGATTGACGGATGGAGGAATGGAAGGAGAAAAACAGTTCCGTAGACAGAGATATTTGGAGATATTTCATCGATGTCTTCTATATCAAATCTGTTACAATAATAATAATAATAATGCAGAGGATTATCGTCAGAAGGGACTTTTGCCAAACTAGAAAAGCTGCAGTGAATTTTCAAAGAGATTATTAACTGATTGATGCAGAGCAAGATGTGGCTATAATAATTATCACTCATGATGGTAATGAATTGTTTTTTTTCAGGAGTCTGCCATTTTATGTTGAGAATCATTACGCTTTCTACCAGAACGTCTTCCTTGAAGCTGATCGAGTAAGAATTCCACTTATCCCAGTTCATTCCAAAGCAAGCCAAAAGTGACAGACTGTAAAGTAGCAGGCCATAAAGTAACAGACTACAAAGTAGCAGACTGTAAAGTAACAGACTACAAAGTAGCAGGCTCTAAGGTAACTAGCTGTGTGTAGGTTGCTAGAAAGTATCAGAAGCCAGAGTCGCTGTTTGAAAGGTGTTACTCTGGAAATGCTGGTTAACTCTGTGTGAAACGTGACACTGGTTAGGTTTAAGGCTGTCAAGGCACTTGTAATCGTAATGTCGAGATTTCAATAGCGCTCACAACAGCGATGTCGCGGGAAGGAGCTTATTCACAGGCGCTTAGTCCAAGCAAAATTGATAGGCAGGTAGGGTCAAAATTGGTTCCAAGTCAAGATCCAAAGTGTCAGACAGTCAGACGACTATGGTGGATGGTGTTTAGAATTGAAGGGGTGAGGGAGGTAAGGGGAAGATGAGGACTCAGGATAGGATTTGTCAAAGAGCAGTGTTTTCAATTTTTGTGTGAAAGATCTGTGGAGAGATGGGAAGAGGTGAGTTCATAGGATGGATCAGATATTTGGCATAATTCTGGCGGGAGGTTGTTCCAGAGAGGCAGAAGAGCTATGGCACTATTCTCGGTTGCTCAAGATTCTCTCCTTCTTCTTCTCTGTTTAACTTTGTCTTCTTCCCTCTCTAATTTCCCTTCAAACAGATTTTGTTCTATATACGGTATCTCTGTACAACCCTTTTTAAGCAGCACTGATGAATAAATGGGTGCCATGCAGTTTATGATTATGATTGCTTGTATATATTGAGACATTTAATATAGCGGCTTTTAGTAATTGTTATTATAATTGAACATTTATATAGCGCCGATCAGAGAGCAACTTAATCAGAAGTACTCTCAAGCACAGCTTAGGTCGTTTGTAGATGTCTGTCAAGCAGAATCAGGTGTGATGTTTCTCTTGCTGATAGACTGGTCATTCCTTCTGTTACTGTTCTGACGAATGTTCCATCATGTGTTCCTTCAGGCTGCATTCCACTTGCAATTTGCGGGTCCACCAGATGGCGCCGATCCTTTCCACAGCTTCAACCTGAAATCCGCAATCCACGACCTCGACAAAGACATACGGACTCACGTTGAGCGCTGTGATTGGTTCGAAGTTTGTCGACTCGTCTTCTGGCGAGCTCAACTAACAACGGTAAAGTAAATGCAGTCAACTGAGTGAAGTAATCTGAAACTGCAATTATCTAGTGTAGCTTCTATAGCGCCACTACAAACTCATTCATCAATTGATTTATGTATTGATTAACCGATATGGGACCTTGACTTTGAAAGCGTTTCAAAAGCAACGATATTCTACAGTTTTTCACTCCACAAGCATGGTTAGAGGGAATAAGCTGATTCCTGCGACTCTGCTTTTTTCGGTGCTGTAGAAATCTCAACATTACGATTACATTAACCAATGCAAGTTGGGAGTTTAACCATTTGTCCTGTTGTTCAGTGGTGTTCCTGGCCAGGGATCCTGAGGTACAGACCCCTCTGAGGACAGAACCATTAACGCCTTGGGATTCATGGTGATTCAATGAGATTTTTAGGTGTACATTCCCGTTCAGTAAGTCTTTACATAGTCTATTGATGCAAGTAGGAATATTTTCCAGGCCAGTGTCACATATTTGATTCCACGTTGTTTCCTGTCTCTGGACTTTCTGCAACCGGACTTGGATCTCCACTGGGCATCGATCTCTGGACACCCCCTCCGACACAATGCAGTGCTCGTGAATAAGCTGGTGCCCTGCCCTTGGCTTTCGAGTAGTGGCTTAGAAATGTGGAGTTTACAATTACGATTGTTTTATTCAGCAAAGTGTGTTTACTTATGGGGCTGCGTTCCAGACCCTGCTAGGGAAATTTACAGTGCTCGTCAGCACACACAGAACACACCCAGAGAATTATAAAAGCTTATATCGTTCTCTGTAGAAGTCATCTGCAATTTTCGTCGAAGTCTGGCGAGCCCTTCACAGCGTCGCTAGGCGACTCGACTACATCATCACACTTGGTCAGTCGCTGCAGGACCTGATACGAAACGTCATGATGGTCGATGAACATCAATATCTCATCGAAACCGGTGAAAGGAAACTAAAGAAAATGACAAGACAACCACCTCGCATTGACTCAGAGCAGCAGGTCAGTCGCAGGAGTAGCTCATCTCTGGACAACCCCTCTGACATGACGCAGCTGGTGCCCTGCTTTTTACTTTACAGTAGCGCTTTGGACATTTTTTATTACGGTATAATGTATATATGTATGCACGTACCAGTATGTTTGTATGTATACATACACCATACATACCAGTCCAGGATGTTTGTATGTTCATGCCAGTACATACATCATTCATAAATACTTCATACACAGTGCTCGAAATGGACCGGAACACACCGGAACGCCGTTCCGGTTCATCAGCGTTCCGTTCCGGTTCGTCAAATGAATTATTGTGGAAAATACTATGAAATTAACGTGAATGCTCCCATATCTTTGACTAGCGTTCCGTTTCGTAAAATTTTCCATTTCGAGCACTGTTCATACATATATACTGGTATGTACATACTGGTACTTACATAGCAGTACCTGCGTACATGTACATCCGCACCAGTGCATGCAGATATTATGCGCGTGTTGTAAGTCTGCATTTGGAACATTTTAGGACTTGCTGATGAGTCGAATGTTGAAAGGATTTCGTCAGAAGCTAAGAGACATCTGTTGCGAGGACTGTTGCATGGCTCCACACGGAATCGTAACCGCTATCAGTGCCAAGATCGATGCTTTAGTTGAGAAGGATGAAGAAAGCGGACAGGACTTGGTCTTCAATGACCTTAAGGTATACCTCGACAGCCTTTCTCCAGTATTTATAAGATACTTGGCAGAAATTCGGCACTATTTATTAGGTACTTAACACCTTAAACACGAGCTGTATTGGTTTCCCAGTCACTTTTAGTACGCTCTCGTCATTAAAGTGTTAAGGTGCATTGAACAGTATTTATTTATAGTACAATTGCCAGGTATTCAGCTTTATTAATAGGGTTCTTGCAGGAAGTTCAACAGTACGTATACTGTACACAGCAAGCATTGTCTTAAAGCACATTTGTTTAGGTCTGTCAGATAGCCATGTGTGCACCTCTTTATGAGGTACCTGAAAGGTGGTATATTAAGTGTCTTCATACATACATGTACATACATATACGGAGCATATTATATGGTACTTCTCAGGCATTCAGCAGTATATGTACAGGGTACGTGGCATGCATTCAGTTCAGCCGTATTACAGGGTACTTGACAGGCATTTGGTAGTATATACAGGGTACTCAACTGTCAGTACAGGTATGTGGCAGGCATAAGCAGTACTTATATGGTACTGAGCTGAATTTATAAGGTACTTGGCAGGCATTCAGCAGATTTTTAGGGAACGTGGCATTAAGAAGTATTTTATGGTATTGGCAGAAATTAAGCAGTTTTTGGTGTGTAATTAAATATGTTGTGGTTGATTGTTTTACTGCAGAGTCTCATAATCATGGATGAGATACTGCTCATGGTGTCTACGCTACGCGATTCTCTTTCCTATGATGTCCTACAGACTTCAGCTGCAATAAAAGAAGTGCTCGATTCTATCAACTCCCGTTCCCAACCTTTCACTGCCGGTGGCAATCGATTACAAATCGTTGAATGATTCAGTCAGATTTCTTGCATAATAATTGTAAATGTACATGTTTTCTATGGCGACTGTATGGCGTCACCACTTGAAACGAATCCGTTGGTGTGGCTCCACTGGCTACGTCTATTTATCTGGGCATTGTTATCTGTGCATTGTTATTTGTGCATTGCTATCTGTGCATTGCTTTGGTTACTGACGTACTTTCTGTCCTTGATGACATTTAAAATCATTCACAGTAGTATTGGCGGTTTCTGTGTGGTACTTTAAAGGCATGATATTAAATGTTTAGAGACGTAGCTATTACTAACTTCCGAGTATCTGTTACAACATCCCAGTAAGTACTAACCAGAAGTAACTAAGAACCCAACTGTTACCAAGTGGGCGTAATATACATGTAGTTCCCAAGTAAGAACAAAGCCTAACAGATCAAGCATTTATTAGTTTTATTAAACTTTTCTTAACGTTTTAAATCAGAGAACTTGTTTAGCAGGCAGCTTCAGCATTGTTCATGCTACGTATCGAGCAAATGCAAGGCAAAAGAATGATTAAGCTAAGGCACTAAAACGATGGCACTACCAAAGTTTCATACAGACTCAAAACGTAACTAGATTCTAATACTAGGTGGTTATGATATAACATTTAAGCACGGTGTCTCAACTTATGTAACAACTTCTATTATAAAATGTGCAATGGAACGGAAAATGCTTTTCTCTGCACTCGACAAGGAACGAAAAGCTTGCAATACTTTGTTGATAACCTACTAGTCACGTTAATAAAAAGTCTAAAGTTCATCATTTTTTAGAAAGTATGGAACAACTAATCTTACAGAACATGCCCATTATCACCAGAGCCTTTCTGCTGCCCATCTTCACATACACCTGGTTCACTTTCTGCATTACTTTATTTAAACCACAAATTGCAGAAGCACCTTTGACCTCTACACGGAGACAGAAAAACCGCGTAAAGAACAGAGCCCGGCATTTCAAAATCCCTCTATCTAACTCCGGTCTCTTAATTTTTGCATGTCAACATTTAACCAAAATCTTATAGGTCTCGCTCTGTACCATCTCCTAACAATACCATCCATCCACGAGAGGTCTATATCCAAGCATTTTGCAACATCTCACCCAAACGATATTGAAATCACATTACTTTTACGCATTATAGTCTGCAATGATGCATCATAGAGGACAGGCTCAAGTGAACCCCATACATATATTTTCAGTCGTACATCAGCCACGATTCATGGAAAACCAACACAACGGCGACAAAAAACATACACAAGCAAATTTCTTTTTCTAGAAAACCTGATTAGCAATCCTTCAACAAAACTAGCGACAGAATAGATACAAGCAAATAATAAAGCCTTTATAGAACTATGCTAGGTAAACTTAAGAGAGATTGAAACATCACTTCATTTCAAGACGTTCGTGGAGCTACTACATACGTATATTGCAATTCGTTTGGGAACAGGAAGGTCTGTTACTAAGAGTCGACTGACAAATAAAATCTAATGTCAGAAAGCATCTAAAATTTATACTCCCAGTAGTTTTCAACCGAAGGCAAAGTGTATAACGTGGTTAGATATTAGCTACTATTTAAGCACAACTTTATCTAGAGGTGTGGTCGACATGCGAGCCATTGGCCTTCGCCAAAGGTCTTGACTGCGCATTCGATGAATTAGTAATGTTCACGAATAGTAATAGTTACTGATCCTTATGAGTATGCAAGTTAGAGCACTACTGTAGGTAACAAGAAAAAAGCAGGCCTGTCCCATCAGTAGAATGTTCTTTTTGTATGGAAAGTTCACGGTTATCAGTGTAAAGCGACATCAGATGAGCGAGCGTTCCACCTCCATAGTCGTTCACGCAAAGCTTACATCGCATATTCGAGCAGCGTGCTGTAGCTGGCCTTGACGTTTCCGTAGTTGGCACAGATGGCGACCTTCGAATCGTGACCCCAGTGCTTCTCCAGGTTGACCTCGCCCTCCCACGAACCGGACGGCTTCAGGTCGAGCTGCGTCCAGTCTTCGCCGATGACAACTGCCACCGAGTTGGCCTTCGGGACGTCGACCTTGAAGTAGTAATGCTGCAACGTCGATGCGCTTCCCTTGGATGTGCGGTTTCGCTGCAGTTGGCCCTCTAGTGGCTCATGCAGGTAGCAGCCATCCTTCCACTGCCCATACTGCTTCGGGTAGGGAACGAGTGTTGCCTGAGTGTTGGTGCAGCTGATCAGGTAGTTGTAAACGCCAGGCAGGTTCTCGCTCGTGTCTGAGAATGGCAGCGCATAGATCTGGAGCTTGTAGAGCCCGGTCTTCGACAGCTTCAGGAAGAGGATGACGCTGTCGCCCTTCGACTGCTGGAGAATGTAGTCGGATCGGTCATCGTTGCGACTTCCCGATGCGTAGATGAGCTGCGAGGTGATGCGCAGCGGCTGGGTCATACTGAACTCCACCTGGATCTCTCCGATGTCTGTCTGGACGTAGGGGTCCACGTTCTTGACGGTCGAAAGTCCGAGTTTCTTGAAGGTCGGCTGCGGACCGAGGTATCCGGGTGGAAGGGTTGGCAGTGGCTCAACGACTCCAAGGGTCTCATTGCAGATGATCAGATACTGGTAGGCATGGTAGAGAGAGTTTCCATCAACCTCAGGGTCATTTGCGTAGATCTCCAAACCAAATTCGCCTCGTGACGGAGCATTTATGGTGAACACACCCACTTCACCGACTACTCGGTGCATGATATAACCAGCGAGTGCCTTCTCATCCTTGTCGTTGCTCTTGAGTTTCGCGGTGAAGCGCAGCTCCTTTGGCACCTGGAATCGCACCTCAGCCAGCCCATTGACAGTGCTAAAGATGGCTCCCTTCTGCAGAGGCACCAGGCTGTACTTGGTCGCGCTGTCTCCAGGTCCCCAGCTGGTGTGGACGCATGGTGGGAATGGCATCGGTCGAGCAGGGCTCACTTCACAGATGAGCTCGTACTCGCAAACACCACCATAGACACCTTCCTTGGTCTGCTGATCCAGGTCCTTGGCATAGATGATAAGGCGGTAGGAGCCTTTCTCCGGCGGCCGAATCGTGAAGAACGACACGTTGTCAACCATCTCTTGCATTCCGTAACGGTTCAGCTTGATGCTCTGGAACTCTTCCTTGCCACTGTCATAGGCGAGGGTGAAGGTAAATGCCAGCGACTGTGCCTACACCAACAAACAATTATAGAACTATGAGCTCCATGCACATGCCTATGAATACTCTAGTTTAATTGTGCATTTACAGAGTTTTGTAATAACAGTAATAATTAACCTATCCCGTGCAGAACATTTGGAAGCCAATTCTAAATTGGCAAATTATATCTTTCCCTGTTTCGCATTACCTACAATCCTTTTCTGTTGTCATGTTATTCATGAGATGGTGCCGGCGTTATATGTTGCCTTTTTCAAAAGGACCACGTCTCTGGCATTTACTACACAATATCTGTGGCATTTGTTACATTGATACTATCTATAGCTTCTACTGCATAGATATTATGGCATTAATTACATAGATAATTTCTATAGAATTTATTACAATATCTATGGCTTTTATAACATAGATATCATCTGTGGCATTTATTTCATCAATGATAGCTTCTACTGCATCAAAAATAATCTATGGCTTTTATTACATAGACAATAAAACAATATCAGTGGCAACAATGGCATTACATAGATAATATCTATGGCTTCACTGCATAGATATTAATACTAGCAAAGTGCTCTGGCTGACTAATCACGAACTCTAACCTTAAACGGAGGACAACCAATTCGAATGGTCACTTCCTGTTTTGTGCGAATCACAGCCTCTCTGTGTCCAAGGATTTGAAGGCCATACTTGAAGAAGGCAGACTTGACTGGAACAAGGTTCTCGAAGTCGGCCAGGGTGATGGACCGCTCGAGCAGCTGCCAACTGATGTCATCTGGGAAGTGGGTGAAGATCAGCTGGTGTGGATCCGGCATGAAGTAATACTCGTCCAACTCGTAACGCACGTTCTCGGCCGTTACCTGACATCAGTAATTTAAAACAAATCTAAGTTCAATTTCAATTCCATTTAAATTCAGTCTGAATTCAATTTAGATTATTACTACAATTGTTATTGTAACTTTATATAGCGCCTCTTCACGAAGCTCATCAGAAGTGCGCCCGACCTTACTACACAAGACTGCGATCGAACAGAGTGCTTTTCTAGCAATTATTATTATTTTTCATTTGTTATTCTTCAACTATTATTATTTTATGGTACACAAGATCCCTCAGGCTTTCAAAAATCAGGGATAGCTTTTCCTGGGATGGCTATTATTATTATATTTATTATTTTTATTATTTATTTATCAAGCACCACTATCTACCGATCAAGCATCGATTGATAGCATTGAACAATTATGAGCGGAGGACTTCCTCAAGGTCCCTACACAGTAACGACCTATGTTAGAAGACGAGTGGCCAGTCTTCTCCCTCACTGCCTGATCTGCCCACTATAATTGTACGATCGAAGTACTCATTTTACAGCCAACTTTGCCTGAGCTCGGCACTAGTGGAACAGAAATCTTGGAATATCCTTCTGTCCTGGCACAGATTTAAAACCATGACATTCGAGTACAGAGTCCAGCACGCTAACCAGTAGACTATTGTTCAAAAAACATCTGAAAACAACAACAATTCAGGAAATCAGAAACAACCGTACCTTTTTGCCGACAAGTCTCCTGGCCGCCCAATGACAGTCAACGAGTCGCCAGGCGCCATTGACAAGGACAGCGTTCCACGAGTGCTGGCCCTGTTCACCAGTGAACTTCATTCCTGGTTTGTACTCTGCACCCTTGGCGTAACCACTGATTGTCTTGCAGTGCAGACCAGCATAGCTTAACAAAACACACATGCACACAGTTCAATACTAACTCCGCAGAAGACAAGCAGTCCCTTTAAGCTAACTCTGACAGGAAGCCCTTGATATGAAGCATCAGCAACTTCATTTTCTTTGCCTCGGCATGCAATGGTAGATGGCCAGAGCTCTTTTCCACAGAATCAGTGTAGTGTTGTGAGAGAGAAAGAGATGCAGACATGTAGAGACATAGGGAAAGACAAACAGATAAAGTGAGAAAGATGGCCAAAGAGAGAGGGCAGGGCAGTACTTTTAACTTATTCCAAGTAAAAGGCAATCAGTATGAAGTGTAAACGACTAGGGCATATCAGGTTACTGACCCGAATAACCGGAAATTCCGGGTGTTGAACACCCGGACCCGGAGCTGAAAGGTCATCCGGGTCCGGGTGGGTAATTTAATCCCGTCTTATGTCTCGGCTTTCTTCAATCGTCTTCATTACTGAAATGTCCAGTACAGACTCTTTGTCAACCTTGCCTCTCCCAGGCCTAAGGCCTAAATGGTCGGGCACGATGTGGCCTATACCCCTCAACATTCCAAAGCCTTTCTCAGCCGAATGCCTAATCCCAACATAAAGCACTCTGTATGCATGATGGATGTAGGCATTTACCCAACACCCTTCAGAGTCATCCTCCTCTCAGGCACCTGAATGTATGTCCTCCTGCCTTTGAATCTTAGTTTTAATACCCGGAACCGGTATCCGGTCCCGGCAGGTTTTATTCAAACTACCCAGATCCGGTTGAAAAACGGCACCCGGCTATACCCTATAAACGACTATATTTACTTCACTTTGGCAAAAGAGGGTTATTCGAAGAACTGCACAAGATTTGATTAGGAACTCTAAATCGTCGACCGCAATCTCAAAAACAAATATCTTGAACCACGGATCTGAATAACTCACCTGCAGAGAATTTCGTAGACGACAGCGTAGGTTGTCTGACCTCGCTGGAGATTCATGAGGATCTCCTCAGGCGAGCCTTTCTGTACGTTGTCAAAGTTCAGTTTCGTCAAATCCTTTGAGCACAGCCACAGGAAAATGGCTCTATATAAAGCAAAGAAAGGCACAAAATGATGTGAGACATTCGACACAATTTTCGATCTTCCTAATACATGGCACACAGTTGCATTCAAATTACACACCAAATTTAAAGTGCTACTCTAAGTATGATATGTAATTATGCATGTACCTGTCGTTGATGCCAATAAATGATTTTTGATTGACTGATTGATTGATACATTTTACATAACTATAAGTTTATATAGCACCCTTTAAATCACAAAATGCATGTAGTCCTGTTACTCGTTCGATAAGTATGCAGTCAGTTCGTATTCAACAGATGCTCAGTAATTTCATCAATTCTTGGTCTTTTCTACTATTCTGTCAACCATCTATAGCCGTTCTGTTTGATTGCGGTTTTACGCCATCGGGTCAGAAGCGCCCCTTAAGAGCTTACAACGAAATGAGCCACATAAATCTGAGCTACATAATATGAACAGAAATGTGAACAAAGGAAATTAGTTAACCTTGCTTTCTCCAATTCATTGGTGATCTCTCTTGCGTAGATCAAATGCCAGACAAGATCACGGAAGCTCTTGTGCTCTTCCTTCGACACCTGTCACACCAAACACAGGACATCAACCACACATAATTATTACTATAACTATTATTATTATTATTATTGTGCATTCATTAAGTGGTGCCACCAAGCATCAATCAATGGCACAGAACAATTGTCAGCGAAGGACTTGCTTAAGTTCCCGACACAGTAACCACCCCAGAGAAGGCTCAAACCCGCACTCTGCAATACAAGGCGATTGCTCGGACCAATCAGCTGTTGTGTTACTTGTACCCATATTATTGTGACTTTTACTTTTTTTACTGTTGTGACAACATAATGCTAAAAGACAAGTTGGTGGTTAAGAAAGCCTCTGGTTGTGAAACTGCAACGGTTGTGTTGCACCTAAGCTGACAAAGTCTCTAGATCGCAATTCTTCAGTGAGGCGTTTCTACAGCGTGAAGAGTTAAACTGATCTGTTACCTCTACATTTACCTTTTTATTGTTACACAGTTGGACGCTTACCTCCACCGCGTGTGTGTCGACGTTCTGGAAGATGCTGGTGTCCTTGAAGGGCTTTGGTGGAACAGCTGGAGGAGCCGGCTTTGGAGCCGTATCCTGGTCCTGGATGGGGATCGGTTTGAAGGACGCCGGTGGCTTCACAGTGATGGTGCTCGTGTACGTCTTCTGCGGGTGGGGCTTGTACTCGAGCTCTGGTTCTGTGGGACCAGTTGGGGCAAAGTTGTCGCTGCTATCGATATCACCACCAAATGGATACGCCACACGGTACACAGGAATTGCTTGGAAAGAAGAAAATGCAACCACTGACAGAAAATGGAAAAGAAGAGCAGTCCCTAAAGCTTTTATTATCATAGTTATGCATTTACTAAGTGCCACAGTCTAATATTGTAGATCAAGCAATGGCGCTGAGCCATTGCGAGTGAAGGCTTTCCTCAAGGTCCACCTGTGGTAATTATCTCAGGGGTGGAGCTGGAACCCATGTTCTCCGCGTTACAAGGCGTGCGCTCTGACCAGTCGCCTGCCATGTCCCACACGCTATCCCAAGAAGGAGTCATGGGTAACAGGCAAGCGATGATGTAGATTTGAAATTAAATGGGTCAAATTTTCATTCTATTACTTTTAACTTGTGTTTTGTACCATGTTGCGGTGTGACAACGTGTGGAGTTAATAAACGAATAATAATAATAATAATAAATAATCTGTGACCTACATTGCTTCTGATCGTATGGTAGACCTTGGCCTCCATGTGGTCTCTGGTCTGCTCCTGATCCATATGGTCTCTGGTCTGCTCCTGATCCATATGGTCTCTGGTCTGCTCCTGATCCATATGGTCTCTGGTCACCTCCTGATCCATAAGGTCTCTGGTCTGCTCCCGTTCCATATGGCCTCTGGTCCGAGCCAGAGCCATAAGGTTTCTGACCTGGGGCTGTTCCGTATGGTGATGTTGCTGTTGCTCCGTACTGCTGTGGTCCCTGCTGACCAGGTCCATATCCCACTGTGCGACTGCCAGGATAACCTGCTCCAGGAGGTGGAGCCGGGAAATCATCTCTCTCTTGCCCAGGTGCTCCGGTCCCATAGGCACCTAAAGAAAACCACACAAAGACTATTTATCCAACGAGAAAGAATGCAGCAACACTCCCGAATGCGTCTGAAGTTGTACTGTCAATGTCCGATCAAAACTACAGTCACCAGCTTTTAAAGTGACGATCAGAAGCACTATCACCTGGCTTGGATATCACCAATCCACTGTCGAGATACCCCAGTGATTGGTGATAGTTTTTCCAATCTGCAAAGGCAAGAGTGGAAACAGACTTCTTTTGTTTACCCTTCATAAAACCCCCCCAGAACACTATGAAAGACCTTAGTGCTCCGCGTACACAAAACCAAGATTCAAGTATTACTATTACTACTTCCATTGTTATAATTTTGTTTCCGCGTTGTTATACCGACTATCAACAGTAACCAGAACCCAATGCCGCTTCTACCCATTCCACAGTACTTACCCCAGTAAGCATTTAGCAAAACTTCAGCTTTGATATCTGAATTAACTGCTTAGATACCCCAGCGACCAACAGATCAGGGACCAGAGGTATCTCAGTGACTGATCTTGGGAGCCTAAACCAAAACCAAGTCACTAAGATACCCCTGTCTGATTGGCTGCATTGATCCCCTACAGATAGCAGTGGTTTGAGCAGCCCTGATTAGCCACTTGGATACCAAAGACCCGGGGTATCCAAACAACTGATCTTGGGTGTCTAACCCAAAACCGAGTTTCTCAGATACCCCGATCTGAAGTCAACTTATCTCAATCCACCCTCACCCTGTTCAGTTGTAGTTCCACTTGGGGTTCTGCTTCCAGCAAGGGCTGCAACCCGCACAGGCTCCTGTATTCCCCCTAAAAGCCAGAAAACTCAGATTTATCACCTAGTAGTGGCACATCTCCTGTTGTAATAGATGAATGCCGGCTCTCACGAAAAAAGTATCGCAAAGAAAGAAAAGGCCAATAAAGACGACAACCAAATCGATGAGAATATTTGTCCTTTGCGCAGATGTCGAGAGTCAGTTGTCAAAAGGAATTGTTAGAGAAAATAAAAAATACAGCGACAGAAAATAAATTTACCAAAAAAGCAGCTCTACGAGAACGGAAAACTAGTCTACAGCAGGATCCGAAAGACTGGACCGATGTTAGCAAATAAAAACAAGACATGCCTTTTTTAGTGGCTCCAGGAGAATCGAGAGGAGACTGGTCACCCTGTCCTGGAACAGTCAACTAAAACTCATGCACCAACATCAAACGAAAAAGCATAAACAAAAAACAAACATTCTACCACCGAAAATAAACTAATTTTCCAACAAATGCAAAAAAAATTAAAACGTCCATGCACTTCCAACAACTGAAAGAAGCCGCTATGAAATCTAAAGAAACTGGTCCAACCAATTACACTTATAGGAAATAATTAGATATTTATCAAAATTTCTTTTACGTTCAACATAATTTAAGACCTTAGGTGTTTGAAGAAGCACAAATTTATGAGACTGAAATTAGGTAAATCCAAAACTGAGAAAATACTTAATTACACAAAGAATATAAGTTGAAATTAATCTGATTTTGATACACAGAATTACAAGTCGATTTTAAATAAATAAATACATGAAGAGTGGAAGTGGTGTACACGTAAGTTGGCTGCTTGAAAAGGCCCAAGTTTAGCAATAAGTGATTACAAGCCTGGCAATTTCTTCGTGAGCTTCAAAATGTGCTCAGCCATTGTTTTAGCAATTGGAGACGCTTAGCAGATGGAAGCTAAATCTGTCTAACACTCCAACTGCACATTTACGTTAGCCTTATGGCCGTCCCACATAGAAACAACCCCGGTATACAAAATGTGCAAAGCAAATATGACATATACTTTAGTCACTTAATGATCAAAAGCTTGTATCGACATTTATCATTATTCTCTCTTAATTTTGGTAAAATATTAACTCCACAAAATATTCAAGCCACAGACGCTAGTAAAGTTTGACATGATTAATTATAATTAAGGTAGTCTTACTTGAGATTTATAAGAATCTGATGCGATAAAGAAATATTTCTATAAGAAAACGTTTGTTACCGCGAAAAAAAATTTTTGATAACAAAAAGTTTTGTTACCTGATCCTTAAATTCCACAAAACACTCAAATAAATTTTGATGTGACTAAATTTCAATATGACGTGTCCTGTTTTAATTTGTCAATGGCAGAGGTAAAGAGAAATCTTCAATAACTATTAGATGCGTTTTGTTTATCTGATCATTGTTGTTATGAAATAATTCATGCCTTTACGAAGACTTCTTGGTGATTTATTTCCTGAAATGTAAACTATCTCTACTGGCGGCTGCTTCTTCGTTTCCTCTACGTCGTCCTCTGCAAGAAGTAAGTAAGCAAATGCCATTCATACCAAACGGCAAACATTCAGACACACTTGTTAGTAAAAATCTCTGATTTTGCACAGAATAATTAGCAAAGTTTTATGATCAAAGTCTAAGGGAAATAAGGGAATCAATCGCAAAATCATGCAACTAAACTGAACCTCGTGTGAACGAAAACCAATGCAACTGGACACTACAATCACCCAATCTAACTACAATCTGACTACAGTCGCCCGATAATATAGCTCATGTTATGCAATCACCTCATGGAACTACAATCAATTCGTGTAACTACAATCACCTCTATAACTACAATCACCTCATCTAACTACAGTTATAACACGTAATAAGTTGTTATGTAAACAGTTATGCATCAAACGAATTCCAACCATAATGGCAAACAACATTCCAGCAATCCAAATGAACAATGCAAGACGGGCAATTCCCAAAATGTATTCCTATTGTAAAGACGGTTATTCTCTAATCTAAACGGGTAAAAGATCAGTGACAAAGGGTAATACATAATACCTAATGGTAAACGGTAACTACCCCCTACCAAAATGGACATTCAATCGAACACAACACCCTCATGTTGATTAACAACTACAGCTGCTGTTTGTATTGCTCTGAACAACGTTAGCTCAAAACAAGTATTCCATCATAATTCATAAAGGCAAATTTTTTTAATGGGAAGTTATTTAATTTCTTAATGCAAAATATGTCAAGTTTGTGGTGGGTGGTAACAAGTGGGTGGTAATAGCACCACCAATTATTTCAGTTTGCAGCCATTCACCCCAAGCCTAACCTAACAACAGCATGTAGCCCATGTGAGCAGGTGGAAAATGGGAGACCCTGCATTACAAAAATCATGGCCATATGAATCACAGCTACATGAAATTACTCTGGATTTACAGAAATTACACTGGATTTACAGAAATTACGCTGGATTTACAGAAATTACATGGTAAACTGACGCCAAACATTTCCTTATGGGAAACATAACTCAAGCTGTCTTGACTCTTGCAGAAACATTACAGGTCAAGGTGCTAGCCCCAGCAACGTCTTTAATGTTAAATGCCAGTTAAATGTCATGCACTCTTAAATGCACAAGCACAGGGTGTACCACATTTACAAGGACATTATGTCCATAAAATGGTGTTTTACAGGAATATAAGATTAAGTGTATGTATGCCATGTATATACGCATGTATGTATGCAGATATGTATGTAATTATCTAAACATTTGTATGGTGTCCTTAAACAACCCTCGAACGTGCTGGACACATACAAGATCGTAAATGACATTGGCATCAGAATGTCACATACAGGACTGCCTCAGGGTTAATTTGAAAGGTCATTAAGATCTATGCCACCCACAACGGTAATTCTTTACAAGGTTAACCCAAACACAAACCAGGGTTGTACCTACAGTGGCATCACAAACACAAACAGCAGCGTTAAGTAGCGCAGAAAACCGAACATATTACGATGTTGGTACATGCAAAGACATTTGAACAAGGCAGCAGAATCAATAAGATCTCATGAGGAAACAGAAAAGAGACATGCATGCCTTGTTGCTTTCGGCCGGGCACCTTCTCCGTGATGTTCGTCACATAGACAATCTCCAGTGGCTTTTTGGAACCGTCGTCTGTAAGATCGACACACGTCACAACATGTTAGCATGCAACAACCACATTCCACGCTACAACTACTACCGGCATCGCTTCCACTACTAACGCAATCGTGTGTTAGAAACGTGCCGATCAGAAACGAAAACGAATTCGGTCATTGGTTCCAACTACTCCATGAACAGAAATCTCGAAAGATGCCAAACCATGTTCTGTATGCTGTGTTGAAAGTCCTTTACAGACAATCTGGTTATTTCTTTTAAATAGTTAGAATCTCACAAGATGCAAGTAACGTGTGAGCAGTGTTTTGAAAGTCCTTTAGAAACAGACTTGGTTATTTCTGTCAATACTAGTTAGAATCTCAAAAGATGCCAGCCATTTGTGAGCTGAGTTGAAAGTCCTTAACAAACAAACTTGGTTATTATTTCAATTAATATTGCAGCAGAAATCTCAGAGAGGACAAGTCACTTTCGCTGTGTTAAAAGTTCTTTAGAAATAAACCCAGCTGTTTATAAATTCAACTACTAGTGCAACACAAGTCTTGATAGTCACAAGCCATTCACGAGGTGTGCTATCCAGTAGAAATGGCACTGGTCCATGAAAATCTCTACTTATCGGCCAGCCATGCTGAAAGTCTGCTTGACACAGTTCTAGGTCAGTGAGCACTGACTGTAAAAAACTGTTCTCAAGATATAAATAAAACCACCAAGCTAGCCAAAACGATGCGAGAACAGATCTCAAACAAACAACCAAAGATGTAGTCAGAGTAGGTCAAGGTGGTAGGGGTCACTGTAGGGCACTAAAGATCACCGCAAGGTGTCGGGATAGTTCCACGATCCATCACAGTTAGTACAAGCCTTGTCTCTTATACAAAATATGACATGTAAATAGGTATCCGAATATATATATATCGTGCGTTTTAGGGAACCTATCAAAGGCATTGAAGAACTTCTTCCGAACGGATCTAAGACTTAAGAGTATTCATGCAAAAATAATAACAATAACAATAAACAACAATAATAATTTTTAAACTTTGGGCCCGGTGAATGCTTTTATATCGTTCTTGTGACATTGCCTCACCACTGCATCTAGGGACGTATGAAAGACTTCCTGTTTCAGCGCCTGGCTCTGATGATACAATGTTTCAACTGGTGGCATTCTGCAGGACTTTTACTGTGCCGATTTCAAAGAATAGGGGCCGTACCAGATGTTTTGTCCATTCTTCTTAATTATTATTCAAGTACCTAAGGGATCTTATGTATCTCATGGCAACAAACTAATAATAATAAAAATAATAATAATAATAATAATAATAATAATAATAATAATAATAATAATAATAAACTTGAAGGATCGTAAATACCGAGGGGTAAAAAATAATAATAATAATAACAAGCAGAGTTTTGCTGTTGGCAGCCAGCTGCCTCAGTGAAGATTGCTATGAGGCACACCACCTCTTCAAAATGTCTTTCTATCTGCTTTCAACACCACAATGCCACCATTGCCTTCATAAGTACTTTTCTGAGGCCTGATTTTCTAGTTCGGTAACATTTCCACTCCTTAATATAATTTTTTAATTCCTGATCATTTCTATCTTAGGTAAACAGTAACAATGTAAGAATAAGAATAATCAGTATAAGAAGAATATGAAGAATAAGAATTATAATACCGACTGGCAACAAAGCTTGAGCAACTACCGTATATACTCGCCTATAAGTCGATTCACGTATAAGTCGAAGTGTACGTTTTTGGGAAAAATAGTGTCTACAATCGACGACTCACGTATAAGTCGAACTCATAAAAGCATCTGATTTCTATTTTAAAAAGAACACTTTCGTCCCTATGCACAGTCATATATAGGCATGGCCCAGCACGTTGATCGTTTGTTGTCCTTAAACTATAGGGCGTTACCCAACAAATTATCTACCAATAATTGCACATTTTCTAAAAAAAAACACTTTGAATTATCAGTCAGCTATTTACAAGTTACTTTTGGCCTCTTCCCGGTGATTTCTCAAATTATTGCCCACTATAGTTTCCATTTTGTGAAAGTTGCGGTCTTCGATTCGAGGAATCCGGAATATGGATGAAGACAAAATATTATAGCGCTATTAAAATTATTAACAAACTAAACTGCCAGTACCATTTGCGGTTTCGAACTTCAAAAAGTCTCCTGTTCATTTCAAGTCAGTGGTTGTGAATGTAAGTTTCGCCGTCATCGTCGTCGATTTCCGAGTTCTCTGGCGTCGTTTTGCAAACCGTCTATGTAGGTCCATGTAATATATTTATATAATGCCTAAGCTTTAAAACAACTGCTGTACCATATCTCATAGCAAATCATTTTGGAAGAGCTTCGCCCATTCACAAGGTCAGGCAGGTTTCGTCATCGGTGTCAAGCCCGATACCTTCATCACCTGATCTAACTGGACCAGTCGGATACGCGCGAATCATGTCCTAATACTGGCATTCCTCTTTTCTAATGACCTGACCTCGCGTATTTTGGGATATACGTCGGTGGTTATGGCCAATAGTTTTGACCTGAATGGTCTTATATCGTTTACAGTACAATTCCCAGGCAGGTGAAATTTGGTTTTATCAATTTTTTATCCGTACACGAATTTAAGGTTGTAGAGAAATGCGCTATAAAATCAAATGATGCATAGAATAAAACCTGCACCCAATCAAAAGAATAATAAACAAGAACTGGCGTTGACGTTATTAGTAGCATGGTTCAAATTTTAATAGAACATTATTTTATTCTACCAGATATTATGTCAGTATTGTGCTAAAAATTGATTCTTTATAGTATCATTTGTTTATAACATTATATTATTTCCTTCACGGTCATGCGGTCGCTCATTGTTGCGTCATGCGGTATCGGACGGGGTATGTTGTTGACCTCGGTTGCATGTTCATGCGATCTCGGATGGATAAATCTTGCGATCTTGACTTGTCCCTCGTATAAGTCGACCCCCTAACTTTGGACTTTCAAAATTGTCCAAAAAAACTCGACTTGTACGCGAGTATATACGGTAAGCTGTAGCATGCTGTCTACATATGATCCAGAAATCAGTGCACAGGCAAAAACTAACCATATACTGATAAATACATAAAACTATGTGCACCAAAACAATACAACAAATGTCTCAACCTGCACTCTTTAAAAGCCTGGCCAGATTTACAGCATGCACAAGTCAAGTCCAAGTAACAAAGAATATCTACACAGTAAAAATCCAGACCCCAGCACAGGAACTTAATCTGTCATGCAATTCACGCATCAGATGTAACATCATCCTCATCAGTACTTAAAAAAATAGAACATAAAAAGTTGAAAGTCTGAAACTTAATCGCAACAAGCAGACACGAAGGAAAGGCAGATGAGAAAGCGCATCCGAGAAAACCTATTGCACGTGCACTTACCAACAAACACAGCTGAAAAGCCTAAAATGAATGAATAAAATACACATACAGAGGAAATAAGTGGCAACCCTTTGCTGGCGAAAGACTAACTTCGGGAGCAAATTTCAAATATCATTAAAACAAGAAAAAATTAATTTTGATAACAGAATTTTTTTTAAATCAAACAAACTGTTGGAACTTGGAAAGCACTGACTGAAGCCTGTGCGGCCAGCCCGCTAGCTTTATTTATCGTGAATGCACCGCTAGCTTTATTTATCGTGAATGCACTGCTCTGGAATGCAGAACACTAAACATTGTTTATTTGACGAGTTGTTAATGTTTGATTCGCGCAATAACCTGGAATTCTTTCACCAGGTCGAATCCTGCATCAAGCACTGGCATTGTGAATATATACCTCAGACATCCTTGGCATGCACCTACACCCATTGTTGGGCACAAAAAACCACCAGTCTGGCCTCGTTTAGGTTAACAGCAAAGCTGTTCAAATAGATCTGCTTATTTTTGGTACTTGGGTATAAAAAGAGAGCCGATTTTACCATGAGAACTCCAGCAACCCTATCCAAGGAACCCTCTCTAATTTTTAAGCTGGGCATGAAGTGCAAAATTCCTAAAACTGTCAATCTTTCTTTCAGCTGTAGAACAGCATAGTCTAGCCTACAACTATCCTCAAGCTGAGAGTTCATACATGAGTAATAATTTTTCCATTTCAGATTTCACTGTGTCACACAAACAACCCACAAAATCCCTCAGATTTTTAACATCAGGTAATTTAGTCTTTTCAACAGCAGTATATATATATATAGTGTAATGTAATGTTTCATTATGTAATAAGAATTCAGTTTGCTGGTTTGTCACGCAGTAAAGGGTTGACACAGAAATAAGGTCATAGGAAAATAAAGTTGGACAAATCATCCTCGAAACTAGAAACGTAGAAGAAAAGAATTTTCTACCAAAGAAATCGTACTAGAATACCAATGGAAAATAAGACTTTTTCTACGGAAACACCTAAAATAAAGACGTCCATCGATAATAACCAAGCAAACACAATCCGAATACATGTATGGCATGATGTAAACCTACAATACCTGGCTGATACCTGGCACCACCGCCACCACCATAATACGGTGGCATACCTCCTGCGGGATCACGGTAGGGATCACGGTAACCTAAATGGTTAGCCAAGGAAATTGGTTAGCAAATAGTCAGACAGACTGTTAAATGAAGATTCACAAAAACTACATGACTACAACTACCTAAGCATTAGATGTCAGCAAACTATACCCAAAGAAGAAGCAATTTTAGATGTCAATGCACTAGACCAATAGATAACTAAAACTGTCTAAGCATTAGATGTTGGCAGACTAAACCTAAAGATGACAAAACTAAGCATTTAGATGTAAGCACACTAGACCATTAACTAAACTACCTAAGCATTAGATTCAAAGGAAAGCATTAAGCAAAAACAGCGAGACAAAATCAGTCTAAACCCAAAGCCGTTAGCGTTGCTGTCAGATCTCGCTGTTTGAGTTTGGAAAACACAAGCAAACAATTTCAAAAGCTGCCTATTAATAAGAGGACTACTGAATTTATCAAAAGCAAGAATCCGTGAAGAAATTACTAATGCAGAAATCAGCCTCACAACTTCTGCGATCAACTGGAAAATGCAAGCGAAAATATGAAAGGCAACCACTAACTACGCAAACAGTTCAAAAATCTTTGGACAACTTGGAAAGACCAAGTGTAATCTGATAACGACTAAGTCATTTGGACAATTACAAAGAACAAGGACCAAGTCATTAACACTGCAAAAATCAGAGGACCCTTGTCTGCCTAGTCTCATGGCATCATTGAACTACCTTTACAATCAAAACCCTTGATCTACCAGACAACACAGCATGCAAATACTCCTCCAATACCTGCACTAACTCAGCTTCTTATGTCCAAGACTCAACTAAACTGATGGCCTTCTCAAACTGTGAACACCGGAACCATCCAATACCTGGCACTATATAGCCCTCCCTCAACTCCAGCTGTAACTCGACCCAGTCATATCCTCCATGAATCAAGATCAAACATTCCTGTATTGATCTGAATTCTGATCACACTGTCTCGACATCTAATCCTATTGACAGAGCCTGCATCGATCCTATGGGTTACCACAGGACACCTGATTCATAACACCAAGGTCTGTATTTCCTCCAATCAGGGTTTGTGCAGCCATGTGTACTTCGAGATGTGCCAGATACGCTGGTATTTTTGGCAGCCAAATCAGCTGCTGCACTGTTAATATGGTAATGCTGTAATCTAGTTTGTTATAATGACGTTGTGTTTAATGACTTTGTCCTATAACTACTGTGTTATAATAACATAACATTATACAAAGCCTGTTATAAAAAGTTTTGTAACAAGCCTATGTTATAATGGTTACATTATAACAAGTCTATATTATAACAAGACCTATTATAACAATTCTGTTATAAAGAGGTTATAATGAGATCATGTTATAAGACGTTTGTTATAATGACATCACGTTCCCCTGCAGCGTTATAAGGCTCAATTAAACTTATGACCCAAGTCACCAGAATTTGCCTTACACAGAAGCGTATTGTAACACCGTGAAAAATTAATAAGGTCAACACATGCCTAGGTAGTGTATTACAAATACAAGAGGCAGTTGGTATGGGACCTATTACGAAACCTCCCAGAGCTCTGTGATGGAAAAAGCATTGAGCAATCTGCAACCGGAGACTCGCAAACTACTCGCACACGTTAAACAACGCATAAAGAAGAGGCGAATGGCAGAATAAATGAAGAAGCAGAAAGATAAATTAGCAAACGGTTAAGTGCCTTGCGCTGGTACAGTTCTTGATCCGCCGGGTCCCATGTCCGTCCTGCTGCCGTCATACGGGGAATACTCCCCTGCACCTGAAAACGGCCAATCATTTAAGACGTTGCTAAATTCAAGAACATGTCAACTAACTAAACAACGATCAGCATTGCAATAGTAACCGCCAATCAACAATTCCATGCCAACTGTCAATCAACAAGTCCATAGCAACTATCAACTGACAATTCTATGGCAACTGTCAATCAACAATTCTAAGACAAGTCAATGGAGGCAATAGGTCACAGATGATGCACATAGCAAAAGAACATTTTCAACTCAAAATAATGAAGTAATCAATGTTTTTTGCTGCAAACAAAAGAAAACTCTAGCCTGAAAATAAATTCTGTAAACAAGGTTATGCAACTAAACAAGATTTCAGAGCAAAACAATCTTTTGAAACAAAACTTGCTTTTGCAATAAAACTGGTTTTGAAAGCAAAAGAATACTGAAATGAACCAATGTTTCATGCAAAACAAGTATCTAACACAAAAACCGTAACTAGAATCGCTTTGACCATGTCAATGTAGTTATTTAATTACAGAAGCATCTCTTATCTCTCTTACTTAGGACCTACAGTTAACTTTTCTTTCCCAAGTAACTAAACATGTTTAACATGTTTGTGCAGATCATGTCTGCATTTTCTAAGCTACATACTGTAAGTTTCCAGACACAACCATTGTACCACAGAAACTGTAACATGTTTTACTAGTGGAAGGTAACAACTGGAATTTAACCCAGCTTAAGCTAACCTCCCTTATTGCCCTTGCCTCAACTGAACCTGGTTAACTACTCAACAAGCCCTATCACAGGAAAATTACCACAATTCCATGTGGTGGACGTGAATACACCGAAGACCTACACGCAATCCTTCAAGCACATGCAAATGCCCATGCCTAAAATGACTACTACACCACTACTCGAACGGAACAGAAAAGTCGTCAGGTATCGAGCAGGTAACTAATTACAACTAATCTAATCTAAAATCACAGACACCATAACGGAAACGTGACGAACAGGCACACGTCACAACAACACACAACAGGACATTCTTTGTAAATACCTGGAGTTCTGTGCTGCTGCTGATAGGCCTGGCTCATAAGATCCGGAGGGGGTGCCGGGAAGTCGTCTCCATAGCCTCCCGGACCCCGGGTAGCACCTGGCTTTGGTGCTGTACCAGGTGGAGGCCTCTTCATCTGTAAATCGTAAATCATCAATTGGCTAAACAATAAGGTTGTTAATTACTGTAAACGGCACATACACATTCGAGATTCGTCTAGATGATTTCTGGTCTTATTGCTAGGTTTAAGTTCTCAAAAGTAAATGACGTTGTTTAGATAGGAGTTGGAGACCAATCCTTACAGTGGTCTTTCATCTTTATTCCTTGGACTCCTGACAAATAGGAACCACAGTTATCATCAGATGGCACAATGAAAGAACTAAATACAATAGCCTTTAGTGAGGCTCTCAAAGACACTGTATAAATAATCAGATACATATATATATATAACATAACATAACATAACATCTTTCTTTATTGCTTCAAATGACATCAATAACAATCATTTCCATCGAAACAAATTAATATAAAATAGTGCAGTTTCTGGAAATTCAAACCCTGTGAAACTATAAAGTAGTAAGATAAAGATACTCGCTTGACTAGCATGGAGGAAATGAAATGAACTTGAAGTAGAGTCAGGTGAGTTTGAAAGTAAACGAGTTCTTAGAGTCATAAGAGGCAATGGGCGCCCCTAAGGGACCTAGGTCCCGCTGACCGGGGATGCCCAGATAGGTAAATTTATAGATACAATGATGGCATTGTACAGTTGCCTCCCTCACAATAGCTTAATCAGGCCACTAGCTGTAACCTCTAAAATCCTCAACACTTGGAGGTTAACCATAATCTATAGCTTAACTAAACTTAACTAAACATAACTAAACAGTCCCAAAGGGACCATATTCATGTACCAGGCTCCGGCAATATATGCAAGTATATATATACATATATACATGCATACATACATACATACATGCATGCATATTGAATACATGCATGCATACATACATGAACATACCTCAAGGCTTTGGCTTTGTTTGCCAGTACAGCTGTTTATCATAAGGATCTACCTGAGTTCCACAAATGCGGTGGTTGCTGTACAACAAGATGGTCTGCTTAGTAGCATGCTGGGTGTGCAACCCACTCAATGATTTTGGATCTGAGCCTGCTGAGCAGACTCCAAGTAATAACTAGGACAATCTGTTCACGTACATTCGCCTCGAACCTCAGGTTCAGATTACCGACCTTGCACATTTGATAAGATCAATAAATAAATACTGGATTGTCAATCTGGAAAGTCGACCCTGAAAACGCTTGTCCCAGCCACACAGCTCAAAAAACTTCAGCTCGTATTAAAACTTCACTGTCTTAGACCTTGTAACATAGCCAGGTTTAACACCCTTGTCAGATCCTTCGAAAGTGCTATATAAATTGCTATACAAATTGCTATACATAAGTACACACATAAGGGACGTTACCTGAGCTCCTCCTGGCTGCCTGTACCCTCCTCTTCCATCATCTTCCAGTTCACCACCTGTGTACGTCTTAGGACTGTACGTGTTACCCTCCCACTCCTGTGTAGCCCCTGGATAGCCTTGCTTTCCAGGTGGTCCACCACGTCCACCATCCTGAGGGCCCATCCGTTGCATTCCCTGCCCGGGCAGGGTGGCAAACTGGCCACCGGGCGACGAATACGTTTGCGGAGTCGCCTGCATCCCATAGGCCAGGTCGGTTCGATCAAAGACCTGCCCATACAGGGTTCCAAAATCGCGATCCGTGAAGGACACCAGGTACTGACACATGTGCGTGAAGGTGTCGCCCTCTCGAATCGGTTCGTTGGCATACACCTCAAGGCCGTACTCACCGGTCGTTGGAAGCTGAGCGGTCACGAACACCTGATTGTCCTGTTCGCGGCATTGGACTGCATTTTCCAGCGTATCTTCATCAATTCCCTCCTTGACAAGGCGGGCATACAGCCGAACATCGCGGCTCTTGAGGAAGGAGACCTCGGCACGGCCATTCGGTGCTGCAAGAAGCGCCGTCTTGTAACCAGGTGTCAGGCCATACTGTCGCACGGGTGCTCCGGGACCCCAGTTGGCATCAGAGCATTGCGGGTAGGGCTTAACATCGCTTGCCGCCTGGTCGCAGATGATCTTGTACTCGCAGGCCGCCTTGAACACGTTCTCCACCTTGAGCCGGTCCCCAACAGGCTGGGCAAAGATCGTGATGTAGTAGTTGCCCTCGCGAGGTGCACGGAAGTAGAACGTGACGCGGTTCTCGATTGTCTCCTGGATGACGAAGCGCTTGAGTGACACGCCCTGGAGGTTCTCGACGATGTTGTCGCCGTAGCCTAGCTTGAAAGTGAAAGCCGTTGGCTGGGTGAATCCAAGCGTCAGTGTCACGACACCGCGCTTTGTGAACACGATGCCGCGGTTCTGCTGCAGGAACTGCATCCCTATGGTGAAGAAGAAGGACTTGACGAGCGGGTACTCCTCATACTCCGTTCGCGACCTGACGGGATGAAGCAGCTGCCAGTTGGGCTCTTCCGGAAGATGGCTGTAGATGAGCATAGACGGTTCGGTAAGGAAGTAGAAATCGTCATACTCGTAGACGAGGTTCTCTGGCGTGTTGCGCTCTGACTGGAGGTAACGTGTTGCCCAGTGACAGTCGACCAGCTGCCAGTTGCCATCGACGAAGACGGCGTTCCAGCTGTGGTTTGGTGGTGTGCTTGTGATTGACATGCCTGGTTTGTAGTCGACTCCCTTGGCCCAACCGGACAGGGTCACGCAGTGAAGACCAGCATAGCTAGACAACGAAACATAATCGAGTCATTCAGGAATAGGGTCCAATTTGAAGGGGGTGAAAAGTTCCCATACATTTCACTCCTTCCCCCACAGGTCGTTCCTGTACTGGTTCAGACTCCCTCCCATGTAAGATACATGTTGCCCCATGTGCATAGGTCTTCCCTCATTTGTTCACACTATCTCCCACCACAGAAACATTATCCCCAAACATATAATTCTTGCTTGTATTATTATTATTATTATTATTTTTATTATTATGCACTTATTAAGTGCCACTATCTAATGGCTAACCATCCACCTATAGCGCTGAGCAATTGAAGGTTAAAGAACTTGCTCAAGGTACCTACACAGTAACAGTCTCAGAGGACACTCGAACCCGTAAACTGCATCACAAGGTGAGCATTCTAGAAACCGATCGGCTACACCGTGTACCAAGCAGTATTCTTCCCAGGTTCAGACTTTCTCCCATTACAGAGATATTTTCTCTACTCCTGTCCATACGTTTTCCCTAAATCCCAACGCAGCCAATCACAAATCAAATGTTGCACACTGAACTCTGTTTCGTTCAAGTCCTAATGAAAGAAATCATAGAATAACACATAAAGAAAGCCTAGATCTACTCTCAGGACACTGTTAACTTGTGTTAAGCAACTGTTGATGCATAAAATGAACGAACCAGCAAAGACATTCAAAGATCTTTGCATAGGTTGTCTTGCCATCCTTGAATGCTCCGAGGACCTGTTCCGGAGATCCGGGCAATTCGCTGTCAAACATGATCGTGTACAAGTTCTTTGTCGTCATCCAACGAAAGATCGACCTGAAACAATCAGATGAACGTTTTAGAGTCCACCAGAATGTGGAAAAACCAAACAACTAGGAACATCAATCAAATGTAAGCTGCATCAGTTAGTGTAACCCCGGCATATGTATGCCAACTGAATGAGGAAATATAGGCATATTGACCAGTTTGTACAGACCAAACACAAGATAACAGTTGAACAAACCAATGACAAACCAGTGGCAGAAGCCAACAAGATACCAGTTAGACATACCAACCACAAAATACCAGTTGAATAGATCAGAAATATACACAATTACACATCACACACTTAAACATGCGCTATTATGAAGTCAAATTATGAAGTCTAGAGCAAATAGAAAGTCTATGGAGCTATTATTACGAAGTGTACAGCATTTATGAAGTCTATATAGCAATTACTGGGGTATCAAGTCCAAATTAATTATGAGGTCCTAGCATTTATAACATTCATGGAAGCTTTGAAGCCTGTGTAACAATTATAAAGTCGACGTTAGTCTAGTCTAACCTAATGACTTCTATAATGCCGTTATCATAACACTTGAAAGCTTCTTTTTGCTGGGGTTGGGCTGGGGGTGCCTCTGAGTAGTTATCTTGGAGAGGTGCTATATAAATGCTCTGAATGAATGAATGAATGAATGAATGTACAAAGCATCAATCAATGGTTGCTTCAAGTGATACTTTCGTCAAAATCATAAGTTGTGGAAGTCCAGTTGAAATTCGAAAGGCCAAAGAAACCAAAGTCGGGCCACAGAAGGCATCATAAAAGCCACATGTTAGCAGAGCTACCCTGGCCAACAACTTACACCATCCTCAGTAACAACATGCCTCAGAACAAGGCACATGGAAATGCAAAAGAGCAGATGAGAACTTTCACCAGCAGCAACAGCAGCAGCAGCCGAACTTCCGCTTACTACATTAGTAAAGTCCGAAGACAGATTGATATGACACAAACATGATCTACTGTTTGCCTAGCGAGCACTTTCTTTTCGAAGCCAACCCAGGTAGCCTAGCTTGAATCCTCACAAATAATCTGTCCTTTCTACAAAAGTCAGACGTGAAGACTATATGAGAAAAGAGTCTAGAAGCTGACATATAAGAAACCTAACTTGAAAATGAAAGAACCAGCATAAATTGTATTGCTAGGAAGTACCCGCTGGGACACACCAATTGCAAATGAAGGAAATATGTTCAAAAGAACTCAAGCAAAGTGCTGCTAAATCTAAACTGAAACAATTTTTTGGCAACAATTTCACACACCATTACAGCTGATTTAACAGAGAATTGTACCACAATGACATGAAACTTGAAGACCAATTTAAAAGTAACATCAGATAAGATCACGTGCAAAGTGAAGATTTTAGAAGCCAATTTCATAGCACCCACCTTAAAGACCAATTCCAAAGCAAAGGCTTTTACACACCAATTTCAAAGTATCAGCTTTATACCCTGAAGATTGCAGTGGTAACGATGGTGAAGGCTGGCTGTGGAGACGTTGGTAATGGTGCTGGATGGTAATACTCGTGGTGGTGCTGGAGGGTTGGTGCTAGTGGTAGAACTGGTGGTGGTGTTGGCAGTGGTGTACATTGTGAAGACTGTTGGGATCAACTGAAGGTACGACACGAATATTGGAAGGTGGACAGTCACACATACGGACAGACAGGCAGAGAATGTGTTGTCCAGAGTAAGAGACAGAGACAAACACACACAGAGTGAAAGAGATAAGAGAGCTTGTTCACAATCAAAGGCAAGGGCAGACCAAGACTGAGCTGGACAGACAATATAGATGAGGACATAACAAGACTTGGACAAACATTGACCGGAGCACTGGACTTGATAAATGACCCACTACAATGGCGATCATTTATTCGTACCTATCGCCGATGATCATTAAGAAAGGATTCAACTCTGCTGTTCAAATTTTGAGCTCATAATATGGACACTACTGGTGGTGGCGTAGGTAGTGGTGTACATATGAAGACACAGAAGACGGTGACTATGCCAGTAAATGACAGAAGCAGAAGCATGATACAGCCAAAGAGGGCATAAATCTGCCCCAGATGGCTAGATACTAATAAAACACTAGCCAGGTGTGGGTTTGTAATCCCTCTCCCGATCAGACATCTGCAACCGCTCAAGACCCGTGAGACTAACTAACCTCTGGCACCATATAAATACCACCAGTGTATTGTGATTTGTGACGCCTGAGGATTTCATATCTTGGTAAGATTGTGTTTCCAAAAATAAGCACTTGTTAAGAAAGCCAAGAGACCCCGGTATGGACTCTGCAGAGAAAGAAGTCCTTGCAAAATATAAAAAAAATACATAACAAATGACTAAAGTTCAGTTATTAGATAACAAATAAAAAAATTTTTATATTTCCTATAGTATAGTCTCCAGACATTTATTTTTTAAGTCCTGAGTGGATCATCACCTTGGGTGAAAATGCCTAACATACATAATTGCTAAAAAATACCATTATGCTAGTAAGCACGTGAAATCATAAAAATGAATAAAAACTTGAAAGAAATAAAACGACAATCAGTAAGTAAGTAAATACCGTGCTTTTTCCAATTCATTGTAATGCTTTTTGAAGACCAGGTTCCACATCAGATCCCGAAAGTTTCGGTAGTTTGTCCTTGCTTCCTGTACACAGAAAAAACCAAAACGAAACTTAAAAACTTAAACTGTATAGCCGACGCCAGATAATTAATTACTTTCTAATTACGGTCAAAGAGAAAGAAAAAGTGGAAAACAGCAACACACATGTGCACATTAGAGAAAAACAAACTCCCTGAACTGTGCCATGTAATATAGGCGTTAGGACGTGAAGCTGAGCTTCTTTATCACTCCTACCACTGCCATAATTTTCACACCTTACCACACACGCAGTGGTAAAACGAGAATTGAAACCCTGAGAGGTATACTATCCTTGCTTGGAAACCAACATTATGTGATGAATTGTGGATTTCAAGTGTAATGTGGATAACATTACATTATATGGCGAACTGTGGGTTCCAGTGTAATGTGGATGTTGTTGCATTACACGTAAATCACATTGATAACATGACTGGCGACTGACTACACCTCAATTTCTGTGACTGCAAAGCACGCTTCCATTGCTTTGCTAGAGAACTGTGTCTTCTGAATTCTCTCCTTTACAATTTACATTACATTACATGCGTGTTATACAAGGGGCCAGTGCATGTAAACTCTCAAAAGTAATGTCTGCTGTGAGCGACACTGTTGTGAGTGTTTCATTACTAGACATCATTAAAGTCTGTGCGTTCTGGTTGCACCAGTGTGTTGTCACCACTGACATTACTTTTAAGTGCGTGGGATATGGGAAGGGCCTTAGGCTACTACATTATTCATACAGGCACTTGCAGTAGTAACCAAGTGTTTTCGCATGGCCTGTTAGAGTCCTTTGAAGAACTCTTTTCGGTGCACACCAGAGCCAAGTCTTTAGACTCTGGATAACATCATGTTATCCACGTGATTTATGTGTAATGCAACAACATCCACATTACACTGGAACCCACAGTTCACCATATAATGTAATGTTATCCGCATTACACTGGAAATCCACAATTCATCACATAATATAATGTTATCCACATTATACTGGAACCTGCCAATTCATCCCAGAAGGTAAAGGTATCCATGTCAAACTGGCATCCTATGACTCACGATAGCATACAATGCTACCTACATTACACTGCATCCCTACAATTCATTGAAGAATGCAGTGCTATCCATGTTACCATGGAACCCAATCACATATAGTAAATAGAGCCGTTTCCAAGTTATGCTGGAACACCAAATTCATCATGCATCTACGTTATACCGGAACCCTATGATCGATCGTTTTGCTTACATTGATCGAGTGGTCATCGATCAATTTGAAGACGCTTGGTTCGTTGTAGATCTGGCGCTTTAGAAAGCGCGGAGGAAAAGGCTGAGGCCTTGATCCAGGATTGGAAGGCTCAAGGAAGAAGCTCGAAGGAGTGCTCATTGTCAGGTCGGCTGCTCTTGCTAAGTGGAAGAATTAAATGAAACCTACAACCACATAAAAAGCAAAACATCAGACAGACAAACAGACATACTCATAGACAGACAAACAAAAACATACATACTAACACAGGTTCAGATAAACAAGGCAAGTAAGGTAAGGCAACGATAATGTCGGCGTGCCACCCGAGGTAAAGGATGGCTAGCCATACTAAGTAAAGCAAGCTATGGGTAGGTAAGGTAGCCAAGGTAACAAAGTACGGTAAACCATAGATTTCTATATATTAACCTAGACCTATAGGAGTTCATGAGTAGGCCAAGGTAAGTTAGATAAGGTACGGAACAGTACTTAAGGCAAGGCAAAGTGCAAGGCAGACAAATTAGCTCATTGTCACAGACAATTAAACAGATAAATGCAGACAATTAAAGACATAAAGGACCAAGCAGAGAGACAAATCATTAGACAATCAAGAATAGAGTGACCCACAGATAAGAGGCCTGGCATTTGGTCAGCCAGCCAGATGACAGCTCTCTCACGTGCTAACCTTCTACTCTACTCATCTCCACTCCAGTGCTTATTCGGTTTTTCTTAGATTAATTTTATGAAGCATTTAGCCATCTTGGCTACTATAGACCCAAACAATCAGAAACTCCAAATATCTAAAGCGCTATGCTAAAGCTAAGTGCAGAACACCTGTTTATTCACGAGGGCTTCGTCAAGTCAAAGAGGTTGTAAACCAAGCATACAGTCAACAGGCGATATGAACGAAGCTTGGGGGGAGCAAAGAGTAGGGAAGGGAAGTTAGGGAGGGACAGAAGAAGAAAAACAGAAGCCCGGAGCACCAGATCAGACAAGCATCCGTATTTACTTAGGTATTTGCTTATACTGGAGAACAGACCATAGCTAGGACCAGTCATCATTATCATCATCCCTGGACGGCTTAGCCAGTAACAGCTACCCAGCCAGCCAGCATAACAGCTACCCAGCCAGCCAGCAACAGCTGCCCAGCCAGCCAGAAACCGCTACCCAGCCAGCCAGCAACAGCTACCCAACCAGCCAACATTTACCCACCCAGCAACAGCTACCCAACCAGAAGGTCAACAACCATTCAGATGCTAGCACATTCATAAACTGTATCTTGTTAAGAAGTCTTGTTACAAGAATGCAGTAACGAGTAACGATCACGTTTTTACGTGTATCCTTCTGCGAATTTATATAGCCCCACTCACTGAAAGACAACAGTGTATCATTAAAAAGTCTTGCTACAATGATGCAGTAATGATTATTATATAGAGTCAATTTTTTACATGGATCCTTTATGAAATTTATATAGCCCCACTTGACTGAAAGATACAAGTATACTGTTAAAAAGTCTTGTTTCGTGGCTGCACATAAATGATTACTGTAGGGCATAGTTTTACATGTATCAAACTGGAAATTTCTAGTGTCCTCTACCCAACATACTTACACAGTCATGTGATTACTTCATCTCCCTACAGGCAACTGATTTAGACAATGCAGTGTCCAATTGCTTTGTTGTGTGGCTCGTTATTACTTGACCCAATAACAGCTTGGTTTGGCGGATGCCTTGTGCATTAGACACCCACATTCTAGAAGTTGCTAAATGATGATAATAATAATAATAATAATAATAATAATAATAATAATAATAATAATAATAATAATAATACTAGCAGTAGCAAATAATAATTATTATTATTATTCCTGAGGAATTTGAGGTACTTCCGTACCAAAATAACAATAATAATAATCTGTACACTGCAACTGCCAATCCCAGATCTTTAAAACAAATTGCCAATTTGGGCCTCAAAGAGCCAGATGTGTTATACAACTGGGCCTACTAATATAGAGAAGCTGTATGCCACTGCCTATATATATAGGCAGCATTGATCTGCAGATGAATGCACCTGTGTCTCAAACCAATGGATGTATGTCACTGTTACTCAGCTGCAGTACCAATGCCTTGCTCAATCCATTATCCGTCCATATTTGACCCTGCCTTTAACAATCCAAATGTTATTCTCATCAGAATTAGGGCTTCGGCCGTCCTCCATGCTACATCTCCCTTTGGGCTGTAACCATCTTCCACAGACATGCTCAATCTCCCATCTGGGTTTCATCCCCTGCCGCTCCAAAAAGTCTCTGTTTATTTATCCATTTAGTTTCATATTTATTTAGCGCCTCCATATAATGACAATTGTCCGTCAATGGCATTACGCAATTTCCCATTGAACCCTGGACCACTTGTATATTCAGTCAACTAAACGACGCGGTCTTCCAACCAGTGATATTTTCGTTAACGAAAACTAAAATTAGAAGTAAAAATAATTGATTTCGTTAACGAAAACTAGAAGTAAAAGTAGGAATTATTTCAGCAGAAAGAACGAAATTAAGAATTGAATTAGGAATTATTTGCCGAACTAAAATTAAGAACGAAATTATGAATTCTTTTCAGAAGTAAAATCATTTTACTTCTTGTGGCGCTTAAGTTGAGACGAAGGCGAGTAGGCCTACCGGTAAAATTGCACGCGTTCCAAACAAAATCCATTGGTAAACTTCGGTTGAGATGAAGATGCTGCGCATACCATTTCTATTATCTTTGGTCTTCGTTGTCTAATAATTATTGTCCCCACTTAATTGCGTACCAACGACCTCAGTTTTATACGCCATTTTATTTCGGGTTTGATCGTTAAATTGTAAAATTACGAGTTTATCGAGAATGTTGACCGGAAGGAAGCGAGATAGATTGGGTTTATCATTTCGACGAAACTACATGTGTAGGCAGATCTACATGCCAAGTAGACCTACTAAACGAGGAAAATGATGGAATTTGTGGAACAGCACTAGCTGGAAAATACAAGCAATATAAGTCTTGGAAGGGGGATAGATGAATGGTAACACGCTGGCATAGCCTAAGAGCATTAGATCTTGACGACTGACTCGAATGAATTCCATCAGCGACTGTACAGCGTTTTGGATATGGTTGTCCACACAGTAGGGCCTACCCGGTTTCGCTGATACTAGATAATTCTTCGTTTCGTATTAATGATAACCACACGACTCAAAATTCAAATTACCAGCATTGTTAGACTAAAGCTTCACCCCTTGTTTTACTTCAAACAGTTTTTTCTTTCTCGGGAGAGGTTTGGTGTGCTTCTCTCTGCAAGCGTTGCATATGTACTTTTACAGCACGGAAATTAATAATTATTTGGAAAACTAAAATAAGAAGTAAAATTATTTGAGAACTAAAATAGGAATTAGAAGTAAAATTATTTGTGAAGTAAAATTAGAATTAGAAGTAAAATTCAAGAGCTCAGAACTGAATTAGAACTGAATTAGGAATTATTTTCAGAAGTAAAATATCACTGCTTCCAACATCATTTGGGCTAACGAGGAGTCACTGAGAATGCGCAGTAACACTGTTCAGTTTATATTACTTAACAAATAAAGAATTGCATTACTTTACAGATAAACATACTGCTGTCAAAACCTAAACTATTATCAAGCAGTCTGTAATAAAGCAATGTACTGACTCTAAGCAGCCAGCATAACAACAGGAATAAACCATCCTGGACTCCAATAAACCCACATCCTGACTCTAACAAACCATCATCCCAACTCTAATAAACTGGTCAGCAAACCAACTCTATTAAATAAACCAGCATACCAACTTGAATACACCCATTCAAATACACCAACATACTGATTCTACTAAACCAGCATACTGACTTGACAAATCATAGGCCCAACAGACCCAGACACTCCTCCTCTAGGACATATTACAGAAACCCGAATCCCTCTCAAACTGGAGCATCACGGTCCTTGTCCACAGCCATCCTCCTCCTGCTCATCCTCCTCATCCAGATTCCATCGTCCTCTGCAGCCTATTACCCTGACAGGCGAACCACAAATCATTGTATCTGGTTTCAGCAGCAGAGGCGGTGCACAGAGCGACCCCTATCGAGGCGAAGCGAATGCCAACATACTCAGAGGCAACCATCCTAGTTTTGGCCAATTATTCATCTGACACTGGGATGGAAGGTCCCATTTCCACCAGAATTGCACCATATTAGAACATCACATGGATGGCTCTTCCTATGGTAATATTAACTTCTCCTCCTCCTACTCCTCCTCTCACTAAACCAGTAATATAACCTCATACATCACCCAAAGCAAAAAATGATGTTCACTCGTTCATTCACTCATTCATACGTTTTAATAAATTTATATAGTGCATCACCAGACAACAAGGTACAGTGGCTCCTCCCAACCTACTCATCCCGTCTTAACAGACCAGTAAATGCCAATGCCATAAAAAGCTGGAAACTAGTAAAGTAACAGCAACTACAAACCACTATTACTAATCCAACAACTACTACCGACTGCTAAGACCATTACAACCATCACCACTACCACAACCAGCAGACACAGAGAGAAACCGTCAGTTCAGACCCATATAAGTATGGCATTCTCTGGTAGGCAGTCCAGCTAACACTAACGTGGGAAACCTATCTGCATACAGCATCCACTCCAAGCACAGCCCACCCCACCCCACCCGTCCGTCTACGGTCACCCACCCCACTGTCCGTCTATGGTCTACCAGACGTACTCTCGAACAACCACCAGACTAAAAATCCGATCAGTCACTACAGCACTACAACTCACAAATCCTCCTAATTCCAAACCCATAATTATTTGGTGTTGGCCCCCAACACCCAGCGATCCACTTGGTGCAAACCAATTCTCATCAATTCCACGTCAGGCAAGCTGCAGACACACCTGAGCATTAAATTTGCATACCTCACCCTGGTCTTCATATACCCTCCCCCCCCCATCCCAACCTCCCCTCCCCCATCAACCCACAGAATGTGCAACGCAGGTGGCAACCAGACGGCGTTTAGGGTTGAATTAGACATTTAAAGTACTGGCATTATCTTTATTGGAATGCACTGGTAACGACCGTTATTCGGACATTTGAGGGCGACTATGCAACTGTAGCTGTAATCACAGATGTCATCACTCACCTTTTCAATCTACTAGATAAAAACCGTGTTACAGTGCCTTTGTGAGGTTCGTGAAACATGAGCTATATAAGTGCTCTGATAGATACATACATACACACACCATAAATGCATAAATACAAATATACACATACATAAATATATACATACACACATACATAAATACATATATACACACACATAAATACAAACATTTATAAAGCGCCTTTTCATAATAGACTCAGCAGAGGTGCTCCACACCAAATGACAGAATAGCAGAATCAAATTAAATGGTTTTCAATCGCTTGTGGAAAAGAGGTCGGAGTCACTCAAAGGCGGACAAGGTCAGAGGTTATGTCCCATGTAGATGTCCGTATCTAATTGTAATTGTACCGGTAAGTGCTTATTTATATAGCACCTATTCCTCAAATGGGTGGTCATCAGAGGTGCTCCTGACCCAACTACACAAGACCACGATTGAAATAAAGGTCTTCAACCACTTTCAAAAGTATACAGAGAAAGCAGAAACTTGTGCTGCATTTAGTAGTCATTTCACTACAGTCTCAGTCTTAAATACAAGCTTCGGTCTGCCATAATATAGTAGTCAGCATGCTGAACTGTCAGTTGTAAGGTCAGTGATTCAAATCCGAGCCAGGGCAGAAATTTGTTCCTGGATCCAGTTGTGTCTAACTCAGCTACAGTGCATAAGGACAATTCAGTAAACACGCATGAATGTAAATGAGCCTATGCATATGCATGAATAGAGATGTAAAAAAACATGTTTTTTTTGGCGTTGAAATATTTCAATGAAATATTTCAGTTTTATTTGAAATATTTCAGTTTCCTTTGAAACATTTGAAATTAGTTTTTTTTTACATTTTACAACTAATTACAACCATAATAACAGTTTATTTATTTCTCTCATATTACATATTATATGCATTATTGTGTTAGTGATGACCATCCTCGAGATACTCAATTTATTTCTAATTACCTGTTTTTAAGAATGACTTTTATGAGAGTTACATTATATGTTGAAAAACATATTTTATTCACCAAATGTCACAAATTACAGTTTGATCTAATAAAGTAGATGTTATTGTTCATTGTTATGCTTAACATTTATTATTAATCACTTGTTTTGTCATAAATGAAATAAATGTGATTTTAGCTAAATTCTGCTAGCCTAGGAGGCTAGCCTAGGACACAGTCAATCGTATAGAATTCGAAACACTTTAGTGACTTTACAAGACAAATTATAAATCACAAATACTATGTCAACTAGACTCAATAATAATCCGGCGAACAAAATTTTACAAAAAGTTCTAAGAATACAACTTAGAACACAAACATAAATAGTACTATCAGTCAGACAGAGTAAACCATCATTAATAGTAATTATACTTAGAGATGTAAAAAAAACATGTTTTTTTTGGTCATTGAAATATTTCAAAAAAAACTGTCAGAAATGAAATATTTCAAATGAAATATTTCACGCTCACATCACTATGCATGAATGAACACCTAGTAATGACTATGCATAATGAAATGACAATCAATAAACATGTATCATCGTAAATGAGCCTGTGCATATACATGAATGAACACCTACTTACTATGCATGATGAAAGGACAATCAATAAACATACATCAATGTAAATGAGCCTATGCATATGCATGAATGAACACTCTCTTTCAGGAACAAGGCAGTATCAAAGAACCCCACCCCCTAGCACAGTTACCCTTTGAGGCAATGGTACTAGGGTATCCCAAGATCTTTCCACTCACAGGTCGGCCCAATAGGCGGGTCATGAATATGCGTGAATCGGAGTGGGGCGCTGTGACGTCACTGGAGGACTCGACCAGCGCTGCTGTCAGATACCGAAGGCCGTTTATGCTCTAGTATTCAACTGACTAGTATACAAGTACACATAATATTTATTTTAAGTCAACTTGTCACTTGTCACTTGTGTGTCTATATTTTAGACTCTAGATCCTAACAGTCACTGCTATATGCAATTGTTTATTATTTGACATTTGCTCAGTTTAATTGTTTAACTTTTCTCTGTGGTTATGTTTAACTTTTCACTATGGTTATTTACAACTGCAGGAATATCTGCAAGTATAGACAAAGTTTCTGCTGGACCTTTCAATGTGCCATCTTGTTAGAAATATTATCAAGTGAAACAAGTTACAAAAAGTTACATCAAAAAAGTAACATGTACAAAACTCTGAGTAGAAAATGCCTCTATCTAGACAAGAAGCAGACCTAGAACTTGGATATTTCCAGTTATCAATGACACAATTGGTTATTTATCAGTATTGTAATAGGCTATCACTGACAGAACCAGTCTTGTTGTCAAGACCTTAAACCTCAAGACCAAGACCAAGACCAAGACCTTGAACCTCGAGACCAAGACCAAGACTTTTAAAAACGAACTCGAGTGCACTCGAGACCAAGACCTTGGTCTCGAGGACAACAAGACTGGACATAACAGATTATAAGTTATACAAAAGCTTATCAGCTATCATTGATTTGATAGCTATTTCTATCACTGATGCTCAAAATGTTCAGAACATATGCGCGCCGTTTTCGCATTTAATGGATCTTTTCGGCAGCATCGTGATACCCACACTTTTTGTAACCCATCATCTTTAGGAAATCTGCGGAATGATAAAACTTTCCCAGCCTCAGCCTCATTACGCCACGTATTCTTACAACTGGCAACTGCACAGTTCCCAGGCATCGTGGTCTATAAATTAAAAGTTTCTACAAAGTTTGGCAAACACGCGAAAATCTCGATAGATACACTAAGCACACTGGACAGTAGATATAATGAAGGTCGTGTACTGAATTAACGGAGTTTGCCCGAGTGGTCCAGTGGACCAGTGACGTCAGAAACACCCCACCCCGAGTTAATGAGCCTCCCAGTACAAGCTATCGGGCCAACCTGTTAGTGGAGAAACCTTGAGGGTATCCTTTATTGGCCTTTAAGTGTGGATGTCTGCATAGAAGATGGAAGGGTAAGGCCAGGAAGGGTCAAAAGTAGGTCACTGACGTCTTTGAGGGAGACCCCTTGGGGACTATTCAGTTTCTTTAAGCAAGCCAACTCCCATGCCCCCACCGGCGAGGTCAGGGCATAGACAGATCGCAAGTCTAGATGTAATTACCACTCTACCCCCACGCCAAAAAACACAAATGTCCATAACTTTATTCCAGTATGTGTGTGTATGTATGTATTCTAGTATACATGTGTATTATAATGTGTATTATATCATAGTATATGTATGTATTCCAGTATGTCTGTGCTAGCGCACGTGTGTGTAGGCGCATGTGTCCGTGTTGCTGCCTGAGATCCGGAATGTTAAAAACACCCCCTCTCCTCTAGTTATTGTTATTAATCAGATTTTGGGAATGCAAAGCTGCTGCCACGTGTTGGAAGGGGCTTCTGTTCCGTAGGCCAAAGCCAGATGCGGGAATCACATGAGCCTGTATACATAGTGTTGTCTTGAATGTTTCGAGGAGGGGGGGGGCTCAACAATTCGAGCTGAACAAAAGGGCCGATCTGCAAAGATAGACAATAAAAACTCATACAAAAGAGAAAGTTACAATGGGCGTCTAACGTGGAGGCAGAATGCGAGGAGTAGAAACAGGTGGCGGACACAGAAAAGGAGGAGAAGAACGGGAGGAGAAATCATCTCCGATGCAGTACATTAAAAGCAGACCAAGTGACGATGAATCAAACACCACCAGACAGAAAGATATCTGGGACTGTACATAGCACGTGACTGTAACTCAGCCACGCTCGTTTTTCGAGTGGTGCAAGTCCGAAAGCTGGATAAGGAGGAGGGCGACGCTAATCGTTATGACACAGGGTCGTTAAAAAGAAACTAGGCCTGCACTGTTGCAGTCCTGGCTCATGGCAGAATTTCGGCAATTGGGTTACAGTCCAGTCTTCTTCTGCTATTGCGTAAACCAAGACCGAGAGGTTGCTGTGGATTGCTGTAGCACAGTCTGTTAAACCGAAAATGTAACTGGATGGGGACAGGTCAGACAAAAGCACCATATTTTTTCCATGTGATCTGCATTGCTAACACTTTATATTTTTGGTACGATACACGTGATCAAGACATCTGATCACGAGTTAAGAGTTATATTCCACATAAACGTGTCAGCCGACAGGGCAAACACATGTCGGATAGTGCCGTATTACAAATTAAAGTACTTAGGTCACAACAGACTAGTCTTATCTTTTATTTAAGTGAAGTGCATGATAGGGGTTCAATTGTGTGTGCCTGTGTGTGGATCTTCAAGCAGAAGAGACTATCATCGATATGGGCAACCTGTTTCTAATAAATGGAACTGAAGAACTGCTGATTGAATTCTCATGATATCCTCAGCCAGTCTGTAGTAAATACAGTGCTACGATGCATAGGATAAGCCTTACCGAAGTCAGTCCTCACTGACTGCAAAAGGTCTATTCATGACCCAGTTAAGCAGAACTCACTGCCACTGTTCAAGACTCCTGCTCCTAACATCAGCGGCAAACAAGAGCACAAGATTTCAAGTCTGAAGTCAGATGTCAATCTTTTCTTGAGACTGTACATAGTTGCACAACACCGGGAGTCTGATGTGAATACTTTCTTCAGCCATGAAAACCACCCATCTCCACCATCCCTGTCTGATAAAGGAAAACTTCATTTTGGGAATAAGTCTGTCCTGATGACATGTTTGGTAAAGACAGCAGAGAAAGAAGTGACAAACCTCCTTCGTGTCGATGGCATTGATGACGCAACTGGATTGTTGGCCAACTTGGATGAACTGGATGAAGAAGAGCCATTAACAGAGGTGAATGTTATCTTGCTCCTGAGTTAGCTTCTTTGCAAGAAACAGCTCAGACATATGTACCAACTTCCTTTGATGTGAAGGTATTCGATGGTGCAGCTGTGGTGCGTCTCCTCTCGCCAACTGCAGGCATCAGGACTTTTGAAGGCTATGTTATCGATGTTTTCATACCTTACATAGTGCAGCAGCTGGACAGCTCAAGAATGGTGGACAATGACTGGGACAGGTATGTCAAAGGCAGTGTCAAATACTCTGCCAGAGAGAAAAGAGGAAAAGGAAAGCGATGAAAGGTTACAAGTCAAAATAGATTCCAGGACAGTGGCAAAACTTCCTGTGTGATGCAGAAAACAAAAAGGAGTTCTCATCGTTCCTGGCCAAGAAGATCGAGAGTTCAGTGAATTTCCTCTGGGCAAGGAAGTAGTGACAACATATGGTGAAGGCGTTCTGATCAGAGGCAGTAACCTATCAAATGCCAACTTGTAACTACAAAGAGGCAGATACAAGACTGGTCTTCCATGTACATGCCCTGCAACAAGGCTCTGTGTCTTGTTTGGTCTGCACTGTGGACACCGATGACGTCGTGATTCTGACAGGAAAGTTTAACCAGCTACAAGACTTGTGTCCAAGGCCAATATCTGGGTAGCATTCGGTGCAGGGAGGACCTTTTCCTACATCCACATTAATGTCATTGATCAGAACTTAAGACGGGAGAATTTCACCCTTGCCGTTTCACAGCTTCACTGGCTGTAACACTGTCAAGAAGGTGCTGTGGAACTGCACTGAACTTTGCAAGTGCATCATAAACTGAGTTAACAAAAGGATTTCTTTCCAAAGTTTATAAAACCAAGAACATGTCTGCAGTTTGCAAAGTTCTACATAACAGTTCTGTTTCTACTTTTGATTTCTGTCTTCTTTATTAGCCCAATTTTTGAGAAATGTCACATTACCGGATATATGAGCACTGATCCTGCGGATCCTACCAAAACTATTACCCCAAGACCAAACCAAAGTCCACACACAGTTTGGTGCTTTTGTCCAACCTGTCCCCTTGATCTTTCTAAGGGACCTCACTACGTGGGCATAAGGCGACCTCACTTACTTTGCCTCCGTGTAAATCAGAGTGCCTGTGACAAGCCTGCCTCTCCAAGCTAGCTTTAAGGGGCTGAGCATCATCACATAGTCCAAGAAGGGACTGAATAAGATGGCTAACCAGACAATGCCACACCCATCCATCTCCATGCGGATTAGTTGCTGTTTAATGACACTTTGTCATAACAAAGATGATTAGCCTCCACATGGAGACAGTCTTCGAGCCATAAGAGCAATATTGAATTTTATGAGCCTATCCCCTCACTTCATTTCCGCTCCCTTTCCTGTAGACCTCTGGGACAAGTCATAGACTATGCATGCCAATTGATACCAAGAATGTCCAGTTTCCTCGGTCTGTGTGTCTATCTGTATGTCTGTCTGTCTGGTTGCATCCTGACCCCTGATGACTAAACTCTGCAACAATCAGCTCCTCATCCCAAGGGGTATGATAATCGTATGGCCACAGGCCAAACAGACTTTCTCATCCCACAGAAAGCTTCTAACTATGACAAGACGGACATCGATAACAACAGAGACACAGACAACGAGGTGACCAAAGAGGCTGTCACAGAAGCCCGACAGAGCGACGGCCAGACACACTGCCAAAGAGACCGCCGGAAAGACACCCAAAGCGGCGGACGCGAGGTCAACAATGTGGGTTTATCTGCAGAAACAGTGAATGTCCAAATTATTCTGGCTCATCGTAAAACGACGATGCAGGGCGACGAAGTAGTTTACTCTCTCTCTCTCACTCCTACTCATCCAAGAACCTTAGCTGCCGACCTTTTAACTCGGATGACTCATCCCCAAAGATAGTAAACGTGCTCCTGCTCTTCAGGCTGGCCTTTGTTTCAACAAGCTATAAACAAGTGCTCAGCTCGATAACAAAAACAATAACATAGTATTTATTTGAAAAGGTGCTAAGTAAACTACAGACAGTCCAGTCCTTAACACAACTTCTCGTGTCTTATGCTTTCAGTTGATGCACTGTAAAAATGCTGAAAAAATACCAGTCTCTTTTTGTTCCTATAATAATAATCTAAAGGCTCAAATATACCTCAAATCAATACCAATAAAGTAAATAATTAATAATAGAAATAACAATACATTGATGACCCTTTTGGCAGTCAAAAAAGCATGACAAAGCAGGTTCAGAGTTCAAGTTTGACTGTGTAGTAAATGACACCAATCAGATGATAATTTCACAAGAGCAGCAACTATCAACAGTAGCATGGCTTTCGATATGAATAGTATTGCACAGTCCAAGTTCTCTTCAACTGTTTAAGAGATTTAATCTTTACACTTTCAATTCAGCCCCTGTTCTTTCTAAGGTGTTTGGTCCACTCTGGAATTCAACTCAAAAGCAAAGGAAGCTGGAAAAAGAAGTCTTCAATTGTTTGCCAACTGACGCAAGAGAACGAAGGAGAAGGTTCCCTCAAAGCTGGTGTTAGCGAATTCCATAAACGAAGACCAGCGTGAGAAAAGACACGGAAATAGCATGACAGTAGCAGTAATCGTAATTGTAATCGTAAACTCCACATTTCTAAACTGTCACTCGAAAGCTAAGCTCAGGGCACCAGCTTATTCACAAGTGCTGCATCAAGTCCAAAGGGTAGTCAAAAGGAGGTCCACGGCTTTTGTACATTCAGAAGGCATTCACACAATTTCAGAGTGCACTGCCTTATGCATTAGAGTACACTTCTGTTATGGTGACAGTTATGTCATCTAAGGCAGTCAGATAATTTTGGATGACGCTGCCTCTTCAAAGTGAAGACCACAAATAGCAAATACTAAAGTAGCCAAAACTCGCTCAACTGTTCAGTGTTGCTGCTGAGCAGTTTCACTTAAGTGGAGCTACAGAAATGTCCTGATGCAATTACTGTCGTTTACATATGAGGACGAGCAGCCCTTAAGCACACCGAGCCTCACCTCCGAAACCACTTTCTCCTGGCAGGCACTTGACCTCTCTCCAGGGTTCACAGTCCTGAAGGCTAACCACTAGACCATCGCTAACCACTAGACTATGGTGCACAAATTCCACACAGTTAAGTGGCTTTTCAAAGTAATTACCATACTTACTCATGTACAAACGAAATTGTCTGTAAGTCAACCCATAATTTTCTCGACTTTGGAAAGGGGAAAAGTCTTTAACACACATATAAATCAATGTGCATTTTGATGTGCATTTCGACAAACACAGCTTTGCAATAACAGTGCCATTAAGGCAGCTAATGGTGCCAAGTTACACCCAAATAGAGGAATTTGCTCTAACTAAATAAAGCAAAGCTACCAATCAAGTCTAGTCCATAGTCATACTTTGTAAAGGACACAAATGCCAGATTAAATTCTGTTTAAAGAGGAGTTAAAAGCATATGTAATAAAACTAATTAAATTGAAGATACCTGCCAGCATCTTGCAAATAAACGGTGTGTTACGTAGTCCGACATGATTTCATTTTGTGTGTCACACAAATAAAAACAATTGAAATCTAGAGTTGAAACTGGGCTATTGTTCATTCCTATTAGTTCAGTTCAATACTACTGAAGCCAACGTTCAGTGATAAAAACCTCTTCAAAGTCTGAAGTGTATTATCGTGATTTGAAAGCTGAAGCTTGTTTTATGCATTTCTGTACACTGTTGTGTACCCTTATTCTGTGCATGATCAAAAGTTATTTAGATAAATTTTGTCTAGTAATATTATATGAAGAAGGGTGTGGATCGTTTAGTGGTTAGGGTGCTGGACTATCATATCAACAGATAGGTCGGAGGTTCAACCCCCCCCCACCAGGGCAGCAATTTGTTTAGAGATGTTTGCTTCACCTATGACCCCCAGCCAAGTCCGACGGTCAGACGGCATGGGAGAGGACTGGCAACCCACCCTCATAAGCTGAGGCTAAGAAAATGCAGTCGCTAACTTTTCACACCCGTGGCCGCCTCTCAGGGTTAGCTTAAGAGAATGCTCTTCTTCTATATTACATGGCATTAGGGTACATTACTCTGATGGTTGGTTGAGCTCTGTGTGGGTGGCAGCAGCCCCTAAGTTTTCCATCTATAGTCTAAGCTTTATTTGCTTACAGATGACTCAAATGAACTCAAGACACCACTTAGGTAAGTACAGGCAGGCAGCACCTCTGAGAGGTACTTAGAAGAGCTATATTCAGTTTATAGATGCACACACATGTACTGTATAATACATTATGATAGATTCGTGTACTTTGAGCAAGGTGCCACCAAAGTCACCACAGGCCGATTCATATAGCTTAACCAACGTTTAGTACTCAAGTAGATCTGCTACAGTGTATTCAGTCATCAAATTAAATCATATGTTCATGCCAAGGTACATACAATCTGTGCCGCGGTACCTACTGCTTAAGTTAACGTACTGTCTGAGTACATCATCACATATACAATCAATGCCGAGTTTATTATTTCTGCCAAGGGACCAACTACTCATTGGCGTCCGCATGAATTTTTCTGGGGGGAGGGGCAAAAAATTTCTAGGGAGGGCACAATTTTTTAGGAGCAAAATGACGTTTTTGCATATTCATGAACACAGAATGTGTGACAACTCTAAAAATAAATAATGGTCAAGGACTTACCTAAATAATTGTATTTAGCATTGAAAATCGTGTTGGTACTGTTGTCATAATCATAATAATCAAAAGATCTTATTTTTTTAAATATTTGCAAATACCCCCATTGCCTCCCTCCGGATGCCCATGAAACTACTCATGCTCATAAGAGAGAAAGTTTGTAGCAACTTGCTACCTCAACAAGACCCATAATTTCCGCACAACTGCAGTGCCCGCAGAGCATAACATGAATGTGCTGAATAAATTTGCCAATCTAATAAGATACACAGGTATAAAGGTAAGTAAGGCAACGGTCACCATCGACAAGCAGTCTTCGGACTGTACAGAAATACGACGAGCTGATATTACGCTAAAACGCAATTCGGTGTCTGTCCCATCCATAGGAGTTCAGTCACTTAACTTTGGATTTGAGGCAATTTAATACTCCATCAATGTTAATTGGCCAGGGAGGGAGTTGTCATCAGCGGCTTTTCACACATCTGGGGCGGACAAAGTTTATTACGTACTCGATCAATGGCCACACCCTATACTAGCCCTGCGCGCAATTAGACCCAAAGTACAGAGCTCCCGCAGTGAAAGCCGTTAGAGTCTCAATTCAAGTGTTCAATCCGTAGGTGGTGAACAACACAGGCTCGTATCCTCGACTAATAGCAGGCGCGAGACAAAAATGAATTCAGGACGAAAATAGTTCCGAAAAATTGCGATAGGTTCGAGGAAATTTAAAAGTGAACAGGTGTAAGGACGTCTTGTGACAAGTGACAACATAGGTCTTTGATGACGTCTTCCCTTTGTTGCGGATTGTTCGGTAGACGTCTTCGCTCAGACTGCTATGACTCCCATACAACAACGTAATAAAATATGGTTTCAAGCCAACACAACACTACGGACTGGGACATCGATCTCCGGATCACCCCTCTGATACGCTGGTGAAAAAAAAACTGGTGCTCTGCGCTTAGCTTTACAGAAAATAGTTTTAGAAATTTTGAGATTACCATTACAGTAAAATTTACCTATGCTGCGTCATGGGGCCCGGAATCGTCTTCGCACCGGTACCGATCTGGCGCCACGCCGCCGAGCGGTCGTCCGCGGCGGGAAAGCTTTGGCCAGACGAAGGAGTTCTAAACGACTAGACCCGCCCCTCTAACCGTCTATCCTCAACGCCAGACGGGCCAGCCAAGCCGAACACACAGAGGACAGACGAGGCACATCAACCCCACTACGCCTACTCCCCGACCGACCGCGTTGAGCAGGATCCGGGCTGCCGATCGAAGCCAAGACAGACGGGCCTGGTTGTGTAAATAGGACAACCAGACGGACAGTAAACAGGACACGCAGACAGACAGACTGACGGCACATACCGAACCGATGTCACCTACAAATCCTGTAACGAAGGCGTCGACAGGCGCCCTTTCACAACCTGTCTGAGCGAGATTCGACCAAGTTCATGATTAAAATAATGGCCCCTTGTGTTCTAGCGAACACAGTTCGACTGTTCGGCTAACTACTGAACAGATCATCCGTCCGGTTAAGGTGACGGCGATCGTCCGGGACCAGATTTATGACTGCGGTCTGGTCCTCAGTTACACACTGACTCAAAATGAAACAGACGGAAACGGTCAGAAGAGACAGAGATAGACAGACTGACTGACTCAGAGAGACAGAGAGAGACAGACAGACAGTGAGAGAATCAGACAGTCAGACAGACAGACAGACAGAGTTAGACAGACCTCGACCCGTCCAACCATATAGACAGCCAAACATACCCCACCTGCATCAGGTGCTGACACTAGTAACGCAAGCCACTGCAAAAGATCCACTACGCTACAGACTTGCAGAGGATGATCCGGGGATGCCAGGTGTAAAGACAGCCGCCTCATTAAGCCGGTTGCTGCTAATGCTGCTTCTGCTGCTGATAAGAACCGTTGTACTTGTACGCTGTTCTACCTGTAGCCCAGCTAAGCACAAATCACCCATGGACTACATGCTAACATCTAGAAAGAACTGCATGGCTGGCATTATATACCCACGGTTCAATAGCGCGTCTTTGAGGTTCCCGAACGGCGCTATATAAATAACCAGATAATACAGACACACATAATTATAACCATTACCCCAGATTAGCACCAGTATTGTTCTCCAGAGGGGCCTCTAAATAGCCAGCTATTTACATGCAAATGGCATATAGCTGCATATACACACATACATATATATGTACATACACACATACATATATATGTACATACACAAAGTGCATATATACATATGTATGCACAGATCATATATGCCCGTCAATCATCTTCGATATGACGGCGTCGTTAAATAAATGTGTTAGTTATCATATATGCTACTCAGGCACAGTGGTAGGTTTACTCATTGCACAACACAGGAACTTCACGTGATGCATTGCAATTCAAAACTCAGACCATAGCTCTAAAATCTTTGGTGGTTTAACGACCAAGGACCTATGAGACATAACATCATCAAAATCTGCCTAACCAGCACCGAGTAGGCCATTCCGTCTCATTCGTTCAGAGACTTATATATCGCCTATTCACTATATATCTAATGGCCCACAAAAGTACGCCTGGCAGAGGCCAAAAATCTGAAGTTTACCACTGGGTTCAGATGGTCTGAAGCCTCAATGTTCCTTCCACAAACTCTCAATTTATAATCCACTTTATCATCTATTTCATTAGGCCAGTTGCAAGGTACCTACCACTTGCGCTGATTTACCATGTACACGGTTACTATTCATGCCGAGGCATTTACTATTTGTGTTCTGGTACCTACTACTTGTGCTATATCCCCAGCTATTTGTGCAACCCTCGCAGTGGAGGATTCAGAGGGTGGCGCAATGGACATCTGCCCTCGCTCTCATAAACTTGGCGGACTAACAAATTTCCCTTGATTCTCTTGTTACATCACAAACCCGTCTGTTACTTCATCCCCACTCAAATTAAAATCCTGAATCTACCCCGACTTTTATCCGCAAATGGTTTAATTTCATAATTAAAAGTTTTTTTTATAACATCCTTAACAATCCAAAGCTTAGTGCCTTCAGATGGCATGCCAGTAAACGGACAGGCAGATGTCAGCAATTAGCGTGCCTCGTTGACAAAGTTCTTATTCGGAAACATTAACGCGTCACATGAGTGCATAATAAATATTAATGCATTTTCAAGAATCTGTCCCTCTCTAAGCCCCTGTCTCTCTCTGTCTCAGTCTGTCTGTCTGTCTCGCTGTCTCTCTCTCCCTGTATCCAGCCCACATAAGTAAGCCTGGCTTTGTCTTTCCCACTCACACTATTTTCTGTCCCTTCCTCCATCTCTTCCTTTCCTCCATTTCTCTGTCCGTATCTGTCTGTGTGTCTGTCTGTATCTGTGTGTCTGTCTCTGTCTGTGTGTGTGTCTGTCTCTCAGCCTCAGCTGCCGCAATTGACATAAAACAACTAGTAACCACTGAACAACAAAGGCAGCCATGGAAGAAACGATGACTACCAGGGAGAAATTTATATTACAAAACCTTGAGCAACTCCTCAAGTCCTCTTAAGAGTAGTTTGGTAGCAGCAGACGCTAATGCTGTTTAACAACAGACACTTCCATGGAGGAAAACAAACAAATAAACAAATGCAAACAAACAAACATCTAAGCCATTAGCAAATACTCACTTATATACCAGTCACAAGTTCTCAGTTTTCTGCCAAATAGTTTTGTGAACATTTTCAGTAATATTTTGGTTCAGATGCGCATGCCCTTCGACCATGCTTATTCATGGTATAATATCTAATTTTAAACATTATGTATTCGATCATGTTTACTCATGTTATAGTCTAATTTTAACACTTTAATGACGGGAGTATACTAAAAGCGACTGGGAAACAAATGCAGCTCATCGTTAAAGTGTTAAACATGTATGTATTCGATCATGTTTACTCATGTTACAATCAAGGTTTGAATCCAACTCTAGCCGCTGCGTACGGACCTTGGGCAAGTCCTTCACTCGCAATTGCTTGTGGCGCTTCGGCGTGAAAATTCCGGCACAGTATCAAATGCTGTAGTTGGGAGCGCCTCTGAGTAGTAGTTGACTTCGAAAGGCGCTATAGAAATATCCGGAATAAATAAATAAAATCTAATTTTAAACATTTAAGTAATTATTTATTCATTGTATACAATACAATGCACGTACGTCAGAAGCAAGAGAAAGGTTAATTACTGACTGAGAACTTGGTTTTCCACATACCTATAGTTTTGTAAACATTTTTAGTTATATTTCAATTCAGATGTGCACTATACTGACTGAGAACTTGATTTTCCACATACCTATGCTAATCGCGGGCCACTGCCATCTACCAGAAAGTACATTGGAAATGTAAATGTCTATGCGAAACGAACAAATGAAACAGCAACTAATGGATAGGAAGCTCGGCCTTTTTGAACACGTTTGCAGCACAGATACCACAAGGATGGTCAAACAGGTCATGTTTCTGATGATGGATGCTACAGGGTCAGAGGTAGACCAAGCGGACAATGGCCAAATGACATCAGGAATCAGTACGGCATAGATATGCATCAAGGATAGGTGGAAATAGACACGGGTGTGCAGAAGCCGGAAGATGCCAATCGTAATCATAATCATCGTAATCCAATAAAGAAATGCAGTGAGATATATAATCAACACCAACAGACGACAAACCCATGACTTAACAAAACAGAAAACACCTAATTGAGGTGGGCAAGATTGCTGAATAATAGAACACGCAGCTGTTGTTACACTGATTTTGTTCCACACTGACAGACAAACCGAAATTACGACAAGTATGCTCAGAGTGGATACGGTGTTCCAAGTTGGTATCCAATTTTCCATTCCTAATCTGAATTTTTATGACTTTCATTGCTCGATTATTATGACAACATATAAATGGCCCAATAATGTTGATAATCTTCTCAACAACAAAACATTTTTTACAGCAGCGTACATTAGTAAGGGTGCATGCAGCCAGAAATTTTACAAATGTGGCTGTCAATCAATAAATAAGAAAAAAGTGAAATTACCATCAAAAGCATATTTCTGTATAAAAATATTTCAACCATACCAATGCATCAAACCCACTGTTTGAACTATTACTGTGGAAAGTAAATAAAAATTGCTTAATAAAAATGTCATTTTCTGCTAAAGAATTCACAAAACTTCACTACCTTTAACTGAAATAAAACATTGGCTTGAAACCGTATGAATATCTTTATAGTGAAAGCTACTCGTTCACCTGGCCAAGGTGCAGAGGGTAACAATGGGTGCACATGGCCACTAATTGCGACAAAGCCCGGCCCCAAAACTACACACGGGCGAGTCCGCTCAGCACAGAACTATTCAACCCCTGTGCAGTCGACAAAATACATCTCAAACAAAATCAAGATACAAGGCACACCGCAACGGCCACAATTAAACTCAACAACTTCTCATCTATGCCGGTAAGATTAGATTAGCGCCAACAGCCCTGGCAACTATAAGATCTTGTTAAACATTGTCTACTACTATTACTACTCAACTCCAGTTACGTGTAAGCCTCAATGACTAATAGCCTGGGACCGCGGGACCAAAAACCACGGCATTATGGCCAAGTCCAGTGCAGTTGAACATGGTGTACTTTCTTGTTAATCGGATCCGAAACAATTTAAAAAACCCAAAACATCCAGACATGCACAGCGAATCAAACTTACGTTCAGTCTACTTTTGCGCTTTCTCAGTGACAACTTTTAGGACGACCAGAACTAAAACTAACTGCTTCGAAATCAACACTTCTCCAGAGAATCCGGGTAATGGCTGCCACACAGGAGGGTGGTGTCAGACGTACACCAGCATCGCTTACGTGAAGGAAAGCGTCAATAGCATTAAGTAGAGAATGTTTTCAGGCGCAATCGACACAGGATCGGTATCAGAGATCCTATCGTAGTTATTACTATTAGTGTTACTGCTCTAGTTAGAGCACAAGTTTCTCCTTATATAATGTTGCTCTGTTTTAGTGATAGTAATTAATATTCTACCTGCTGCGATTTATCAATTCTTAGATCATTCCTTGAATTCTTACACCCCACGCTAGTTGACGTGAAAACCGGAACTTGGCCTGAGTCACCGCCTCTCTGCGGCAATGGCGCTTTGTAGACATTTTGAATGTTCTTGATATTTATCAGTACAGCGCAAATCATCTTCAGCGAACGTCATTTGAACCATTTCGATTCAGTGAATCACCACCACTCTGTCTTGATGGAACGGTTGTGCCAACTGCCAAGTGCCAACTGCCAAGAATTGGTCAAGAATTTGTCCGGACGTTTCAAAACTTCCAAGTATTCAGGACATCACCGTTTAATCACGCTGATTAAGAAAAGTGCCGTGACTCCACACCATTATTTGAGTTTTCTGGTTCAAATGACGTACGGGGCATTAAAAGGGTTTAAAAATGCAATTAAATGTAGGGCCTACATGTGTTTCTGTAGCCACCGTATGGCCTCGACTCTGCTTGATTTTTTAAAATCAAACATTAAATTAAATTGCCCGTTTTTCTGTATGACCTCAGACCACCACTCGGTGACATCGCCTCCAGTTTGACCGCGTGAGAGTATTCACTAATGAATGAATGAATGAATAGTGTATTCAGTATTCACTATGCCAATCAGACACGAAACAACTTTTTGCATATTAAAATATCAAAATGTCGAATCGACAGTTCACCATTATTTTTCTATTGTAGGCCCTATATATATATTGCATTGTTTCTAAACATTTATAAAACGCCTCTCACCGTGTTCGCTAATCAGAGCAGTGCATATTTTAAGAGATTTACACTACTGGGACAAAGTCGGCCATGGGATCTAGTTGATGACTTTTTGGAACTCATCTCTGAAAAATCTGATGACCTACCTTTTTTTTAGGAAATCGTCATTAGGCCTATCGTCTCCCCCAAAAGTTGATGACTTTTTTAGGAAATCATCTCCCAAACAAGTTGACTTTCTTGGGAAACAACAATGCATTTTACTAATTCTCATTTTACTACTGGGACACACATCTTAAAACTCCTGCAAGATAGTACCTGGAGTCAGTCGCTAAGGAATTACCGACTGACTTGATGAGTTAGCGACTGACTTAGCGACTCAGTCGACTAAGTAGCATGCTTATCGACTGACTAAGTCGCTTAGACTTATCGACTGACTTAGCGACTTGCTATCGACTTCCCAGATAATCAGGTATGTCCCTCAGACATACCTGATTACCTAACAATATAATGCATTTTACCGCATAGTCGCATACTGTACTCACAATGCTATCATTTCCGTAAGCATTAGATGGAACCCATACGGACTCTATACGGAATCCAATATGGGAATATGGGCACCACTCCACATGGCCATGCTGACAGATGACAGACCGATGACTGTGAAAATTAATGTTAATGTGAAATCGTAATGTTAATGTGAATTCATGAAATTGAGTGCCTGATAAATTGAATGAAGCGAGGAGGATTTATAGCAGTAGGCCCTATAGGCCTACGCGATCTTGTCAACTATAGTTGGCCGAAACTGCTGACGCCGCGTGACGCGTGCCTCTTTCACACAGTAGCAGAGAACGAGAATCATGTAGGCCTACTCCAGCACTTATTTCCAGTGTGAGAATTGTAGAAAAAGAGTGGGAGTTAGACTTTGATCAATGTGGAGTTTAATATTTTATTCGTATTTTGCAAACTGAAATTTGAAAGCAGCAGATTTCAATGCTAGCAGTTTAAATTTGCAAGTCAGACTCGAATCAAAATCAATTCCCTTGCTGAGAAAATTCAGAAATGCATACTGTATATAATACACCATAGAAATTTTTCAGTTTGTCAGAGATTCAGAATCAAATAATGTTAAATCACACCAGCACAACTGAGGTGGTTGGAAACTACCCCTTGAGGTGTGCAATGAAGCCTTAACTGTGGGGTCCTAAGAAAGACTAGGGGGCTAAACCCCAATCCTCCGCCGCGACATTCTCACCCTGCTTATTCCTCCCTCTTCGTAATCATCAACACCATCTTCGTAACAGAATGCATAAATGTTCTGTACCAAAAAAGACAACAACTACAATCACCTGTATTCTCTATAAGAACTCTTACTAACAGAGCAAACTTTTTCTCTTATGATGTACCAATTAAGCTGCGGCATGTCAACTTGTTTTCCTCTATTAACGAATATTGTATTGTAATGTTTTACTCATGTCCTGCTGCTGATGTCTTCGTCAAATCGAAACCTGGAAACCGCGATTGAAACAACAAGCAAAATATTAAGTGAACGAAGTCGCTAGCAGTCGATAGCTTAGCGACTGGTTTCAACTTGAGAGCTTAGCGGCGGCGGATGGCGGCGGCGCCGGGGACTACTGCAACACTTGTCCCACTAGTTATAGTTTAAACATACATTGCCTGGGACAAATCACCCTAACTACTGGGACAAACCCTAAGACTATTGGGACATTTGTCCCACTATAGTTATACAGTTAAAATATGCCCTGAATCAGAGGCGCTCCCAGTGCGAAAGACCTATAGTGAATAGAAAGTGGTTTTGAGACAGCGGTACGAGGCACTTGGGCCACCGGCTAATAAAGGAGGGGGTTGATTCCATAGTAAGTAAGTAAGTATGTTCTTTATTGAACCGCTTGCAGACGCACTGCGGCTTGCAAAACACAAGCATGCGAAACGAGGCGCAATAAACAGAATAAGGAAAACCAGAGTAGGACCAATGCAAGAGAAGGCTCGAGTTTTGGTCATAGTGGTCCTGGCTCGTGGCACAAAAAGATCGGGGCGATTAAGCGATCGTAATGGACGGAGGGAAGTAGCTGAAACTGGCAAACGAACGATCGAGGTCACAGAGGTAGGCCTACTGGGGTGCTAAGGCTGTATAAGACCGAAGGACTAAAGTGAGAACCTTTAGCTGAATCCTAGCTGTAAGGGGAAGCCAATGAAGATGGTCGAATATGAGAGGAAATAATATTATGAGACCAGCGAGTAAGTCGGGCTATTACTCTGGCCGCAGCATTTAAAACAGTCTGGAGGGGGAAAGACGGACTTTTGGCAGCCCAATCAAAAGAGAATTACAATAGTCAATTCTGGAGCAGATGAAGGCGTGGATGATAGTGGTAAAAACGGAGGAGGAGACAGAGCGTCGGATTGCTCTAAGCCAGAGGTGGGCAAACTTTTCGCACATGGGGCCACATTAAACACCAAAAAAATTCGGATTGCCGGATAACAATTTTTTTTACTTTTAATAACGACTAACATGAAAAAAGGTTTATTTATTTATAAAATAGGCCTACTAAATACACTTTGGCTGTTAGGCCTACTAATGAGAAGTATGCGACTGTGAACATGCATGCATTTAATTAACAAATTTCCCATAATCCGGCGTGATAATCCGGTTGCAATTCACAGTTTGAGTTCAAGTTTAAATCACTTGACTGAGACCTGTGCTTGCATAGTTGAAAATCTTTTTTGAGAGATGTAAGTGGATCCGAATAACACAAACATTTTTTAAATCAAAGTTTGTAGATATCATAATTTTCCTTTCTGACTGAAGAAAAGAATGTTAGGCCTATCAAGTCTGATCCTTTGATCTGTTCTTTGAGAACAATGTCACGTTGTGGGTCGGTTAACTCCAACTAAAGTTCCGCATAAAATTATGAGCTAATTGTCAATGTCAAATGTGAACGGTATAGTAGGCCTAAGCACGGCAAATTCAGTCTCAATTGATTTGAAATCCACAAATTGTCTGGAGAAATATTCTGTCAAACTTGACAGCCAAAGGCTATTCCCGTAGGCCTAGTAGTACTTTTGTTCTTTCATCTGCTTCGAAAGCAACATTAGCTTAACCTGAACGGATTTCACTTCTGCGTACCGTATACAGATCATATGCAAAAACCTCTGCAGGGAATTGGGGCAGATCGGCAGAGTTAATGCATAATGCATAATTATAGTCATTATTAAAGACGAGACCGAAATAGTAAGCAAGAGAGCAGCTCCACTTCAGTAAAACGAAAAAATCTCGCGGTCTAGTTTTTTTAAATTTCTGAAGAAATTTGGGGGCCGAATAAATAGTGTTGGCGGGCCGTAGTTTGCCCACCTCTGCTCTAAGCCGTCTCAGCTGAAAGTAATGATATCAAGCGGTCAATTTCACGAATTCAGGTTAACATTAATTGTTACAGTCATCGGTCTGTCCTCTGTCAGCGTGCCCACATGGAGCGGAGCCCAATACTCCCATATTGGACCTGCATAAAACCCATATGGGTATGATCGGTATCTGAATGCTATAATTACATACAAACTGCTTAAAATGTTTTCCACGCTACCAAGTTATAGGCCTACGATGCTACTGCCCAGTTTATAATAATTCATTTAGGGCCTACACGCTGGATAAAGTCGTGCATCGAGAACTGGTAGCACAGTATAAATAATTATGTAATTATTTATACTGTGCTGGTAGTGATAATCGTAATCTCCAAACTTCTAAAGCGTCACTAAAGGCCAAGCATAAGACACCAGCGCTATTCACGCGTGCGCGCTACGTCAAATATAGAATCGATAGTTCACCATTTTCTGTTGTCAGCATCTGAATGCAAATTACATTATGCGGTCGGTGAGGAAGCATGTTTCACGTGCATACTTTTATGCTGCATAGAAACGTCTGAAGTTCTGAACACTTCCGTTGTTTCAGCAGCACGCCCACAGTATAAATAATATTTATACTGTTGCACGCCTCATATTGACGAATAAATATTTCTATGCAGCTTGTCTGCTGAACGTTAAATACTCGCCTACTTCCTTACTACTGCGCATAGTAGAGAACCAGCGTAGGTTTCTACCGATACAGCGTCGTTACTAACCAAACATCGTCGGTGTCTGCGTATAGTGCAAATATGGCGAAATCAAGCGAAGAGGTCGACTTTGATTTCTTCGACTCGCCACGAACGACAGACAGGAACGAACGTAATGTGGAGAAAAACGCCGCACGACCATGGAAAAGCGACACGTTAGCAAGGGACGATGTTTCCGAGTCGACCGTTACGTCGGCCAAACCTCCGACTCATCCGAATTCTGCTGCAAAGAAAGGCAAGAACAGGGACGAAAGTTCGGACTCCGAGGGCCGTGATTCCCCTAGGTCTAATGCCAGTGTGAGCACGACGCAGAGTAAACGCACAATAGAGGCCAAGATACCTTCAGTTGGACTACAGCACGACTCCGACGATGATTATGACGACAAAAACGTCGACAATTCGGATGATGAAAGGAGCAGAAACCGTAGAAATGATCGTCGTTCGCATTCGTCGAGTAATGATGAGCGTTCGTCAATCCGGTCAGCCACGCCAAATGGTAAACCACGAAATATAAAAGACAAAAAATACAGCAGAGAAAAGTCCAACAGCATTAGCAGTCATGGTTCCGTTTCATCGAAAGAAGCGCCAAAAGACAAAAATAAAGACAGTGAGAGAGAGAAAGCGAAAAAGAAATCGGCATACCTGTCTGATGATTCAGATGGAAGCGACGTTGATATTACAGACACCGATTCTGATGTCACCGAGGTGTCGCCACTGAGTTCACCCCACAAGCCTCCAGTTTTACCCCGACAGAAGAGCGCAAAACCTAGACCAGTCAGGAATATGAGTGCAACCTCTGACAGAAGTGGTTCCTTGAACATCAATCATATTCTAAGCTCCCACAAGGATACGATGGACCTCAAGGTTTTGCTACAGACGGTTCTGGACATGGAGAATGAAGGCTCCGCTGCAAGGAGCCGCCGGGTCACCTCCGGGACTGGTGTGCCCTCTGGTGACTTCTGTCGGCAGCGTAAAAACTACAGCTTCACGAACGAACAGGTGATGAAGATCGATCGAGAGAACCAGAGACTGATGGAGAACATCATGAGGAAAGCCAGAGAGGCAAAGAAGGTGAAACAGGAGCTAAAGATGGCAGCCAAAAAGCAGACGTTCACGACCCAGTCGCGTCCTTCTTCAGCCATCAACAGAATTCGTCAACAGCAGAAGATTGAAGTCGAAAATCTGGTCAGTTAAAGTTAAGTTATTACATCGACTTCTATGGCGCCATTATCATAATGCATAAGACATCGGTTGATGTTTACTGCAAATGAATTCATCGTAATTGTTTGGAGAAGCTCAGTAAAAGTTTGGTAGGTCAGAGAAACCAGACGTGGTAAGTCAGCTGAAGCAGGCAAGTCCTGTGTGTAGACAGATCTGGACGTTGAATTCCAAAGTGTTAGACAGCCACTAAGTAATCCCAAAGCAAAACATAAAAACAAAGAGACCCATTTATCTAACCTTTTTTATTTTGTTCTGCATAGGGAATTTTGCGAAGACTGCAAAAGACGCAGCCAACCAAGGAACTTCAACGAAACGTCCAAATCGACGAATATAAGAAGCATTTAGTGTTTGCAGGTTCTGCCCCGATCTCTTCAATCCAGCCACATTCCAAATCGAGCTTTTCGCGATATGCAGACAGCAGCATGATCGAGCCCCAAACTGCATTCAGTGAGAGCGCAGAGGGAGATATCATCAAACGGCGTAGGCCCCAGAGTGCATTCGTTACACGGCCACAGAGTGGCAAAAGAGCGTCCAGCATGGCCAAACGCAGCCGGCCAAGAAGCGCTTCGCTCAAAAAGGAAAGCACGAAGGATTTGCAGAACTATGAAGACGAGTATAGTTATGATTTCGAGGTTGATGAACTTTCTTAAGCAAGAATTTGTCATCAGATTTGCTTTGCAAATTATCTGGGTGTGATGTAAAGGTTTCATCATCAGTTAGCCCCATCAGCAAAATATTTACATGCTATGTTAAGAGACTACTTTCATCATTTTATTCCACTTGTATAAAGATGGCAATTAAATTTTGTCAAAGTGAAAACCACGCTAAACAGACACACCAGTGGTGCCACATATTCTAAGAACTGAAAGGCTCTAAATAAATATTGCAGATACTTTTTATTTGCTCGCAAGGCATCAGCACAAGAAGAAGGTACTATAAAAACTATTAGTTTTGGTATTCATCACTTTATGCACTCGGAATACTGTGTAATAACATTAGATACAAAATAACCTAAACTAGAGTATTGCATGACACATTTTCTCTGTTTCAATGTCATTTCATTTGTGTTCATCACCACAGTGGTATTGGTCATGGCTTGTTGTCGAGGCATTTCTGTCTCCTAATTGTATATAAATAAATGCATGCCCTGGGTTAACATATTTTGGGGCAAAAATGTAAATACTGTTATAAACTGGAGTAAATAATATGAATACTGAATGGAAGTGAGGGCAGTTAGTGTAAGATATGTGTACCAATATTTCTCCTGAACTTATTTGTCTTGGGAATTATGTGTACCTCAGATAACATGATAATCTAAATACATCTTAATGATGCATATAATAATATCGGTGGCTTAAGAGATTCCTTTCCAGGTGGCCTTTGAAACTGGGATAAGGACTGATTGCCTAGTGATCAGCATTGTTTAAATCTTAAATTAATTCTTTGTTGCAGTGAGATTATCTGTACCTCGGGTAAAATCAAAAATAATAATCATTTTCATTCGGCGGGGAGGTGTATTCAAATGAAACTATGGGCACTTAATATCTGTTTAACATTGTGCTGTAGACTGTTGGTGTAACTTTGAGACATCTATTTGTTTTGACTGTTGTGCCTAGCATCTATACCAGCGGTTCTCAACCTGTGGTCCGCGGCCATCTGCCTGGTGGTCCGCGAGCAAGGCCTACAATTTATAAGTTTTACAATAAAAAACATGCAAACAGACAAACTTTATCAATGTAAAAAATTTTGTTTTATTTCAATCGCTTGAATCGGTTAGATGGCAGCATGAAACTAATAATACACGGATTTATGGCAAACATTTTTTGTATTAATGTGCCAGTGGCACAATTTTTAGTGGTGGGCCGTGACCAAGACTCAAAATTTATAAGTGGTCCTCGACATTCAAAAGGTTGAGAACCGCTGATCTATACAATATATTTTACACTGCATAGCGTTGACATGAATTTCTATGGCACATATTCCATAGGAAATTTGTATAGCGTCCATTTGATTGGAAACTTGTGTAGCACCTATTCAATAGAAATTCCTCATGCTTGCCTTGTATTGAGGTGTATGGGTTCGAGTCTCCTCCCCCAAGATTGTTGCGGTGTAGGGACCTTGAGCAAGTCCTTCACTGACAATTGCTCAGTGCCATCAGTTTGTTCATCATAGAGTCAATGTGCAGAGTGGCACTGGTATTATAATTCTTCTTTGTTGAACTTGGCCACGAATGAGATTGTGAATACTTTCTGATCTCAGCATATTTTGTTATAAAGTGATATATATATATATATATATTCAAGAGTAGGTTTTTAGAGTGCAAGTAAAATATTTATTATGTAAAATGTACATGTTAATTTCAGCCAAAGTTTTAGTCGGTGTTGTATGTGCGAACTTGGTTATCAGTGTAAGTCAAGGTATGCAAATTTTCTTAAAGCATAAACTATTGTTGCTTGTGCACTTTCGTGTCTTTTTATTTGCAGGTGTCAAAGGTAGAGTTAGGTAAGGTAACGATCATCAAAAAACAACGATGTTTTCATACTTTCTCTTGTTTGCATTTGGCATTATCATGGACCATTTCCCTTGGCGGACATCCACTTTCCAGTGTGCCGTTCACATTTATGATAAAAAAAACAGTGCCGTCAGTCGGGAACAAATCCTTCTTTGTCAAGTTGATGCTTGGTGTCCCTTATCTCTTGCAGGGCTGCTTCTGGGATTCCAGGCAGCCATGTCCCTACACAAAAGAAGGATATGGTAATACCATGCTCAACAAACTTCAGTCTACATGTAACGACAGCTCAAATAAATGCCTGAAATGCCTCCAGAAACACATGAAGTCCATTTTATTTCTTAGTGACTTGGGTCGGGAGAGCCTCTGAATCGCGGAGTGGCAGTTTTAGAAATGTTCGATAACAATTACAAAGCAATACCCATCTGCCAAACACAACTGATCGCCACACTATTATTTGATGCTATAACAATTATATACGTTAATGTGAATCTACACGCTTTTCTATAGCGACCATGTTGCCTTGATCCTGTTCAGTTTTCAATTAAATGATCGTGTGAGATCCTTCAGTACTGCTGCCCATTTGAATGCCAGACCATTGAAAGTCCCTGTGACTACACTACATCAGATCGGGTTTCGCAAAAAAACAACATGAATCAAAAATTTCTCTGGGTTAAGAGGTATTTAGGAAAGAAAACTGGGAACATGTGCTCACAAATAAAACAAGAAAAACAGATAAAATTTCTCAGAGTAAACTAGAATAAAAACCCAGATAGGGAGCAGAACCCTGGTACAACCAATTGCGAGTCTGACAGTAAATGTAAAATTAAATATTGTAATACAAGAGCCTGGACAGTGCTGAAACGTTTCATTGACACATGTTAGAAATTTGCAAGTACAATGCGTACTCAATAACATGAAAGTCATTGAAGGACATGCTTACGATTCAATGCGTAAACTGTGTAACAACGGATAATGCTGAAAAGTCAATATTTAGCACTACACCACAGTTATTGTACAGCATGTTAACCAATACAGTGTGTTTAATTAGCAGCATTGGGGACATAACACCACCTCATGCTAAGCAGAATGGTATGTAAACAGGAAGCATGTAACCAGGTCCTCAATGAACATTGTACACACCACAAGTTTTCCAGAATTTTTCCACATTACCACCATCCTGACCGACTGACTACCAAAACTTGTACATATATAATTATTTCTACATATTTATAAACTGCTCAGTGTATTTATATTCAGATGATGAGAATTTATATAGCACCTTCTTCAGGAATCTCTCAAGACCAGTGAATGGCAAATTACGTGACAAGCTTTTAAACCGGTAAATTCTGTTATACAGTTATAGCTGCCAAACCAAAGTGTCAATTTCTCCAGAATGCCGTTTTTAGTGGATTACGGTTTACATAAAAAAATAAATCAGGAATGAAAATACATGGAAGTAAAAGTTTATCTGATTACCTAGACAGCATCACATCCATGTACAGGTTTACTGATATAACTCTGCAACAGCTCTTAAAAAACAATAAGGTATCCGAGGTTGCTACCAGTGCAATGAAACATAATTTCAATGTACATACCGTATATATGTATAATTGTATATATGATGCATAAGTGTATGAAGTATGCATGAATGATGTATGTGTGTGTATGTAAGATGTACGTGTGTATGATGTTTGTATGTATGTACGTATACAAATATGAATGGTGTATGTATAGTGTACATGTTCATATGATGTGTGTAATGCGTATGTACGATGTATGTATGCAGTGCTTTTTTTCTAGAAAAAAGGTTCTGGAACTGAACAATAGGTTCCGGAACTGAACAATTAAGGAAGGACTAAAATCCTAAGAAAAACCGGATTGGGAGTTGGGAGGGGTCTCAATAAACACTGAAAACAGTTCACAACACTGAAATTAAATTAAAATAACTAAATTATTGTTTTTATTATTAAAATAAATAAATTACTTTTAGTAGCTGATAAAAGGTGCCGGAACGATGTTACAGCTGAAAAAAGCACTTTATGTATGTACCAGTACACATGCATATAATATGTAGACATTTAGTATGGCAGCTTACAAGTACCTCTCAAAACTGTAGTATATCTGCAAGTGCTGCTCTGAACTGCTTGTAGCCCAGGTAAACAGACCATCCTTTCAGGCAGATGCAGCTGAATTCCTGATCAGAAAGTGGAGACCCAGAGAAAGAAGCCCTTATAGAAGGCAAGCACACATCACAACGTTACCACATTTTTACTAACTGTCCTTGTTAAGTGTAACACAATTGTTTACATGCTCCAATGGCAACTCCTCAGAAACGTGGTCCATCAACGGGATACCCATTTAAAGGGTGCACTCCTTAAATTAAAGTCTTCGCAGCAGCCATAAACTTAGATTTTTACAGAAACAACAGAACTTAACTGAACTGAATGCAAACATAGAGTAAATTGACATTCCACAAGAAATTCTTTTCCGTCTGCTCATCAACAAAACCTTGTGTTAAAAAAACAAAAAGACTCAAAACTGAGTTAAACTCAGGCAGCAACTTCTTCGGCTGGAATAAGATAACAATTATAATCTGTTTGACTTAGATTAATCCATTATAGAAATTATCATACGAGTGAATCAAACTCCATCACTTCTAAGTCGTATTCTGAAAATTAACGACTAATCAATAATAATTATCGGTCCAACACAATTAGCACTGCATGACATAGATGCACAGTAACTACCAGTACTTCATTTTCTACACAGACAGACAGGCAGACATTAAACAACAAATATAGCACAGTTACTTTAATACAGACAGACGGACAGACAGATTCAATACAGTGCTACCCAGTCTTGTTGTCCTCGAGACCAAGGTCTTGGTCTCGAGTGCACTCGAGTTCGTTTTTAAAAGTCTTGGTCTTGGTCTTGGTCTTGAGGTTCAAGGTCTTGGTCTTGGTCTTGAGGTTCAAGGTCTTGGTCTTGGTCTTGGTCTTGAGGTTCAAAGTCTTGGTCTTGGTTTTGCAAGACCAAGACCAAGACCGGCTGTTAATATGAACAGTCATTTAACAGAACTCAAGAATTCTGTATCAAGCCTGCTTGCATCATACGACCAATATTTATGGATGGATACAAGTCATGTTGGTCAGGAAAACCCATTGGCAGCAGCAACAGTTATTCTGTATCAGACGGTATGATAAACCATGGGAAGATTTCAAAAGGACTCACTATCTGTACATTTACATCCAGTGCTTGAAAAGCTACTCTGTGTGTGTCAGCGACTTCAGCACCTATAGAACGTTTTTTTCACATGGCGGAATTTTTATGAGGCCCACCAGGCACGTCTTGGTCAGAAAATTCTGAGCGAATTAGTTTTTATAAAAATACAAAAGGCATTTGGAATAATAGTTTGCATGAAGGGCTTTTGAATACAAATTCGGATTTCTCTGCAGTTTGCATTTAAAGTTAATTTGGTTGAATAAAATGAAAGACTCATGTTTTCATTAAAATAGCGAATATTCCGACTTGACAATTTTTAGAAGTCTTGACCTGATTTAGATTTTTTGGGTCTTGGTCTTGGTCTTGAGGTTCAAGGTCTTGGTCTTGGTCTTGGTCTCGAGGTTCAAAGTCTTGGTCTTGGTCTTGGTCTCGAGGTTCAAGGTCTTGGTCTTGAGGTTCAAGGTCTTGGTCTTGGTCTTGAGGTTTAAGGTCTTGACAACAAGACTGGTGCTACCTAAGTAAGAGCAATTGGGCATTTACATAGCTCCAGTTCACCAGAGTATCACAAGTTGAAGTGTACTTTTTCTGTGATCATAAAACACACCAACACATCCCAAACTACAAGAAGCACATTAAACGTTAGTAAAACCTTACCTCCAATAAACACGTACGATTTCAAGCTTCACACACTACAAAGCCTATTTTTTGCCAGACATTTATACAGTCTGAAAGTGTAATGTAAAGATACACGATCTAAATGTCAGGTTTGTGTACAGGTCAAGTTACACATAACAACATGAAGCAAATCTACGACAAAAATTACACAGCAAATCCTCTTACAGAGTGTTACCTACCTAGAATAAACATCATCATCATCATTCTCATCGGTTCCTGATGCCAGCGATTTGTTGGATGGCAATGGGTCAATGTTAGTCCAACTGTTATTATGTCTTGGCTGATACTGTCTCTCCAGCGTAGTCTTGGTCTTCCTTTGTTACTCTTTCCTTCGAATCTCGCACATTGCTCGGGTTTAAAAGTTCCTCTGCAATAATTTTCACCAGTGTTTTCTACCCAGTGTTCAAGCCACGTAAACTCACAATAACCAAGTACTACCTCTCAGTCCTTGTTCATACTTAACAAGATTGTGTGTCAGCATCAAGCATCTGTGGCATCCAAATAGAAAATAGCGACTCATCAGGAAAAGTGTCACAATGAAGTAATAATCGGCAATGTCAATATCAGTATCATCCGAACAGCACAAAGTGAAAATTCCAGTGAAGCCAACAATAAGACTGACTTTGTACATATCAGTGCCATACAAAGAGGAAAAGTGAACATACCTCCTATCATACAGACATATCATACAGACTGATGCTGTCAACGCCAAGCTGTCATTGTTGTCCAAATATCCACAAAACCATTTAAAATATCAGCACAAAACTGTCCGTATTCACAGCGAATATCAAGTACAAATGGTTTACCAGCAATTGGCGCAAGCAACAGTAACTTCAAGATCTGAAACCATAAAACAATTCTGAGAAAAATATTGATCGATAGAAAAACGTAAAATCTGAATAAATGCACAGATGCAGAGATCTTTTCCAGCACATTGAATTCTTAAACAGACATCTCCTTATTCCATGCAAAAATCTTCAAAAAAGTACAAGAGAACCTCCTATAATAATACACTTTGTTACAACACACATTCTAGTATAATGTAGTCATGGATATGGATCCAAAATTTAGTTGAGCTTAATAAAATAACCTTGTTGTAACATAACTTTGTTGTAATAAGGTTTCTGACATGGCTCCCAAAGATAGCATAAAAAGGAGTTTCTGGCAAATGATAATACCAAAAACCTGCATAAGACCCAACGGAATCGGCATTTCATCCACCTGAGTCAACAATTTAAAACATGACTGCAAGTTGCATAAGAAGTAGTGCAAACCAGACAGTGGCCTTGCTACAGTGGATATTTTCTGATTACAATATTTTAATTTCACGACCCACAGAAATTGCCACCAACAAGTAACACACACTGAAGTATAGGTTAACTTTCAACAAATGCCACCCAAAACGTAATCTACCTTAATTTAACAGCTTCAACGGTTTGGCACTCTTAACAATTTATAACAGGAGTTCTGGTCTTTTCCTGAAGTGTTTGAAAATCATTCTGTTCGATCCTGGTTCTGCTTTGTCAGACAGGGAGCAGTTTCAAAAGAGTTTCACTGTCAAACCGTTTATGGTTAAGTTGCCTTAGTGTCTCTGAACTATACGGTCATCTGTGGGGAGGGGGAAGTGTCCATGTCATGCTAAACACCATTTCAAGTTTCAAATTTGCAATTTAAATTGTAGTGAATATTGGCATACTCAGATCCCTTTTCCACAAAGCTATCCAAAGTTAGTTAAATAATGTCCAAGAAATAGCGCAAAAACAATCAAAATTGCACAAGATAGTTATTGTGCGTGTAAACACGCCTTGTGGTACCACCTAACAATGACACTAAGATTACATATAACATAAAGAGATGAATGACAAACACATTAGCAATTATTCATTCATTCATTCATTCCATTCACATAGCATCCATCCTAGACAAAACAACATGCTATCAACAAGCCTGAAGAAAACAAAAAAAAAATTTCTCCAGCAAAACATCAACCTACATAAAGACAAAATCTGCTACTGCGATCTAACACAGACTACACATATCTTCAGACAGGTTAAAATACCTCGTCCTAACATAGAATCGAAATAATTGTCTCTGGAAGGAAAACCCAGTACCTCTATGCAAAATAAAAGCCAAAAAAATCAGACAACATCAAACACCAAAAAGGCACTTTATCTATTTGATGTAACGACCTTTCAATATCAGTGCTGAACGTTTACCCTATATTTGGGGTTCAGAGACTAGATCAAACTTAAGGCTAGATCAAGACTAGATTGAGGATCAAGCTAGTTCTAAAATAAATCGACCTTCAAGCTAGATCAAGACTAAATCGAGTCTCAAGCTAGATCAAGACTAAATCAAGCGTCTTCACAGACAAATGCTCACCAAAATGCAAATGACTCCTAAAATTTAATAAACAATACAGAGGTACTGCTAGAATTTTTTTAATAGTGATTCTTAGTTCCTGTTGCACAGTACTTGTTAATACATGACAGCAGCTGTAATATATGTTTTGTGCAATAAACAAACTCCACAAATTACATCATTACCATTATATTTCCTAATCAAGCATTTTGATTTAACCGAAGCAAAACATATCACATCTTCAAGAGTGCCCCTTCAAGTCATCGACTTACGAGATGTCAACTCAGGAGATAAATAAAAAATGTTCAAATAAAAACAGTTAAAACAAAAACCGCCATCTGAATAAAACGAAAATCTACCCCTACACATTCTTTCTGGAAAACAAACACGAAACTTCCCTACACATTATCAAAAAAATCACTTCTCCGAAACTGGAATATGTTTTTAAAAAACATCAAACATAAAGAACACAACGTAACCTGTGTGACTTAGCGTACAAATTTGTCCGTCTAAACTGGTAATACCATAAAAAAAGACCATGTATAATCATAACAGTGAAATGCTCAACTAGATAACAAAAAACAGCCTGAACAAAAATAAACTGCTACTAAAATAATAAGAAATTGTTACATCATATATCAGATCACAGGAATGCATTGCAATTATGCGCCAGAATTCTGCTTCTTGCAAATTCCATCTGCACCCTCTTCACCATAAACTCGGTACACAAGCTAAGATTTGCCTTTCAACTTTCCTACAACCTATTGTCAGCTGCCTGGCTACCATTCGGCAAAGCAAGACAATCATTATCATTGTTACAATTATGCATTTATTAAGCACCACTACTTAATGACCAATCATCAATCGAAGGTGCTAACATACTGTATATATTTATTATTAGTTAATTAGTTAGGTATTAGTTTGTACAGGGAACAATAAACGAATGGCTATAGGTATCTGGACGTTTGTTAGCATCTTCTACTAACTTCTGGAATGCATTACTTCAATTATTATTATTAGTTATTATTACCTACTATTATTGGATCTTCCTGTATCAATAAATAGAAATCCTCACAGATAAAGTACTCCAGAGTCTCGTTATAACGTGCCTCATTGTAACAATAATTTTGACATAACATGGTCACGGATCCAAAAATGAACTGATAACATGGGTCTTACCACAAAGACAGCATTATAACAAACCTCAGGTGACATGTACTCACAATCAAATGATAAAATATATCTGAATATAAAAGAAAAACGAATGAAACGCCAATAAAATCACTCCCTAGACAAATTTCTCAAAAGCTCACATCACATGTATGCACAAGAACGTATATACGATGTTCACACACATGTACATATGTGCATGTGCATGAACTTGTGCAGGTGACAGGGTCTGTGCAGTTGTGTACCTTGATATTTATATAGCACCTTCGAAATCTCTAGTAAGCTATCGGACAGGTCTAAAAGCACAAGCATGTCACTCTACAACACCGTTTTCCTAAACACCCCTAAAATTGCCAACATTTGACCCCAGATTGACCTGCACTGATATAACGTTGACAGGAGTAAGGTTCCTACGAAAACCAGAAATCTGTCCTTAGATGGAATTGTGTATGTTTTTGTAGAAATTGATGATGCATTCTGCCTCTCTTCTGCCGCTCTGCAGAGCCCCACGAGAACTCGAGAAATAGGTAGTGTCTGTTGCATCTCCGGCAAACAAGAGCACCGGCTAAAGTGAAACACCATTTATTATTATTATACATTTATTAAGTTAAACTAGTCATTTTATTATATCAGTAATTGGCTTTTAAAAATAAAAATTTGAAAGCAAACCAAATCTGAATTTGCAGAAAACCTAACACGTGCATGTGACAGTGACTTTAATGAATCAGTCATCCATAGAGATATATAAACAATCAGCTAAATAAATGAATAAAGATGAATTAATGTAGCATTCACCTGAATAAATAAATGAACAGTGAACACTCTACATACAGACATAATGAATGAATGAAATTAAGTAGTGTAAAAGAATTCGTTTGTACAGAGAGAGATTGAATGAAAGAATCATTCGCCTCTAGTGTTTGTTCAGATGGTTTTTGTAAATAAATAAACAGACCCTGTCTCGATCGTTTTTCACTGGTTCGGCAAGCTGGCAGATATCATCAACATTTCCTCCAACTGGAATATGGCAGAAAGAACCAAGAGTGTATGAATCGCTTTTCCAACAGGTCCTGCAAGAAGTAAGTTTTGACATGTATGTATGTATGTATGTATTAATATATTTATGTATGCATGTACCGGTATATATGTAAAAAATATGTATATATGTAAAAAAGTATGTATGCATTTATGTATGCATTTATGCATGTACATGTATGTATGAAAGTATGTATGCATGTATGTATTTAATGCATGAAGGTATGTACATATGCATGCACATATGTATCTGGACAATTACTATAGCGATTTAAGTACCTCACAAAACCACTGTCTGCATCAATCTGTATGATATTAAATGTCATTAAGACTGAAATATCATTTGCAAGCAAACGACATGAATTAAACATATTAGCTTATCAATTTATATATATTAAGTTAACATAAGGTACAGTTAAGATAAGGCTGAGCAGAGTAAGATAAAAGATAAGGAGAAAGCAAGGTATGGCACGGTCATCTAATCTAAAATACTGACTTTATAGCATCATGATCATAATACACAGGGCATCAATCAATGCCTGCTTCAAGTGAAATTGTACCTAAAAATAATAATTCATTAGAGAAGCCCATTTCAAACTCAATATGTTATATCAGGTAAAGTGAGGTATGGGAAGTAAGGCAACTTCATGTAGGGTAAGGCAAGCAAATAGGTAACACAAGGTAAGACTGGGAATGGCTAGATAGAATATAAAGATAGAGTAAGGTAGAGTAAGGTATGAAAAGGCAAGGTACAGAAAAGTGAGCTAGAGGTTGAAGGATTCTCTGGTTGAAGCACCGAAATGTCCGCAAAGCAGATGAAAGAATGTCCGCAAAGCAGGTGTAAGAATGTCAGCAAAGCAGATGTAAGAATGTCAGCAAAGCAGGTGTAAGAATGTCTGCAAAGCAAATGTAAGAATGTCCGCAAAGCAAATGTAAGAATGTCCGCAAAGCAGGTGTAAGAATGTCAGCAAAGCAGATGTAAGAATGTCAGCAAAGCAGGTGTAAGAATGTCCGCAAAGCAAATGTAAGAATGTCCGCAAAGCAAATGTAAGAATGTCTGCAAAGCAGGTGTAAGAATGTCAGCAAAGCAAATGTAAGAATGTCCGCAAAGCAGATGTAAGAATGTCAGCAAAGCAGATGTAAGAATGTCAGCAAAGCAGGTGTAAGAATGTCCGCAAAGCAAATGTAAGAATGTCCGCAAAGCAAATGTAAGAATGTCTGCAAAGCAAATGTAAGAATGTCCGCAAAGCAAATGTAAGAATGTCCACAGAACAGCTACAAATAACTGCACCTTGTAACTTTCTTCAGCTCCGGAAGAACTGGAGTGACACGATGAAGGAAATTTTCCAGCACTTCAATGCATCTTCTTCCAACCTCTTCCTCTGATAACTTCTCAATGTACTCTGCCTCTTTTCCAGAAAGCCAGCCTAAACAGAGATCAACATCTTACAGGTATATAAAGTTAAACATGCTGAATCAATGATGAATAATTAATGACTGACGTAAGAAATTAATAATTGCGTAGGTGAATGAATAGTTACCTGAATCAATCACTAAAAGAGTTTCTGGTAAGCTGCTTCAAAAACACCATTAAAATGCCTTTCAAAATCACTGCTTGAAATTACAGTCCAACAAACAATTACAGTAAGTACATAATGTAAGGTAATATCCACAACTTCAAGACGCCTGATTGACTGACTGATTGGCTGGTTGATTCACTGACTGACTGATTCACTAACCGATTTGCTGGTTGGTTGTACTTTATGGAACAACAGCACAAAAATGGTCTTAGGCTTCAAAACTAAGCAACAGATTAAACAATGCAATACTACAAATAATACATTTAACAAATTCAATAAAGTTAAAAGCAGGTAAAAAAGCTTTTATATCACCAAAAAATAAAGAGGCAATATTGACAAAATATTGACAAACCCAAATTGAACCTACCCATAAGCACACTGGAAGAGATGGCTTCAAAGAATGGAATCTTCCTGACCCAGTCCCTTTCCATGTTTTCAGCATCCTCATTCGTAGGATCCCAGATCATTTCCAGCCGGTCGACATCGTCTGGCAAGACCTGGCCATCGAATTCGAGGATGATCTTATTGACCGTTCCCATCACAATTCGTCTCATAGCACCCATCTTCGTCGCGGGAAGTGCTGGGCAGAACAAGTCGCCAGCGTGCTCTTGTAGAAAGCCAAGGGACACCGTAACCAAGCACACATCGCCATAAAGCCTCTTGCCATTGGCACATTCTATGCACACGGCATAACCGCTTGGGTCCTGGTTGTTCCAGAGGATTTGACTAACTGGATGGTTCAGGAGGATCTGTTCTGAAGGAATGTCAGCCCTGAGCAGATCGACGATTTTTTCAAAGCCATAGGGCACCGCAAATGGGTAGCCATGCTGATATTCAAAGCACCCGAACTCACTCAGGGAGACATCGTCCATAGAGTTGGAGCCCGTCTTGATGGACTCAGACAGCAATCTCTGCAGCAGAAACTGTCTCCTCAGCTGACACTCTTCCTCGGGCAGGCGCTTCATGTCCATGCCAAACTCTCGCTTCACGAAACTGCCAACACTTTCCCCGTCCGTCTCCACCTTGTCGATAGTGTGATAGAAGCTCTTGCATTCGAGAAGTAGATACCCGTACTTCATGTTGACCTCCTCGATGACCTGTCTGCGTACTGGTTGCCCGCTTTCCTGCAGACAGAACACCTGGGTCTTGAGGCTGCGACCATTGTACTGTGTCGACAACAGGTTGTTCTGTTCAGCGATGCGGAAGATTGGATTCTGACTGTTGCCACGGACCCAGTTGGCACCAAGCTCCACCTTGTGACCAGCATTCGTTTCTAGAAGCAGACAAATCAAGTGCAGATTTCATCCACACTAGGATGCTATAGTTGCTATACTTAATCTGCTGTGACTCAGGGCCTATAGTAGTCTATTATCTGACACAAAGTGCGCAGAGGATATTGCTGAGTGTTTAGTGTGTAGTATGAATTTTGAGAGATTAACTCAAGTCAGCTACATGCAATTTCATTCTAACGTATACCTGAAATTTTACTCACCAGTTCAAGTACAGTGTGACAGTTTGAGGTAGAGTGTGCAGTTGACATTTCTGAGTATTTTACAAGATCATAAACATAAACTAAGAACACACGAGATCAACACAGCCAAAGATAGGTCAAAACGACCAAAGATAATAACTGTTACACTATCAACCCGAAACTGCTAGGAACAGTCATCTTCATTAGAGTTCTGCAATATGTGGACAAATGATTAAAAATTTGCAATTATGTATACACAGACAAGCCATTTATGAAGATTTCTGTATTCTCCGAGAAGCATATTCATGAACAGCCAATATCTTTGAGTCGGTTGGAATTGTTTCATACAGGAAACGAGATCGGCAAAACTGGGGACAAGGAATGTTGAACCTAGTTTCTTTTGTACTGTCAGTTTTTTTTATTTCCAGTACAGCTTCCCAACCACAACTTCAGATGTAGGACTTATGATGCCCATATGGACTTCACATGTCTTACCATGTGGAAACATAATTATGCAAGATATACGAAACTCATCAGCAGCATCAAGTGTATTGTGGGATATAGGGGAAGTGACGATCTGGATCACTGAAAAGAAATGGAGAAGGGGAAGACCATGGAAGAATTGGCTCGAGACTATCAAAGATGACCTGCGTGCTTGAGGATTTGTAATTGTAATTTGCAACTGAAAATTTATATAGCTCTGCTTCAAGTGCAAAACAAATCAGTCGCCCTCTGCGCTAGCCTCTATATGATCTTAAATGTCCTTAAGAACAGAAATTTTTTAGTTAGCCAACATTGTTCAGATAACTAGAAGAGTCACCAGTGGCAGGCTGGGATGTCGTGCGACAAGGCGAAAGACTGGCGATGGACAGAGACGAATGGAGATGCTGCGTCGCCATTTGCAGATCTGTGTGGAAGGATGAAGTACTAAATTAAGTACTAAGATAATTATGAAGCCTGCATGGCAAAACTTATATACGGGCTTTATTAAGTCCTACCATATAGAACCATATTTTGACACACAAAGCCCATACGGATAGGATGAGATGTTGAGGAATTGTGGGAGAACCTTCAGTACAGGCCCTAAGCCAGCCATCCGTCCACCTGTCCTTGGGACGGGTGAAAATTATTTTGGACGGGCATAAATTGTGCATGATTCTCCTCCAGCATCATCCAGTTTCTTCTCTAGAGCCACTGCGAGCGTTCAGATGACAGTTCTGTAAGCAGCAGGGGCTAATATTAGGGCTGTAAACAGCATAGGAGCACTGCAGTCAGGACTTCGGGCGGTCACGACTTAATGTGCATCTGCTAAATTCTACAAGGACTACAATCAAATCAGTTTTAGTTTCGTTTTTGTTTGTACATTTGGTTCAGTTAAATGGTAATAGTTTTGCAGATTCAATCTGAAGTGTTCAACAATTAACAGTCTCTTAGCCCAGCAGTTCTTAAAGTGGTGTTCCATGGACCGGCGCCGGTCCGCGGAGCTCTGGTCACTGGTCCGTAAACAGTCCTTAAAAATTCATAAATTTTACAACTTATTCGCGGAAATGTATAATTTTAAATTGGCAGCAGTAACAACAATATAGTTGCTATAAACAGTGACAATGTTATATGCAATCTAATTTTTAATATAACATGTCAAACATGTAAGCTCATGTCGAAAAGCACCGGTCCGCGAAATGGCTGGTAAAGCAATAACAGTTTGCAGCAGCCGAAAGTTTATGAAACACTGTCTTAGCCAATGTTTATTAACTCATTCCCGCCCAATCGGGTCGCTAGCGACCCGAAATGGGAGGGTTTGAATTAGACTACAAATTAATTATAGCAGAATGAAATCATACCTCCAAATAGCACTAGATATGTCTATGGAAGATTTGTTTACATTTTGGTGTTAATTTTTGGGTTGGATTTTGATTTTTTTGTGGGGGGAAAGGACTTTAAAGTGATGGAAAATTGCATATAGATATCGGCGGTTTTGAGGCGCCATTTTGACAATACAAACGATTAGTTTTCGTCTTCTATCGGGGAAATTATTGACCTATTTGAGGTCGGCGGTGAACACAGTGTATGGAATAAGGCATGTGCTTGATGGAGAGCAAATTCTGCATGTGCTGAAGATTCGTACTAGTCGAAGGCAGCATCAATGGTGGAATTATTCGCCGTCCAAGTCATGGTCAAGGTCAACGTCTAGATGATCATCAGCAGAACATCACTGAACCAAAGAACAGCAGCTATGATAACCAATGGAACTGGCAAAAGCATTACCAGAAAGGATATTACATTTTAGATGATGAGGTTTTCAGACTGTAACTTATGTAGGCTCAGTGCCAAGTTGATTGCACAGCATGAAAACTCACCTGACGTTGCAGTTGCACCAGGTTCTAATATATAGGCCTACACCTTCCATACCCAGCTAGCTAGGCTACTTGGCAAGCAATTTTTCAGCAAATTCACATCTCACACATAGGTGCGGTGTCTGTCCCAAGTATAAAAATTTAGAGACTGGCAGATATAAAGACACTGCGACTGTAAGCTCTACGAGGAATGCAATAACCAGCATTTAGCAATCCAAGGGTGCTATATAAATTAGCTTTTGTTCACAATAAGATATATATTTTAGAGCCAGAAGTCTGCTGATTTAGAAAATATATATTTTATTATACTTAACTGTAATCCTTGTAGTGCTGTTGTCGTTCTACCGTGTGTACTATCAATTTACACATTTTCGGAAAAACAATTTGGGCGGGATTGAGTTAAAGTAACCTTCAAGGGAGGGGCAAGCGTTATGTCATAGGGGAGTGTTTGGCAATAGGGGTCAGTTTTATTAAACCGATATTGCAATACTCAGAGAAAACTAAACTGAAACTGAAGTTGGCATTTATATCCTGTCCAATCAAATGGTTATGAGTTTGGGAAAAACTGCGTGCTCTGAACCCAAGTTGGGCTTCAAGGCTTTGGCTAGGATTTACAATGATCAATGAAGTTTCTTCCTGAACTGGGTCCTCCAGAGTTGCGAAAATCTAGTGCAAACCATCAGAATCATCACTGACAAAAGCCAGATCAAAAACTGGTCACCAGATTTATGCTAATTCAGATTTCAGATTAGGTTACACATTTTGGAAGAAAAGAGCCCTGTTTCAAAGTGATTGATGAGAAAGCCCAATATTATACAACGGGGAACCCTCAGTGTATTTTAGGTGGAAGTGTACCGATAGCCCTTTTTTGCTGATTATGCCGATACCACGTATAGCCGATTAGTGAAATAGCCGATACCGCGTATGAGTACGTTTTTTTTTATTGCCCAAAACTAGGCACACGACTTATAAGAGTTATTAAGGGGTTCCAGTCCTGTGCATAATAGATCCTTGGTTTCTATGGTGCCTAGTAAGTAGCACAACGCTAAATATAAATCAATAATGTATAAGAAACAAAACTGTAGATATTTGTGCTCATTTTTTAAAACAATTATTGTGCACAAAATGTTAATTATAAAGTAATTTGCATCGGTGCCAATTATTTTTTGCCGATTGAAATTATGTTATCAATTGCTCTAATAATCGGCCCAATTACGAATGGGGTAGAGCAATGGTGCACAACCTCCGGCCCGCGGGCCAAATCTGGCCCCCGATGAGTCGTCAGGTGGCCCGCGATGTCCAACGGGAAAAGCGACTATTTAAGAGCCAGCACTGACATTAAGTCTACAGTTACTTGCGCACTGTGGTCATTGGAAAAACCATCAGTATTAAAGTAATATAGATGTACCACGAGTCCCATTCCTCTATAACTTTTTATATTTACTTTTATACTTGTTTTAGTGCACACATTATCTTTATAAATTTTGACATGCATTCATCCCAACTATGCGGAGTCATCACTTGTTTGGCCCCCGAAGGGTTCAAAGAAATAGTTTAGTGGCCCTTGGCCAAAAAAGGTTGTGCACCACTGGGGTAGAGGTATTGGAACAGCTCAAATTTTAGGAAACAATCATTTTTGGAAAGAGAAGTGAAAGTAAAATGGTGACGTCGGTGAGGCTGAGTAGAAAAGAAGGTGGGCCAGTGGCAACCATGCTCAAGGTAAACATCATGGCTGCCCCAGAATTGTGCAGAATTAGAGTGCTACAAACTCCACAGTCAACTACTTCTGCTCAAGTAAGTAAGTAATGGTTCCTGAACACAATATTTAGAAAAGTTCAAGTAAGTAAGTAAGTACCAAGTATAGCGCTAAAACATAGTAGGGAAATGTCAGTTACACTTCCTATAACCGAACCGAAATACTCAAGAACTTACGCCTCATCAGTCATTTTCCAAACAAGTAGTGGTAGAGTATAAGCTTAATAATTTTTGCCTATTGTTTTGAAGTAGTTTTAAATAGTATGTATGGTAATCGTAGCTATTGGTGATATTTTGAACACAGCACAGCTGCGTGATGAATGGACGCACAATAGTAGGGAAATGTCAGTTACACTTCCTATAACCGAACCGAAATACTCAAGAACTTACGCCTCATCAGTCATTTTCCAAACAAGTAGTGGTAGAGTATAAGCTTAATAATTTTTGCCTATTGTTTTGAAGTAGTTTTAAATAGTATGTATGGTAATCGTAGCTATTGGTGATATTTTGAACACAGCACAGCTGCGTGATGAATGGACGCTTTCAAGATTGTTGGAACACTTAAGAGCAGTAGTAATAATTTAGTTGTTCTCAAGTAATTCCTAATTCCTAACTTAAGTGCTATACTACTTACTTGCTTACTTGAGAGGAAGTAGTTGGCAGTGGTTTTCGTAGCACTCTAATTCTGTGCAATTCTGGGGCGGCCATGATGTTTACCTTGTGCACGGTTGCCAATGATCCACCGTAAACCGCTACCGAAAAGAAATCACGAAGGGGATGGAAATGGGGTGGAAAGGTTGTACCTGCAAAGAACGGCTGTCGAGAAGAAAGTATGAGAAAGTTGGAAACAGCGTGCTGTGTGGCTCTAAAGTTAAACCAAACGGAGTTCTTACCCAAGTCTACCGAATGAATTCGTCCTCCAACTCTGGACGTGGCTTCCACGATGCGTACGTCTTTAATTCCGGCCTTAATAAGGGAATTAGCGGCTCCAATTCCCGAAATGCCGGCTCCGACAATTAATACGCTGGGCGAGTATGAAGAGTCGCTTGGATGGCCAGTCGTCAATGGCCCTCCATTTCTTTGCGCCATTGGAGCCACAGATATGAAACGACTGCTCTAAACCGAAAGAATAACTGCAGACTGCGTACTCTGATATAAGTCTGAATCAGAACTGCGCGTATTTCTCACAATTTGAAACCGTCGCTGCTACAACAGCATCGCACACTGCGACTACAACGCTGCCTGACTAACCACCGTGCCAGTCGCCAAGGAATCTATATTTAGTAATATTACTTGGCCAGTCGCTATATTCCTAGATATCGGCAGCTATATCACTTCCGGAACGGGTGCGCAGAGTTGAAAGTGGAAATTTTAAATTTGGTTGATCATCATCATAAATTCATAATGTTCATACACAAATAAACTTTTAACTTCAAAAGAGCGATACAAACTTTTCTCACCAAAGTTCTTAACAGCATAGTCACTCCTTTGGCGGCGATGGTAACAGTAACCGCCATTTATAGGAGCGATATGGCCTGCATTTTGCATTCATAATTCTCGTAAATTTATTAAGTGTAAATTCTTTGAATTACATTCTGCAATGAACAAAGCAACTGGTTAAATTGTCCGTGCGTCATTGTACTATAAACGTGTATGTTTATTGTGTTTTATTAATATTCAGCTCATGGTTTGAGCAATTGCACACGTAAGCAAGTTCGTTGGATGAAATGTAAAAGCAAATAAAAATTGATGAGTAAATTAGCTTAACATTGTAGGTTCAAACAACTTGATTTTCAAATAGCAGAAACCTGAAATGATCAAACAATAATTTTGTGGCATTACATTATACATCTAACACGAACATCCGGTCGTCGTGACATTCGTATGATCACCGAAGGAAGGTCTTAAAATAGAAGCAGAGGATCGATTTAGGTGATTATATATTATTGTCAGTTTACTCATTCGTTTTGGTACAAAAGTTTTTCGCAGCAATGGGAAACGGCATGAACAAGGTGAGTTATTTTTATGTGGAAAGTTCAAATTTGTGAGTTTTGTTATGCGAACCTCTGGCAGGTTGACGCATGTTGTACGCGAACTATATAGTCGCTGAAGGACCATTCGATGCTTTCCATTTCATGGCACTGGAATTTGAGGTTTTTATGCGAATCAAAAATGAGAACAAGATTTAAATGGAACAATAACATGTCTCCTTGACCATCTCTTAACAATCTGAACTGTTAGAATTGAATGTAAAATCACGGTTATGTAAATTTAGTTAGAATAGATAAAATAGCTTCGTCTAGTGGTCATACGTAATTTTGATATTACGTAAGTTTATATATGCTGTTTGTATTGAAGGAGAACGTCTATATAGCGCTACATTTAAACTGTTCGTTTTTCGAAAGTGGGTTATTACAAGTGTTCAACTGCTGCCTGTGTTGATTTGATTTCTATAATGCAGCGGCACTATAGAAGTTCTCACATTATTATTATTATTATTATTATTACTAGTAGGTTTTAGAGCAGTATGGATTTAATAGGTTTTCATAAGGAAGGATTTCTAGGTGCAGAAAGCATGATTATGGTGTACTTGGTAAATGTAATTTTCATTTTCTGAATGATTTCTTATCAAAACCATTTGTAGGTGCTTCCAGGGTTGTATTTAGGCAACTTTCGCGATGCAAAAGACACAATTCAACTTACTGAAAACAAGATAACGCATATCTTGTCGATTCATGACAACAGTCGTCCTATACTCATGGTTAGTCTTACGAATAAGTAGCTAATGCATACCATCTAATGTATATTTTATTGTATTGTATTGTATGTAGACATTTATAAAGCGCATGGAGCTAGTAGGATGAACCGTTCAGAGGCACTCCCAGTGCGCAAGGCCACAAGAAAAGAAATAAGTCTTGAGGAAAGAAAAAGAAGACGAGGGGGTTACCTGTTAAAATTTGAGAGCAAGTATAAGGAGACAGTGTATTCCAGAGAGAGGGACCAATTGAGGCAAAAGATCGGGACTGCACCATACCTGTTCTAGTATGAGGAACTACAAGATCAAGTCTGTTCGCGGAGCGAATGGGACAATGCGAGCAGATAGAAAGAGGCCGGTGAATTGCATCAATTAAATATTTATGGGCAAAACCCCGCTGTGCCTTCACTGGACACCAGAATGAGGATTTTGAACTTAATACATGCTGGGAGTGGAAGCCAGTGAAGTTGCTCAAACATGAAGGACGAAATGCGTGAGTAGCATGGCAGACGTGCTATTAATCATGCAGCTGCATTTAGGACTGACGGCAGAGGCACGAGATGGACCTTAGGAAGACCAATAAGAAGCGAACTGCAGTAGTCGATTCTGGAGCAAATGAAAGCATGGACCAGCGTGGTGAAAACAGAGGATGAGACAGGTCGTCGTACAGCCCTGAGACGCCTTAAGTGGAAGTCGGAAACACGTGAGGTTTGAGACGTGATCTTTGAAGGAGCGAGAGCTATCAGGCTTAACACCCAGGTCACATGCACTTTATGAAAAGGAGTATTGTGGAAAAATTTCCAAGAGGAGGGTAAAATCAATCTTCAGCAACTGTTGAGGGGAGCCAAACCAAATGAACTGGGTTTTGGAGGCATTAAGAAGAGAGACGATTTGAGGACATCCAGGGGTGGAGAGATTTTGATAGAGACTCAATACGTTCAACTAAGTGCAATTGGGATGAAGGAGACCCGTGGACAAATGCTTGCACATCGTCTGCGAAGAGATGACCAGCAGCAGGGACGCACGTACGTCCACCCACCAAATAAAATCAAATCCACACAAGGATTGCCAAGCATCGGTATTTTGGACAATTTCACTGTGTAATTTTGGTTTACCATACAGTATGTATAAATAATATCATATGATATCATATGCATGTGTTATAATATAATTTTATGAGTCACTGTGAGTCATTTTCAGTGTATGACTACGAGTGGCAGACAGAGGACGGGTGTAGATGGGAGGAGATGAGAGGAATGTGCGTCCAATTTTTTTAAGCCTGGCAGCGCCACTGACCAGCAGCTCCCAAGAATGGGAGCTGCTGCACCTGTGTAGAGAATGAAGAGTAGAGGACCAAGTACAGAGCCTTGAGGAACGCCCAGCTGAATGTGGATCCATTTTGTTCTAGAGTCGCCCGATATAATCATGTGGGTTTGTTTAGGCAATGAAATAGTAGATGCTTTAAAAATCTTGTATATAATGATTACACTTAGGTTTTATCATTATACTAGCTGTAACCCATGAAAAATCACGGTTATGTAAATTTAGTTTAGAAACTTTAATGAGCTTGAGAGTAAAAATGTAAAAAATCTATTGAAATTGAAGTTGGCGCTATTCTCATGCTATTAAGAAACCTTTTTCTGACACTGTTGCGCAAATATTCAGCGCACTTTGCTTTTTTCATTTGCATCCATTCCTAAATCCTAAGTAATTGTTATTATTATTAAACACTAAAACTAAACACTTAATTAAACACTTAAACTGTAAAGACAATGGTTTGTTTGAAAGACAACAACAGTATCATTTAACAGTCGGTCAGTGAGGTAGGGAGGGAGGGCCCTCTGTCCGTTTATGAGGCAACCTTAGGTTGGCCATAATAAGCAAAGTGCGACCGTACGTTACTTACCGGAATAACGTACGCGTACCATATGTACGTTATCGCAAAAATAACGTACGCGTACATTAAGAATCCACAAGTTTATCTGATCATTCACAAAGAACCTCGATATAACTATAGTCTTATAACATACACGTACCATTCCATACGTCAAAAATGATCAGTTTAGCTCTACAGTATTAGTCTTCCCGTATGCAGGCCTTTAGTTATTTACGAACGGTACCGAAATTTAGTATTACCAATAAAATGACCACTGGCACTGACCATCCTATAAAGTGCGCCGTAAAAATTTAATTGTCTTCATATTATAGGCCTACATTACACAGAATATTAGCAATTTGGAATTTAAAAGTTTGAAAGCAGAGATCATTGAACAGCCACAGACATAGTTCGAGAATTCGCATTTTACGAATTTTAAGAATTTAAAAATTTCACGAATTTTAACGAATTTTAAAACTGCAGTTTAAAAATTCATTAAAATTCGTGAAATAAAAAAATAATAGAATTCTTTGCCATGGCATAGAATTTTATTATTTGTTTACTTTTTAAGCAAGTAGGCCTAAATCAGGCATGGGCAACTTCTTTTAACAGAGGGCCGCCCTAAGATTTTAAGGGCAGCTCAGGGGCCGTATGCCAATCGCGGGTTAATTTTTGCAGATTTATTTTCCCCAGAAAATGAGACAATATTAATTTTATTCAAACTAAATATTGCGGAATTGCCTCTACGGTTAAAGATTAAAGTAAATGTAGATAATTTTTATTATGAAAACATAATTATCCTAATACATACAGTCCTACACTACAATACAAAAACAAAATATGTTTTAAGTTTCTTCAGTTTATAAAATATATAAAACTGTTAGCCTGTACAATGTATCCATTTGCTTTGTGTGCTGAATGTGAGATCTGAATCACCTGACACTTCTTTTCACGGCACAAATCCGGAATTTTGCTTTAATGTTCGAAGTGGCAATTGAAAGTTCATTGGAAAGATTGTCTGCATCTGTTTTTCCATTTTGTCAGTTTCTTTGAGAAGAACTGTTCACAAATATAAGTTGCGAACCTACCCACTCTGTGGTCTTGTTTCATGCAGAGAGTCATTACATTGATGACTGAGTAGTAAACTAGTTGACAAGACTAGAGGCCGGATTCTTAATAAATAAGAAACACATGCTTTAATGTCGGCCTAACTCCGCCACTGCTCGTACTCTGGCAATGCCAGTCCCAAGTCTGGAAAAGGGAGGAGGGCGACGCTAATGATCTTTGCTATCACACAGTGTCGTTGAACTGAAACTGCTAGTGTCGGTCTACGTACAGAAATCCAGACATTCATACATGTAGGGCTGGATAAAAGGTTTCCAAGTGCCAGGTACAATGCTTAGTTAAAAGACATATCAAGGGTCGGTCCAAAGGTCCCCGGGGGCCGGATCCGGCCCGCTGGCCGTATGTTGCCCACCCCTGGCCTAAATGGATGGATGAAGTTTGGTTTTAGTTCATGGGGGGGGGGCGGGCTAAAGCATACCTTCACCTCCCCTTCCCCTCGCCCCCGCCGCAAACGGCCCTCCTTAAAACGGACGTGGTTTGGGGGCGATTTGAGTCTTTAGTTGGGGTCTGGGGCTTTGCCCCAGCCGCCAAATGCATTTTGAGCATACTTGGTACTAATTTCGACCTTCTGGTAATGCAGGGAACTGGTCTTTGGAAGGATTTTACTGCTTAAATAATACAAAAGAAACCACTTTGGCAGCACAATCATGGGCCGTGCAGCAGACTGGCGTTGCGTTTATTGTAACAACTTTTTTATAGGGTAATTGGAGTTAAGATGTAGAATATTTTTGGACCAGCTCATATAGTAAGCCGAGATTGCCATGGGCCTGTCGATGATTACTTAAAAATTGAAATTTTGACGCAAAATCAACACGACTTGATTCGCAAACAACATGACGTATTGCATGATGTTGTTGCTGCAGCTATTACCCGCTAACAATTGTAAGTAAGTAAACTGACTACCGAACTCTGTAGTTAAGTGTTAGGATATTCCGTGGTTTAAACTATTCGCAATGCATATCTTTCAGACTTCACTGTCTGTCACTGGTCACTGAATACTTCTGTCACGATAATTCATCAGTCATCGCTATACCTTAATAACATACGGTGTGAAGTCTGTGCCCCCCTAGCCCCTGATAAACTCTGCCCATGCCTAAATGTCAAAAGATAGCTGACTAGCAACACAATAGTACTGATATTCAGTTACTGTTCTACTTGGAGTCTTGAACTTTGATGTCTATCATAGTTGGGGTGTGTGACTGTGAGTGTCAGTCAGCAGAACGAAAAACCACAAGTGCCCCAGCTCCAGTGTGACCAGTCAGTCACTAACACAGCTTGCAACCAAACATGGTTAAAATTGGTTGGCAACGTTCACCGAGCTGTGTGTTCTACTTCATCATCCATTCATCCTCTAATTCTGAGTTAGGAACAGCCAACTACTCCCACTTGACACTGGTTTCTGTAATAAAATTTCGCTATGCAAATGCTCCCGAATTCAGGAAACAACCAACATATTGAAATTCCTTGTCACAAAAACAACAATGTATTTTTGGATTACCCTTTCCTTCTCCTCCAAAATTACTACATGCTTCCAGTCCGGTCCATGTTCTTTCATCGTTAAGAAATTAGATTTTAAGTAGATTAACTCGTTACGTAATAAACTTTTATGTTGGATTTTACATTAAATTCTAAGCAGAAGCTTAACACAACAAATCATGACGCCATCACATTTGTTGTTGCTTACGCTGTTTTTGCAAAAAGCCAGTCATGTAAAAAAAGGCCCAACAATGGCCCAACGAATTTTTACGAATTTTTAGATAGGCGAAAAATTCGCGAATTTTTATGAATTTTAAAACCGAAAGTCACGAATTCTCGAACTATGGCCACAGATGACTGATGTAATGGTTAAAATTGTTTATGACCATCAATCACCAACTAGTATTGACTTTTCTTGTGCATAATGTTATGTATTTTATGTTCATCATGAACTTATGTGAATGTACGATAACGTACGGCATAATAACGGACCGTTTGTACGTCATAGAAAAAAATAACGTATGTACAGTACGTACGGTCGCACCTTGATAATAAGCCCAAAGCGCGAAGAGAGAGAGAGACAGAGAGAGAGAGACCTGCATTCTGTAGGCAGCCAGCTGGGAGCTGCCGGGGGTCAGGCTTTGCCTGCTTTAGCCTATAGCCCAAAATAATGCGACAAGACAATGGAAATATTATTGGATCTCTGGTCTCGGCTGGCTCAGACTCGTCTTTGCTGATTGCTTTTGTCTGATTAGCATCGTCAGTGCAACTGGCCATGAGGCTTTTTCGTTTATAGACAGGGGCGTCTACACCATAGAAACGTTGGAGCAAATGCTCCATCCAAGAAATAGAGGGAAGATCTGTCAGTGGTGTGCCACCATTAACGGGGAAGGCAGGTGTAGGGAGGAAGAAGATGGGGAAGGGGAAGTTGCTCCAATGACTTGGGGGGGATAGACACCCCTGTTAATAGATATCATTCATAGATATCTGCTGTCGTATTAGCACATCCGGTGGAAAATGCATCAATCCCTGATCTGTCTATAGAAACCATCATTAATGGAGAAGAAGAAAAATAAAGAGCAGTCTCTTGACCTTCCCCCAACAGGCAGACATGTGTATAATGTGTTACCATCAGTATTGTCAGAGTCTCGGGAAGGTGCGACCGTACGTTCGGTATGTACGTTATTTTTTTCTATGACGTACATACAGTACGCGTACGTTATTATGCTGTACATTACCGTACGTTCACATCTGGTCATGACGAAAATAAAATACATAACATTATGCACAAGAAAAGTCAATACTAGTTGGTGTTGACGGTCGTAAACAATTTTAACCATTACATCAGTCATCTGTGACTGTTCAATGATCTCTACTTTCAAACTTTTAAATTCCAAATTGCTAATATTCCGTCTAATGTATAGGCCCCTACTGTGTGAAGAATATTAAGATTTTACGGCACACTTTATATAGGATGATCAGTGCCAGTGGTCATTTTATGGTAATACTAAATTTTTTTACCGTTCGTAAATAACTAGGCCTGCGTACGTGAAGACCAATACTGTAGAACTAAACTGATCATTTTTGACGTATTCGTGCGGTACGCGTACCTTATAAGACTAACGTTATATTGAGATTCTTTGTGAATGATCAGATAAATATGTGACATTTTTAGCGTATGGTACGCGTACGTTATTTTTTTCGATAACGTACGTACGGTATGCGTACGTTATTCCGGGAGGTAACGTACGGTCGCACTATGAGTCTCGGAACATGGGGTGTGGCAAAGCTTTTCCCTTGCTCCTTGACATTCCCACTCAAAATGTTAGGTTGTTTGTAGCTGAGTGTGCAGGGGGCACTAGTGAAACAGAAATCTTGGATATCTTCATGCAGAGATTTGAGCGCCCGACCTCGTTGTTGATGGTTCAGCATGTTAACAAATAAGAGTGCCTTACTCTGCCTTTGCGTTCTTGCTGTTTAATGGTGAGCACTCTGCCATAACAGAGATGATTAGCTTCGTCCTTCTCCTTTATCCAGCCTTTGGACTGGCACTAACAGAGTTGGAGCTGTGGCAGAGGTTTGAAATCTCTGAAATAAGCCACCATCAATATGTGAACTGGCAATTGCTTGCACAGAGGCTCATGGGACTTATGCTCTAACCCAGTGCTGTCCAACCAGACCAGTTCCTTACTGGTCTTACTACAGCTTACCACTTTATACCTTCCTCTTCAGAGGTTTTTAGTTCAGTAATTGTATTTGTTACCGAACACTTATATAGTGCCACTCAGATCAACGGCACTTTCAACCTGCATCATTACCAGCACCACCAAAAAGGAAGGTTTTCCGGCATCTACGGAACTGGAGAGGAGAGAGGGCAAAAAGCTCTTGGCGTAAAGACAAATGAAGACGGTTCCAAGCGGAGGGACCCACATAGGTGAAGCTCCTAGTTTGGGCCGTGGAAGAGCGCATACATGGGACAGTCACATGGTTAAGCTAATAACTGTTAACCTGCACTCTAACCACTACACTATCAAGCACCCCTTAAGCTGCATGCTAAAAAGCATTATCCTTTGATCAGAACCACTTCAGATTCGTGAGGCCCATGAGACCAGAAGACCGGCTACAAAGGATTATCATACCTCTCGGTGTACAGTGTGGACTCGTTTATGCACTTCTGGTTTACACCATTATCTTTAATGCAAAGTGGTGTTATTGCTCCCAACAGCTATTAGCTTAGCACTCTGATTGATGCATATGCTTTTGTTCTTAGTGGCTTAACTTTGTTTAGGCTCATATTGTGAATCCTATGTTTAGGGTCTGTATGAGCAGTGCTGTATAGTGTTTCAATTACAATTACATTATCTGGTGTGTTACGCTTGAGACTCATTAAAACATGCTTTATTCTAATACAAATTCTTATGTAACATGGTTGGGCATGTAGATCTTAAAATTAATTCACCTCTCGAAAATAAACTCATAACGTGACCCACTGACCTCATTATAAGGTGATTCTTAATATCGATCCCAAAATTTGGCAATAATAACAAGTTTCAGGAGTGTAATGACAAGTTTTACTTTTACAGGCTGTCTACTGTCACTTGGCAGAAATTGGTCCAGTTGAGAAAATGGGCCAAAGACAGCCAGATGCAGTGATGTAGAAATATTAAAATTCATATAGAAAACACTCTCTGTACTTCCCTCCTCTCTTTTACCAAACCATTCACCTTTTTCGGCAGATTCCAAACATGGTGATATCAGATATTTTCTGACAATGTTTTTTCCGGCTAGTTTCAGTGATATCCGATATTTCTGATAGTTTCTATTTTTTCAGCTGATCTGAAATGCAGAATGGTGTCCGATAGTTCTGACAATGTTTGATCCTGTTTGCCTATTTGTTATATTGCTAGGATAAAGTCTACCTGTGCATACCATTGTCTGACAGTCCAACACAGAACATATCACAGTACTTCTCGTCATGCAACGACTTCATTCACGAGGCGAGGTTGAAAGGCGGCAACGTTCTTGTTCACTGGTAAATGGTTGTCTATAAACTGCTTAATTGGTTCTTAGTAATTAACTGGTAAATGGTTGTCTATAAACTGCTTAATTGGTTCTTAGTAATTAACTGGTAAATGGTTGTCTATGAACTGCTTAATTTCTTCTTAGTAATTAACTGGTAAATGGTTGTCTATAAACTGCTTAATTTCTTCTTAGTAATTAACTGGTAAATGGTTGTCTATAAACTGCTTAATTTCTTCTTAGTAATTAACTGGTAAATGGTTGTCTATAAACTGCTTAATTTCTTCTTAGTAATTAACTGGTAAATGGTTGTCTATAAACTGCTTAATTTCTTCTTAGTAATTAACTGGTAAATGGTTGTCTATGAACTGCTTAATTTCTTCTTAGTAATTAACTGGTAAATGGTTGTCTATAAACTGCTTAATTTCTTCTTAGTAATTAACTGGTAAATGGTTGTCTATAAACTGCTTAATTTCTTCTTAGTAATTAACTGGTAAATGGTTGTCTATAAACTGCTTACCGTAATTGGTTCTTAGCAGTCTCTTAGGTTAACCCCGAGAGGCAGCCATGGTACGAAGCAGTAGCAACTTTACTTTTGTTAGCCTTAGCATGTGAAGATGGATAGCTAGTCTTCTGCCTTACTGCTGCTTTTCCCATTTGTGTGTGGTAGGTGTACTCGTTTTATAGCTGAAGCCTATAGGTGGCAAGTGGAGCAAAAATTCTAAAACTTATTCTGCCTTGGTGGGGATTTGAACCCCGAACCTCTCAGTGGATGGAGCAGCTCACTAACCAGTACTGTGTTATTACTGATTACTAATCAGACAATTACATTGTGCTAATGTGACATGGAAGCTTTGCCATGGTCTTTACCAGCCGTCACTCTGGGCCAGGCTGCCATGGAACCTACAATGTGAACTGCTTGTCCATTCTTCGACTCTATTTCACCATCGGTTGAAGACCATTTTATTTGATCGTGATCTTATTTCATAAAGAGCAGAAGAACCTGTGAGGTGTTTACTTGTAGATGCACTAAGTAAATGTTCTCGTACAATTACTGTATGAATTCACCTAAAAGCAGATGAAAAATATGACTCTCCTCTCCAATCGTTTGTTGTTTGTCAAACAAGTTAAATCTGTGTGTCTGTACGAAGATTTATACATCGATCCTTTTTTAAAAATCTCCCCAGGGAAATTCTGTAAAACTTGTAATGTTATTTAGTTACTTTATTGTTTGGTATCATACATCTTTAATTGTTACTTTTTTCGTCTCTGTCAGCTTTAAATTGCTGCTTAAATCCTTGTCTTTATGTCGTCTCTGTCAGCTTTAAAATGCTGTTTAAATCCTTGTCTTTATATGTTCAAATTTTATCTTTATCTTTTTCTGTTTAGCTGCTGTCTCCTGTTTAGCATCACGGTTGTTGTGCCAGATTATATATGGCAACTTTATCTTTTAAATTTTTTATCTGTAATTGTTATGTTTATCTCAGATTTTACTTTTCTCTTTTTCAGTTTGGCCGGCGTCTCACGTAGCGTCACCATCGTTGTGGCATACATTATGTCGGTAACAGATCTCGGGTGGCGAGATGCGCTTAATGCTGCTCGTGGTGCAAGGAACTGCGCCAGTCCAAACTGTGGTTTTCAGAGGCAGCTACTCGAGTTTCAGCACGAAAGCCTCTTTCAGGTTTGTTGTCTTAGACATAACATAGATTTTGCAGATGATGGTGTTAGTTACCGAGTTCGTTGTGATCTTGTAATCATTAACTTTGCATTTCTGTAGTACTGAATTAGTTTCATTTACATATTTGTCTTATTCAAAATTGTTTCATTTAAAACTATTTTATTCAAAATTGTCTTATGCAAAATTGTCTTATTCAAAAAGGCAGTGGATCAGAAAACCTTATTCTAAGCTGTGCATTATGTAATTCTGCAAGGGACATTTTCCAAAATTTGATCTGTTTACACCTATCGATCTAAAATTACAAGTGTCAAACACCAGTGAAAACCCCAGCATCGAATGTTACTGCAGGTGAGCACATGCAACTGGGATTCTCTGTGGAATTTGGGCCGCTGGTAGGATCATTAGTTTTACTGACTCTGAGCCAGGTACTAACGGAGAGCAAGACAAAGATCCACTGCCCAAAGACAAAGACACTGATCCACTGCCCAACATCTGGTTATTAGATTTGCCTTTTGAAAATGTTCAAAGAGTGTTCGTTTTATCTGGTTCCTTAATTATAAATACCATTTTCTCAGGTTACTAGTGTTGGTTGCATTCCAAACTGAGAACCTTGTAAACATGGCAAATCATTACTGGAGACCTTGTTCCTTTCCAAGGAATTCTTCTATTTAATAAAATAAATAAAACAGCAATAAATTAGTACTCGTTACAGCTTGTGCATTTTGTGAAATTCTTCTCTTTAATATTGTAAATAATGCAATAAATCAGTATGCAGTGGGGACTTGTTTATGCTTTTCTGGTTTATGCGCCATTCTGCTTAACAACAAAGTAGAGTTGTGTCCCTCAAAGCTATTATTTATTACTGGTTAACACACCATACAAGAACTGCAGCATAGCACTAAATTTGACTTTCTCAGCACTGACTTTTTTATGCATGGTCTGGTTTCTACGCTGTGTCGTAAGAAATGTCACCCACAAGTTGGTGTTATAGATTACACACTGTTGTCCAATACAGTGCCTGTGCATTCGGACTGAATTCTTGTCTGTAGGAAAAGGAAAGACTGAGAGCTCGCTATCCTCAGAGTCCATACCCTGACACAGAAGAATGTCGTCGACTCATTGAGATCAACTCAAAATGGGTCACTACAGGCGAGTACCCAGCTGCCAGCGTTGGAAGCGAATCAAAGTCCAAAGGTCGAGGAGAAGGCGATGGGGTCACCACAGTCGATGCCTCCAACTCATCGCTACTCAACAGAAATAGCGAAAATCTGCAGAAGCAAAGCGGAAATTCACCAAACGAGGTTGACAACCTGACATTTTCGAAATTACCCAGGGGCAGCCAGTCGTTGACTGACGGCTCGCAGGCATTCTCGTGTGACGGCTTGAAGGAAGCTTTAGATGGCGTTTCAGAAGACAACACAACAAGATCAAAGCTGCAGGACGTGGCGGGCTTAAATGCTAACCATGTTGAGGTTTCGGATGGCAAATCAGCTTCACGTGGCCTTTCGGACGGAGTGAATCTGCACAGTGATTCACTGGCGAAAGGAAAGTCCAAATAAGTTGAGCTTGTCATAGCCTTTGTGCAGAGCTGTAAGGATGCAGGTAATTTGTTCATACCTATTTTTGTTGTTGTGTCAACAAGCTTTCGATGTAAAGAGTTTCAACAAATTGCCTTCATCCTAGGCAGTGAACAGTGACGGCAGTTGACGTTGCACTAGAAATATGCAGTGTATTTAATCGTTGAACATTCTAGAGCGTGTGTTCGTTATAATTTTTCATCAAGTGTAGAATGCTCACAAATTACAAAAACCATCTGAACAATTTTTTTAATTTGTAGTCCGTAAACAATTACGGTGTAGGCAACATAACCACGAGTTACGTACGGTAGTTCATCTGTTACGACTGATGTAGCTTTACTGGTTATTTTGAACTTGGCTGTTGGATAGATTGAAGTGAGATTAGCATAATTATTTTTTTTACTGTTTAGGAGTTATTGAGGTGAGCTTTGAGGCATTTTTTAGACATAGGCATTGGACAGTATCTGTTAGGACTTGTACAGATTTGTCTAGAAGAATTACTGCAAACCGTTTCGTTAGCACTGTTTGGACATACAAGCTTACCTTTTGTTATTTTGGCTGTTAGTTATCCATGACGTATCGGAAGTCATTGCACGGAACCTTCTGATCCGTCGCTGTTGACTGTCGGATCCTGAATAGAAAGCTTTACATTTTATATACTAGGAAATGGATGTTTAAGAACTAGTTAATGTCACCATTGTGGAGTATAAATAGACATCGGTTGGGTCACGTGACCAATCTGATTTCAGATTCAGCAGATCAAGGTATAGGTTTGGAATTTAGGTATGTAGATTTTGGAGGAGCTTGTCAGCAAGAAGTTAACTCAGCTAGGGAGAACTGTTTTAAAAAGTCAGAAGCACTTGTGACTAGGAAGTCTAAAAAGTGATTTTCAAAATCTGCCTGAAATCTGTTAACGAAACCCGCATAATGTCATGCACATGTATCTGAACATTTATATAGCACCTTTTTAAGTCCCCCCATAGGTGATGATTTTTTTGGGTCTGGAGTAAGAGCAGACTTTTCAACTAGCCCGAAGATGCAGCCACAGGTATGCTAGTGACTTCGTTTTTCTTAGTGTCGGCATATGAGGGCGATTTGCCAGCCTTGTCCCTCATGGGGCGATCTTCCCACTGAACAGTCAGTGTATATATATCCAAGTTGGCTAGGATACTCAGGTGGCGCCAAGATCTCAAAAAGAATCTCTGGCCTGGCGGGAATTTTAATCCCGACCTTTCGATTCAGCCCAGCATTCTGACTGCTAGACCATTGAATTGCTTCTTACAGGTCAATGCTGGACTTCAATATCCTGGAAACGTGTTCTCATTCTGCATAACTTGCTTCTAAGATCTTATCATTTCTGCATTGTGGATTTGTGTCTTAGTATTCTGTACTGTTTGTTAGTTTATATAAAATTTGTGGTTTAGCTTAGTGTAAGAGTGTTTTAAAACTGTCTATGCACTTGGTACTTTTTCTGAAGATATCATTTATTCACTGGCAAAGTTAGAAGTAGCCATTTACGTAGGCCAATTTAAACAGATTAGGATGCTTGCTTGTAAAGTGTAGTCAATTAAACAGCCACTGTAAGTTGTGGAATCATAACTAGACTGTTTGAACTGAGAGTTATCTGTATTAAACCAGACAGCTGGATTGCTGGATTGACTCTCTTTGTATCTGGGTATTTCTACAGTGTCTTCGTTGTTATTTTTTGTATTTATCAAGCACCACTGTCCAACGACAAAGCATCAGTTGATGGAGCCGAGCACATGCGAGTCAAGGACTTGCTCAAAGTCCCTAAGGAGTAACTGTCTTAGCAGAGGCTCGAACCTATACACTCTGCAGATATTGAATCTCGGTTTAGCATGGTCCGTACACGTGGACCTAACATTGGTGTGGCACTCTTTCAGAAAAATGGGATACAGTGGTAAAGGATCTTGCCCAATTAATTCATTGAAAAATTAGCAAGGTCAAGGCCGGGCGGTCACTATAGGAAAATGTGTGCTTACGCTTAGCTCAATGCTATCCAGCTGCAATGTTAGGAACAAGTGCAAGACTAAATTCCTGTACAGCAAATGGCATGAAAGCTTTTGTTATCTTTCCAAACATAATTTAGAATACAAAAACATTGCATCTTGTGCTATGATGATATTTATGTTTATTCAGACTGTCATTATAACTAACAATACTTTGAAAGATTACATACAATATGTAAAATTATTTCATTCAGTGTGTTCACATTAAGTGGTAAAAGAAGAGTTTTACAACAGTAGTGCAATAGAAATCACGACCCACAATTTACCTCCAAAATGGACCAGAGCTTAACATCATCAGTATGACTATAACCACTGCAGACCACAGTGAACAAGCCCATATACCCAGACACTTTGTTTATGAAAACCACATTAATTAGCTGGCCTTCATGACTACAGTTGAGAGGTAATAAGCTAGTTCACCTTTATTTTTCGCGCAAGGCATGACGGGAACGACGTTCACACACAAAGTAAAACATGGCGGATCGCTTAGAATCAATGAATGACTTCAATCGATGGAAGGTGGAGGATTTAAAGAAATATATAAAAGAAAGAGGTTACAAAATGAGATATGACCATTTGGAGCAATGGAAACTAGATACTTGAGGGTGTTATGGTGTTTATAGTCAGACCATGTGGCTGCTTGCAAATAAAGGTCACGTGGTCTGGATAGTTTTGCAATTGGACTTTAATTTTTTTATTCTGGACTTTAAACTGTGCTTAGAACCCGCAATTAACAATCGCACACAAGCGCATTTTATTGTTATATATATATGAACGGCTAATCAGTCAAATATTTTTTAATATCTCTGTCAAACAGATCATAGCAATATCGGCAACGGCATGCTTCGGTTTGTGTGTGAACGGCCGGAAGTGAAAGCAAAATGGCTGCGCATGCGCATTGATAATGGTGAACTGGCTTATTACAAGAAGGTTTATGTCAACAAGCCAGTGTCCATAAATACCGGTAAGTACCTTCAAGCAAGGCTCAATCAATGACATTCATTGTTTGTACAAAATTAACCACAGGATATGCTTTATAATTTATTTTCATATATGCAGTGGATCTATTGCAATCATATATATATATATTTATATATATTTATATATATATATAAAATATATATAATATATATATATGCAAGGTTTATGCTGTATAATATATAAATATTGTTTGTGTCACATATTCACATGATCGCTAGAAAAACAATGCAAGCCTTCAATATAACCTAGAAAAGCTGTATATATTATATGTAATCTTCAGCATGCATTCATAACAGCAAACAAAACAGCATTGCTTAATCAAAAATACATTTAACTCGAACAGGTGTCTCATCTCACCTGTACAGGTATAAATACGCAAAAGAAATATTCGCTATCTAAATCATACATGGTAAAACATGCCACAATCTACGAATACCTATGTGTGCCTTTATATATATATATATATATATATATATATATATATATATATATATATATGCATAAACATAATATATATATTTGGGCATTTTATAGCACCTGGAAGTCTCAAAGGTGATGGTCTTAAAAATCATCTGCAGTTTTGAAAATCTCCTTTAAGCTAATAGAGTTTTTTATTGTGGTCTTGTAATCTCAAGATTTCTTCTGTCAAACTGACAATCTCTGTGATTTTGTAGAAGGGTCAGAAGGGATGCATGAGCATGGATTGGATTAGGATTGTCAAGACATTACAGATTCTATCAACAGCATCAAATTATGGATAAACAGGCAAATAAAGTAACATGGCATATTAACACGGCATATAAACTGACATTTATATAGCTCCAGTTTAATGAAACTTTGAGCAACAACACCCACCACCAAACAAGGTGATTTTAGACTCTTGCAGAGTTGACCCAATCTAATCCAGAGACTTCGACATTGCTGTTGTCGTAACGCAAAGGGCAGCAGTTGATTAGGTTGTACTGCGAGAGGCGCTTTACAAATTCGTAAATACAAAACAATACAATATCTGATGAAAAACCTGGTAAAACCTCATCCTATATTCCTAACTGGAATTGGCAGACTGAAGGCATTCAAAGGCTCTGGATTAGATGGCACATTATATTCAAATCTAATCTATTCCAATGACTTCTACGGCAGCAGTTCTCAACCTTTTGAGACTCAAGGACCACTTATAAATTTTGTGTCTCGGTCGCGGACCACCACTAAAAATTGTGCCAAAAACAAATTACGGTAATACAAACGAAATTTTTATTAGTTTCATGCTGCCATCTAGCCGATTCTAGCGATTGAAATAAAACAAAAATTGACAAAATTGACAAAATTTGCCTATTTGCATGTTTTTCATGTTTTGCATGTAGGCCTTGCTCGCGGACCACCAGGCAGATGGCCGCGGACCACCAGTGGTCCGCGGACCACAGGTTGAGAACCGCTGTTCTACGGCATCCTATCAAAATCCACAAGGATAAATCAGAGGTCACTTCATGTAAATCATACATGTATCCAAAAATCATAATCCACTGGATAAGCTCACTCAAAATCCTAAAATGCTGCAGGTTCGACTGATGGTTAGCGATAACACTCAAGATTTCTGCATTCTAATAATATGGCCACCATTATCAGTGCTGAAAAAATTATTTGCACATTGCAAATCAATGCAGACAGATGCTAATGACGACATAAAACATAGCCAAAAAAAACGAGCAACAGATTCGCATTTAAAAAAGCAAAATATGACAATTTAAAGAATTTCAAAGAATTAAAAAAATACATTTTCTCTCATTTTACATTCAAAAGTGGAATGTCATGTGAGTGGAAATGAGTACCGTAGTTGATCCTGTATGCTCACGAGTGCTATTACGAGAAACTTCAATAGTATTTTTGGCATCGAAAACGGCACAAGCCTCTATCTAAAACATCACGAAATACACCTAAAACGTCCTTGTAACATGCACCATTATATTAAAAATTCTGATATGAGGCGGTTCCCAAATTTATATCAGCCTCAGAAGAGGATCTCATTACAACAACCTCATTAATACGGTCCATCATATGGCTCCCAAAGATAGCACTATAAGAAGACTCCAGGGTACAGCTTTAAGCAGCTGCAAAGTAGTTTGAAAGTTTTGGTTGACTAGAACTTAGCCAAGTGCCAATACACGTACTTCAAAATTTATGCACATACAGTGTGGACTCATTTATACGTTACCAGTTAACATTCCATTCTGCTTAACGTGAAGTGGTGTCATGTTCCCAAAAACCATTAACTGAACACGCTCTACTGGTTAACGTGCTATACAAAAACTGCAGCGTAGCGTTAGACATTGACATTTTCGGCATTATCTCATTTTAAACGCAGTCCGGTTTACATGCTTTATCGTGAGCCATTACGTGACGACTTTGTGTTAACACGTACACAGTGTATCTATCAGTCACACAGAAAATTTCCTACCAAATGCCACCAAACAAAAATCAAGCAAGAGTAACAGAACGACTCAAGAGTTACAGAACGACTCAAGAAAACTATTCAAAGTCTGCTTAACAATACAAATCGAGCAAGAGTTGAAGAATGACTCAAGTGTTTATATGGCTCCACTTCAAAAACTAGTCTGCTAAACCAGTGCTACTCAAACTGTGGCCAGGTGCTGGTCCACGAGGGATTGGTTACGGGGCCGCATAATAATAACCTGCATCACAATTTGGATCGTACTCTAATTTAATCACAGCATAATATGCAGCTTTAAACATGCAAGGTGCTACACTTTTGTTACTGTTACATGATGCAACTAGGATATAAGGTAGTAAGCAGCAACACATATCCCAAATTTCTGTCACTTCACAACAGTATCTCGTTAGAGCAACTTCACAATAATGCATTTCACAATAATGCACTTCTTCATTTGGCTCAACACTGTCTTTTCCTTGGTACAGCAACATGATTTTGTGATCGTGTGAAACTACAAAATATGGTGCATTCGTAGATTACATATACATATAAAATAACACAAGCTAATAGGAGAGATTATCTTTTAACAAACCTCAGCCAGGCAACAAAGTTATAATCCAAGCTGAAAGAACGTCTGTATCGTAAAACTTCAATGCACAAAGCAAACTCAATACGTTCACGTCTGCAGTGAACAATAATTGAAGCACACGCAATCATATTTCCCTTTGCAAGAAACAAAGAATTCTGGAGATTTGTAGAGTTGGTGTTTCGCTGGCAACAGACATTTTCCATTTAGGCAACTTAACGATGTGCATCACATGCCACGGCTCGATAACCAGAGCAACAGCACACTTCATAATTTGCTTTTATAGGTGGTGCTATATAAATTTGCACTTAAACTTTTATTTAATATTTAATAGTAAATAAATAATTAATAAATATATTACAATTGCAAAATTCAACATGGTCACTTTGAGCAGTAATTTTCCTCTGCCAGACACTGATGGGTTTTAAGACAATAATTATGGTAGTTAGCTATAAAAACAATAGCAATAATACAAAACAAGAGCCATCTCAGAAAAATGCTAGTTTTTGAAATCCCAAGGGATTATACATACCTTGGGTAAATATAATAATAATAAAAACAGCAATATAATAATGATAATGACAATAATAATAACAATACTATAATAATAATAACAGCGACAATAAAACTGATGAATAATATTGCCGTTAGTGTTTTGTCATGCAAGCCAAGGCACAAAGTAAAAGAGAGCAGTGACACTGTCATCTCAGGAGAGGTTATGGACTAAGCTATCTAATGATATGTAAAAGCACGAAGACCTCGGCAAATGCGGCAATAAACAATCATCTACAGATTACGAAACATAACGATTACGAAACATAACGAAATCACTTCAAATTCACAAACCATTGGGATCTGAACCCAAGACACACAGGCAAATGGTCATCAAATGCTGTGTTGGCCTTTCACCAAACACCATGAAGCAGCCAAGACAGGCGGCAGAATTAGCTAAACCACATCATCCTCCATAGGTGGCTCTGCACGAGAAAACCCAGCCCAAGTCAGAAAAATCAACATGCGAGAAACATGCTCATAAGGCAATTAGACATGAAATATTAGGTCTGCAGTAGTTGCTGTAGACGCAACTTTCAGAGATGCCTAATATCTCATTAGGAAGATCGTATGCTTTACTTCACACAGAATAACTAATCCTACATATAAATGTATGTATGTATGCATGTATGAGGATACTTAATACAGTGCATTTTTAAGTACCTCCCAAAAGACATCTAAACAAGTACTTCACATCAGACAGTAGTTAAACTCTCAATTTTTCTTAAGTATTCGCATCGAGATAAACATATTAAAAATTTTAATTTGTATATGTAATATGCTTAATAAGTATTGCATATATGTTACAAATTTAATATAATCTAATAATACATATTAAAAGTTTAACATATTAACAGTTTTAAAATATACATTATACATAAGTAAAAAACTTTAATAAGTCTAATATGTTTAACAAGTATTACAGATATAGTAAAACTTTTATAATTTGTTTCGTAGCCATGAAAAAACATGTAGCTTTTGCAAAACTATTCAACAATCCCAGGTAATTCCTGTGCCATGTTAAACCATTTCTCAAAAATTTCCAACTTATGCCAGGTTTTCTCAATCATGGTCACGAATGTTCAATGTCATCAGCCATACAATGTCTCAAGTTGACCAGAAGCTCCACAGAAAATCAGCAATTTCACCATGAATTCTTTACAAATGTGTATGGCCTCGATTATTTCTCATGCCCCCCAGCTAATGACACGAACCATCTGATTTAATATATATTAATTCAACGTTGTTCTTTTAAATGATTTAATGCGTAAAACAGTCACATGCTCTGTTTTACCCTGTAAATGCTTCAAAGTCACATGTGCAAATTATACAGCATCTACAGCAATTGAGCAGATGGGCTGGCCGCTGTGCTTTCTGAGAGGGAACTCGAGTCGGCATGGCCCTGTCCCTCGCTCTTCGAGTCCTCGTCCTTAAGAGAATGAAATTCCTCGCTTTCCTCGTTTTCAGGCACTACGAATTCCTCAATCTCATCCTCATCTTCGTCGCGTGCCAATTCCCCGACATCTGACGACAGCGCCAATGGTACTCGCAGGTCGGGAGATCCGTCGTCAACATCCGAAGCGCCAACGACTTCGAAGCTCTGTGTGTTGCCATGCTGGTTAACCGGCTTAATGGTTATGATAAGGTTGGCACTGTTGGCGACCATCATGTCTGTAACCTGGTCGAGGGTCTTGCCGACAACCTCGATTCCGTTTACCTCAAGTACTTCATCGTTGACTGCCAGAAGCCCGGTGCTTTCTGCCAGACCACCAGGGACGAGGCGTGATATGAAAATACCCGGAACTTTCTCCAAGCCGTGTGGCATTACGCGAACGCTTGCACCATCACGGATATAGAACCCAAGTGGTTTATCCGATCCATTCCGCATAAGCTTCACCCGGCGCTGCGTCTCAGGCAGAATGTCAACATCGATGATGGCAGAGACCTGGCGGAAATCTTCTGGTAGGCTAATGGGGATGTGATGCCGTGGCTTTGATTCTCCCGGAATCAACTTACTTATGACGTTTCGTTTGCGCTGCATTGTTCCATAGCCGTTGATCTCATACTCACTCTGACCTAAAAGCAAAAAAGAAAAGTGAGTATTTTGTAACAACTGAAATGTGGTTAAACACAAAAGAACATAACAAATGCAGCACATCTGGCACCTGTGGCCATTTAACCTTTTGCCAATGTAGAGTAAAACTTTGATCGTTCCTTATGCTTCGATAAAACAAAGTTTTGCTGTAGTATCTAAGGTTTGTATCGAAAAGGGCAGATGACAACATTATACAAGCATCTTCAATAACCCTGACCATGACTCTGAAACATGAATATAGTCTTGTAGGCATATAGAACATTTCTCAGAGGCTCTTAAAACAGTGCATACACATTAATCAAACTGCATACCATAAGTAGCTCAAGCCCAGCGTGTCTTTTCCTGTGTTGGACCTACCCTTTGGAACAGAATTCCATTGCATATACTTAATGTTGCATTCACTGTGTAGCAAACGTTTTCAAACTGCCTTACAAAACACATGTATAGCTAAGTAAGCTAGTCACGCGTGCAGGGCTTTTGTTAGGTACTTAAAAGGCACTGTATTAGGCGCCTTGATATACACAAACATACATCCATCCTGGTATAAACCACTGCTATGTGCCTCACTTCCTTGATATAACATGGTTCTTGATTGTAATATTATATAGATATCCCAGTGCACATCAGATGTACGACAGTGTAAAATCATTTAATCGTTTGAACAGTAAATTAAATAAACAAATCTGACTTACTTATAGTAACTTTGTCAACTAACATACCTTTACGTTGTATGACAAGTCGGAGTAAAGGTCTTGCTGTTGACAGAGCCTTCGCAAAGTTGTCGTCATTATTAATTGGTAAAAGATCGCCCTCTGGATCTGTGTACGTGATTGTGAAGGGCAGGCTCCTCAGGCCATGAACCAGTCTCACAGTTTCACTGAATTCATCGAAGGAGGGCAGACGGTGAGGATTTATTCTTATCGCAAACCTTCTAAACTCCGCATCAAACTAGCATGACAAAAATAACATTAAACAGGTTTTGGGGATCACTATCCGTCACCAACATATGGGGTTTAACATGGACAGAACAATTATTATTATGATTACTATTATTATTATTACGTATTTATTGAGTGCCACTATCTAATGACCAAGCATCAATCGATGGTGCCAAGCAATTGTGAGCAAAGTGCTTGCTCATGACTCCCACACAGCAACCATATTAGGGGAGGATTGAACACATACTCTCCTCTTTATTACGTGAGTGCTCTAAATAATCTCACTAATGTAGCTGTGTGTGGTGTTGGGAAATATTAGTGATCATGTTATGCAGTCTTGTTGTCAAGACCTTAAACCTCAAGACCAAGACCAAGACCTTGAACCTCAAGACCAAGACCAAGACTTTGAATCGCACGACCAAGACCAAGACCAAGACCTTGAACCTCAAGACCAAGACCAAGACGAAGACTTTGAACCTCAAGACCAAAACCGAGAAAATTACCCAAAAAATCACAACCATATCCAGACTTCTATTCCTTACTAAAAAAATTGTCAAGTCGGACTACTCGCTATTTTAATTAAAACATGAATCTTTCATTTTATTCAAACAAAACAACTCCAAATGCAGACTGCAGAGAATTCCAAATTCGTATTTACAAAAGTCCTTCATGCGAAATGTTATTCCAAATGCCTGTTGTATTTTCTAAAAACCAATTCGCTCAGAATTTTCTGATCAAGACGTGACCTGTGGGGCCTCATAAAAATTCGGCCATGTGAAAAATACGTTCTACAGTGCTGAATTCGCTGGCACACAGAGCAGCTTTTCAAGTACCGGATGTAAATGTACAAATTGTGAGTCTGTTCTGAAATCATTCCATGGTAAATAACCGGAAGTCAAAATAAATGTCCAAAACAACAGTAAAGCCTCATTCACACCGTGTAAATAGGCCTACTAAAGCAATAAATAGTATTAGTAAGTATTGGATAAATTTTTAAAATCCTTGCGTTTTGTTAAATGACTGTTTATATTGTCAAAAGTCTTGGTCTTGGTCTTGCAAAACCAAGACCAAGACTTTGAGTCTCAAGACCAAGACCAAGACCAAGACCTTGAATCTCAAGACCAAGACCAAGACCAAGACCTTTGGTCTCAAGACCAAGACCTTTGGTCTCAAGACCAAGACCAAGACCAAGACTTTTAAAAACGAACTCGAGTGCACTCGAGACTAAGACCTTGGTCTCGAGGACAACAAGACTGATGTTATGCTACAATTTACTTACTTCAATGCCAATGGAATAACAGAATAATAATAATAATATTTGTGCTTGTTGACAAGGTCTTAAAAGATTTATAGCTTAACTAGCCTATTAACTTGACCTCCTCTCTCTCCTGTCCAGTTCCACAAGCGCCTGAAAACGGGTCAGGAGCGCCTCTGATTATGAGTGGCGTTATATAAATTCTCGATTACAATTACAACTGTAATTGCATTGACGAATGCAGGCATTTTAAAGTAAAATCAACCAACAAGTCAACTGAGATAACGCAGCCGGCCAAATTTCACCAAGCCTGACTTATTTAGTGGATATCGCGAAGTCGCGATCCACCCTATGCGGCTCTTCGCCAAGTGGCCTACGGAACTACTCCGTTGCGAGCTACAAAACTTACTTTGCTCTTCACTTCGACATAGCCACTGGCAATTCGAGCCTCTATTTTGGCTTTCCTCGACATGTCGATTTTTCTTAAGCTTTACTAAATGATACAAATCTATTTATTTCATTCGAAACGATTTTAGTTTGGTTAATTAATTAATAAGGAAAAAATGTAATCGGTTTCTAGCATATTCACAGGCTACATATTTCATAGACTTCACACACGATGACGTATTAATGTGGCCAATGAAATTTCACCGTGGCTGACTAAATCGTAATCTATGGAATTTCTAACCGCTACTTGAAATGTGACTTGCTCTGGCAAAAGGAGGCGGAAGTCGCCAATGATAAAACAGAGAAATTAGCCAAAACACTAATCAGGTGTAAATTTTTCAATAGTCGGTTTTTTGCATATATCAATAAATAAGATCTTATATTATATGAAAAAAGTATTGATTTAATAATATTTCACCTATTTCATGACAAATTTAATAAATTTGTGTGATTGATAAAAATTATCGGGGAATTTAAAATAATTTTTTGGACCAGTTTCAAAAGTATTTTATGGCCTTTATTCTGTTAGAAATACCATGTGTAATACGTCATTTGAAAGCTTATGCATTCCACTTGCTGAAAATAGTCTCATTTGGTGGGCTTCCCATAGTGATTTCCATAGATTTAAGGTTATAAACACTGAAACTTTGCGATTTATGTATATTTGTATTAAGATTTGCATGCGTTTTCTCGAAATTGTACTTCCAAGTACCAAAACATTCTAAAATCATATCTCTGGAACCAATAAAGATAGAATAATAATTTTTTCAACATTTTAAACAGAAATTATTATTTATCATTTTAAGCCCAAAATATACGAAACTAAATTTTTTGACAACAGCCTCCTTTTGCCAGAGCAAGTCACAAATCTAAGCCAAGGCATCAGCTTATTCATGTAGTCAGAGGCATTCACCAAGTCACCCACGTATCACGCTTATCCTTAAATCACTCGATCGTTGGCTGAAAATCTCTGATCGCGTTCATTTCAAAGTTCTCTCTCTGACCTAAAAGGATAAAACTCTCTGTATTGATCCCAACCTGTGTATCTCTGCAAACTTCTCTTTAGACTTTAATATGCCCAATAATCCTGGCGACTATTGACCGTTCCCAATTAACTATTCGCCGTAAAGTTCTCTAACTGATTAACATATAGGCCTACCACACTATACCTGGATTGTGGTTTCAATCTCCCTCCAGAATTCCACAAAATAATTCTCGTTCCTCTGCCAATATAGTCACATTATATAATACTAAAACTGAACCATTCAAAGATCCAGGAAATCATCGTTCGGCGATTAGGAAAGGGCTCGGAGAGGATATACACCTAAAATTATACCGGGCCTTGTCAGGGTAGGGCACCTGAAGGTCTTAGGTGTTACGATGACTGAACAATTTAACTTTGAAGCGCAGGGCACCAGCCTATTAACGAGCGCTGGATTATGAAGAAACGATATGCATTATGAAGAAACGACGTTATGTATCATGAAGAAACGACGATATATATAGAATTCATTAGGCCTAGATCAAATACACTGTAGGCCTATATAGCCTATAGATAGTGGAGTGTTGTGTGTTCGCTTTCCTTTATATTATTATATAATAATTAATAATAGGCCTATAATTCTGACCTGGCACCGAAACGGACCAAGCATAGGCGTAATTTGTGGGAGTACAAGGAGTACCCGTACCCCCACTTCTCAAACAATGCCATTCAATATTTTATTATTCTGCCTTCCCAGAGATCGCAGTCTCCGCCTTGTTTGGTGTATGTAGACAGAGTGAGGAGTAGGCTATGTACCATAAAAGTACGATCGATACACAGGTCATCCGAGAGCCAGACGAACTGGGTCACAGGCATTCAGACAAGCACACTTTAAGCCACACAAGCAGTGGCGGCGATCTTGTTTGAGAGGTGGGTGGGGGACATTTGGGAACTGATCTGGTCAAAAAAGAGTTTTGAACTGATCTGGTCAAAAAAGAGGTCTAAAAATTTTTTCACGCGTTATAACCTGAGTACATAAAAATTTGATGACTTTTTTTGATGTTTCTTCAAAATTTGGGGGGTCCGATATATGGCGTGTCGGACCGTGTCCCCCCACTGTTAAAGGTGGGGGTCTTGTCCCCCTCGAACCCCCGGGATCGCCGCCCATGGTTCGAGCCATGACAAGACACGTGGGTCCGAGTTTATGTAGGCCCTACGGAGGCGCAGCACCTGCATAACTTTACGAGCAGCTGAGCTCAACGATTGTTGACCTGGTTGACTTGAGACTGCAAACATGAAGCTTCTGATGTCTGTCTGTCAGTGCGTTGCCGACCAACAGGGCCCGCCCCAGAAAAAGAAATGTATTTTATTCTTTCCTTTAGGATACTGTCTGTTGTAACATGTAATAAAAATCTTCGTGGTTTACTGTGTTTCTATAGGTGCCTGTGGATTTGCTGGGGGCGAGTGTTCTGCCCGAGGGGTGATGGGATGGATTCTGATGCATGTTATGGTTGCACTATGGCTCTCTGTTTTTTCGGTGTAGTGTGTGTGTGTGTGTGTGTGTGTGTGTGTGTGTGTGTGTGTGTGTGTGTGTGTAGTAGTAGTAGTAGTAGTAGTAGTAGTAGTAGTAGTAGTAGTAGTAGTAGTAGTAGTAGTAGTAGTAGTAGTAGTAGTAGTAGTAGTAGTAGTAGTAGTAGTAGTAGTAGTAGTAGTAGACCTGCTGGGCCTGGGCCTCTGGCGTGGCTTAAAATCCCGTAAGCTCAATAAGGCAGTGGGCCTCTGGCGTGGCTTAAAATCCCGTAAGCTCATAGTTTGTCGGTAGATTTTTGTTTATTTTGTCGTTGTCCTGGAATGAGCCGAGGGATAAGAAGGAGGATGAGAGAAGACCAGATTAGAAGGAAGAAGAGATGGAGGTGGAATCGAGATGGACGCGGAAATACTCAGAAATGTCACACTCTTCCTCAAACTGTTGGCAAGGAGGTCTGAAGCAGCGCCGTTAAGCTACCCTAGAGCAGTGGCGTCACTAGGGCTGGTGTCACCCGGTGCGGTAAGTCATGGTGTCACCCTCAAAAAAAAGTGATGACCTTTTTTTAGGAATTCGTCTCCCAAAAAAAGTGATGACCTTGTTTTTCGGAATTCGTCTCCCAAAAAATTAGATGACCCTTTTTAGGAATTCCTCATCTTCCAAAAATTTCATCATTTTCTCATGTTGGGTGTCACCCCCCTCTGAGGGTGTCACCCGGTGCGGTCCGCACCCCCCGCACCCCCCTCGTGACGCCACTGCCCTAGAGGTGGTATGGGGCAGAGCCTCAACATCAGTGGACTAACTCTGAATGCAGACAGATTGAGTCAGTTTAACCAGGGCTTAAAGTGTGAATGGACGGTCATGGACGGCGTCCAGGCACTTCTTTTCAAGGCTGGACGCCGTCCTGCCACTTATTAGGCCAGCACGGCCTGGACGCCGTCCATGCAGCGTCCATGCAGTGGCGTCACAATCATGTAACGAGGGTGGACAAAGTTTAACAAAAATTTCATGTTTTTCCCGCCTAGGTCTCAGCTGCTTTGCATGATATGCCGGGCCACTGCAGACGTATACATGTAAGTGTGGCGTCTGCCAGTCTGGTCTATACTAGGTCACCCTGATTTGTCGGAAGTATTTGACCCTGGTCGACCTAGTTGTGCATGAGCCAGATTCTCTAGGCTCCAGCGCTAAGAAATGCCGGTAATATAATCTGCCTTGTTCGTCGTTCTCTCGTCTCTCTCTCTCTCTCTCTCTCTCTCTCTCTCTCTCTCTCTCTCTCTCTCTCTCTCTCTCTCTCTCTCTCTCTCTCTCTCTCTCTCTCTTGTTTTCTGTCGCTATGTCTCTGTAGCAGTCTGTCTCTGTCAAAGTCTCTCTAAAAGCGCCTGTGCACACTACATTGTCTCTACACGACTGCAATGTTTATTCTTCATCTGAATTTAAAGTATAGTCCTATTCGTTTACTTTTAAACAAAGAAAAGGCTTTAAATTAAATATTTAATCGCCGGCTAAAACCCTTCTGAACCAGAGAAACTATTATAAAAACGCAACTGATGGTAAGGAACTTCTAAATTTAAAATAGTAGTTTGTTGCGGGACGCGGTGGTATAGTGCTATGTTCTGTGCCTTGCAACTGGAGGGTCGCAGGTTCGAATCTACCTCCAGCCACTGCGTAGCAACCTTGGACAAGTTGCTCACCTACAATTGTCTGTGAGGAAGGAAACGGGAAACCACCTCACTCACCTCATCCCCCGGGTGGCATAAAGCCAATGGACCTGCCTTCGGACAGAGAACTCATCATCATTATCATCATCAGTTTGTTGCACTTGCTTTGCTGTTTAAGTAGTACATAAGTAATCTGCTTCACTTCGTGAAACATTACTAATGCATTTTACGTAAACCTTAAACGTTACGCTGTGAATCTGTTAAAATAAAAAAGTAGTCTAGAGAAAGTTGATTACGTGATTGTCTATAAGGATAAGCTGATCCACTCCTATCAGCACTGAAGTAATAAAGCAATTTTGTTAAGATGATAGCTTAAAATGCTACCACTACAATGTCAAAATTAAAAAAGTCCTAAATTAACATGACAGCTTGAAATGCTACCATTAGGCCTACAATGTCGAAATTCAAAACATTTCTAAAAATTTAGTTAAGATGACATCTTAAAATGCTACCATTACAATGTCGAAATTTAAAAAATTTCTGAACATTTTGTTAAGATGGCAGCTTAAAATACTACCATTACGGTGTCGAAACTCAAAAAATTTCTAACACCCTTCCCCTGCTCGGCGCTGCGCCCCTCGGCGATCATCCTTCGGACGCTCGTTCGCCCCCTCCACAAACCTTGACCCCCCCCGAAGAGGGGGGTACTTGATCAAACAATGCTACTTTATATTCAATATAAAATTGGACTGGTGTCAAGATAAATATATGCCACGATTACAAGACTTTTAGTATTCAGCTGCTAATTTATTTGGCCCAGTATGAGAATTGTAGAAAAAAGACTGGGGGGGGGTTAGACCTTGATTCACGTGGAGTTTGGGTGTGCAATGAAGACTTTACTATGGGGTCCTAAGAAAGACTAGGGGGGTTGAACCCCTCCAACCCCCCCCGACAATTCTCACCCTGATTTGGCCTAATTTTCTAAAATATCGCATGGTTATGATACCGTGCATGGGCGATTGGGCTCAGAGCTTCATCATTCTTAGTCAATCAATGTCTAGCAAGAAAAACCTGCTATCAGTCGACTACTTTTGTTTATCAAAGTGCATGAAACTCACCTACGAGCATTCTAAAGTAAGTTTGTTGCTAAGCGCGAGTCACGGAAACTGATATTTGGCGACATTAAGTGATTCTTGAGTCTTGACGTTCCTTTAGTATTTTCATGTTTAGTTTTAATGCTTAACTCTTTTAAAATGTAAAATTTCATAACTGTTATTCTCAGCAATTACAAGTGGCTGGTTCCGCAGGCTGTCGATAAAATAAACGTTCAGGCTAAACTCAAGTCTATAAGAATTCAATGCAAAATGTTGCTTTAAGGCTATAATTTCACTCTAAAACTGTACTTCGTCTCGCTTTTTAAAATCCGACTATGGCTCACAGTAGAAGCATAGAAGGGCATTTCAATTTTTAATGCTGTGACTGCAAATTGTGTTCTTCTAACACCTAAAATCTCAGTTTCCTCACATAGGCCTATAAAATACTCAAATAATTTATCACAGATTGAGATGGTTTAGGTAGTTTTATTTCGAAATCATCGTTGAAAAAAGTGAGGTAAACAAGAGCCAGAAATGTGCTCCTTTTGGCATCAAATGCTCAAAATTGCGTCGGCTTCTGGGGCTCCGCCCCAGACCCCGCTGGGGGAGCTTACGACGCTCCCCCAGACTCCCTAGTCGTTAGGGGCTTCTTGCCTTCGGCAATCGCGGCTTCGCGCCTTCGGCGCTCGCAATTCCCCCACTCACACGTTCTAGTAGGTCCCCAACTTCTAGACCATGATTGCGCCTATTGTAAGCGGCGTCTAGGCCTAGGCACTTCTTTTTTTTACACTTTAAGCACTGAGTTTAACTTAATTGAGTTAAAACTCGACAAGATATCGAGTCCGAAGTTTCTCATCGGCCAAATCTGGCGCTTCGGGCAAGTTCGGGGTATAGGCTCTCGTTGTCGTCACGTGATGACCATTGAAGTTATAGGGTGGTGATAAAATTGTCTTAAGCACCTCAGTTTGCCGCCCTATTTTAGAAGTCCCTTATACATCGCCCGCGATGCGGCTGCACCATTCCTCTTCAATAGCTACGCCATAGTGACATCGTCGCACAGACAGACGCCTATAGCCGTACGCTGTAATCAATGTATAGCTAACCAGCCGTATATAATAGTTTACCAAAGTGGAGGATTTTAAACTGATACTGATTAGGCCTACATGTAGCATGATTATGATTTGAGCGTGACAATTCAGTGTCAGATTATTAGCAAATACGGCAACAAAGTAGGCCTAACTGATTTTGCAAGATTCTTTTTCTATCATAAAATTATAATTATTATAATTAGCTCATAATTTCAACAAGTATATTCGGTTTAACATTATTGAAGAGTTTGCAGTAAAAATGTCTTGCAACGTTAATCTATGCTAGTGTTCGTCTGACATTAGACAGTTTCGCACATGTTAATATTTTGTTCAAGCGGTTTCTAGGCCTACCTCTAGTCGTCTAGTCTCATCTGATCAGAGAACGGGCAGAGAACTGGTTTGCAAAGCAGTCCATTGATAACTTTAAAAAGACTATATGCGGGTTTTGTTTCGTTACAGCGGGGTCGGATATTAGCCAATTTATAATTTCTTTTCTTGCTTGCTCGTTTTCCGTTTCCAGATATTGACGCTCATGATCGCGATCCTGAATCCGTCTTCCGAGACTTTCGATCATCCGTTCTGACTACCATTCTCCGCCTTTGCGACCCTACAAACACACACACACACACGCACGCACGCACGCACGCACGCACGCACACACACACACACACACTCACACGCACACAAAAACGCACACACACACCCACACCCACACCATCACACACGCACCCACACCCACACCAACACACACGCACCCATACCCCCACACACACACCCACACCATCACACACGCACCCACACCCACATACACCCCCACACCAACACACCCACCCACCTAGTCGTAGTAACCCATGGAGCTTACGGGGCTTTACGCCACGCCAGGGGCTCCATGGGGTACTACGACTAGCACACACACACAACCAACACCACCACACACGCACCCACACCCACACCAACACACACGCAATCACACCCACCCACACACACACACACCCACACCATCACACACGCACCCACAGCCACACACACACCCACCTAGTCGTAGTACCCCATGGAGCTTACGGGGTTTTACGCCACGCCAGGGGCTCCATGGGGTACTACGAGTAGCACACACACACACAAACACACCACACACGCACCCACACCCACACCCACACCAACACACACGCACCCACATCCACCCACACACACACACACACACAATCACACACGCACCCACACCCACACACACACCAACACACACACACCCACCTAGTCGTAGTACCCATGGAGCTTACGGGGTTTTACGCCACGCCAGGGGCTCCATGGGGTACTACGACTAGCACACACACACACACCCACACCATCAAACACGCACCCACACTCACACCAACACACACGCACCCACACCCACACACACGCACCCACACTCACACACACACACACACACACACACCAACACACACACACACCCACCTAGGCGTAGTACCCCATGGAGCTTACGGGGTTTTACGCCACGCCAGGGGTTCCATGGGGCAGTGGCGTAGCTAGGGGGGGGGACAGGGGGGGACATGTGTCCCCGGGCGCCAGGGGAAGGGGGCGCCAAAATGAGGGTTAAGCTAAATAATTTTACTCTTAATTTTGATGCAGTTTTAACTAATTTATCACAAATGAATGCATAAGATTTAATTTGAGCGCCCAAAATATATCCAATTATATCCTCATTACTTACAAATAAGTTCTTAGGTATGATTTTGGCGCCCCATTGAGCACTAAGGGGAAACATGCATGTACTGTCTGTATTTTTCATATTTTATTTAATTAAAAAAATGAAAATTGCCATTCGATTATGTGGAAAATGTGAAATAGTAAAACGGGGGGGGGGGCGCCAAATTCATAGTTCGTCCCCGGGCGCAAAATATCCTAGCTACGCCACTGCCATGGGGTACTACGACTAGCACACACACACACACACCCACACCATCAAACACGCACCCACACCCACACCAACTCACACGCACCCACACCCACACACACACACCCACACCATCACACACGCACCCGCAGCCACACAAAACACACACACACCCACCTAGTCGTAGTACCCCATGGAGCTTACGGGGTTTCACGCCACGCCAGGGGCTCCATGGGGTACTACGACTAGCACACACACACACCCACAAAAACACACACGCACCCACACCCACACACGCACCCACACCTTCACACACGCACCCACACACACCACACCAACACACACACACACCCACCTAGTCGTAGTACCCCATGGAGCTTACGGGGTTTTACGCCACGGAAGGGGCTCCCTGGGGTACTACGACTAGCACACACACACACACACACACCCACACCATCAAACACGCACCCACACCCACACCAACACACACGCACCCACACCCACAGCAACACACACGCACCCACACCCACACACACACACACACCCACACCATCACACACGCACCCACAGCCACACACACACCCACCTAGTCGTAGCACCCCATGGAGCTTACGGGGTTTTACGCCACGCCAGGGGCTCCATGGGGTACTACGAGTAGCACACACACACAAACACACCACACACACACCCACACCCACACCCACACCAACACACACGCACCCACACTCACACACAAACACACACACCCACACAATCACAAACGCACCCACACCCACACACACACACACCCACACCAACACACACCCACCCACCTAGTCGTAGTACCCATGGAGCTTACGGGGTTTTACGCCACGCCAGGGGCTCCATGGTGTACGACTAGCACACACACACACACACCCACACCATCAAACACGCACCCACACCAACACACACGCACCCACACCAACACACACACACACACCCACACCATCACACATGCACCCACACCCACACACACACACACCCACACCAACACACACACACACACACACCTAGTCGTAGTACCCCATGGAGCTTACGGGGTTTTACGCCACGCCAGAGGCTCCATGGGGTACTACGACTAGCACACACACACACACACACACACACACAACCACACCATCACACAAACACCCACACCATCACACACACACCCACCTAGTCGTAGTACCCATGGAGCTTACGGGGTTTTACGCCACGCCAGGGGCTCCATGGGGTATTACGACTAGCACACACACACACCCACACCATCACACACGCACCCACACCCACACCAACACACACGCACCCACACCCACACCAACACACACGCACTCACACCCACACACACACACACCCACACCATCACACACGCACCCACAGCCACACACACACACCTAGTCGTAGCACCCCATGGAGCTTACGGGGTTTTACGCCACGCCAGGGGCTCCATGGGGTACTACGACTAGCACACACACACACACACCCACACCATCAAACAAGCACCCACACCCACACCAACACACCCACACCCACACCCACACACACACACACACCATCACACACGCACCCACAGCCACACACACACACCCCCACAACATCACACACACCCACCTATATAGTCGTAGTACCCATGGAGCTTACGGGGTTTTACGCCACGCCAGGGGCTCCATGGGGTACTACGACTACCACGCACACACACACACACCCACACCATCAAACACGCACCCACACCCACACCAACACACACGCACCCACGCCCACACACACACACACACCCACACCATCACACACGCACCCACACCCACACCAACACACACACACACACCCACACCATCACACATACCCACCTAGTCGTAGTACCCATGGAGCTTACGGGGTTTTACGCCACGCCAGGGGCTCCATGGGGTACTACGACTAGCACACACACACACCCACACCATCACACACGCACCCACACCCACACCAACACACACGCACCCACACCCACACCAACACACACGCACTCACACCCACACACACACACACCCACACCATCACACACGCACCCACAGCCACACACACACCTAGTCGTAGCACCCCATGGAGCTTACGGGGTTTTACGCCACGCCAGGGGCTCCATGGGGTACTACGACTAGCACACACACACACACACACACCCACACCATCAAACAAGCACCCACACCCACACCAACACACCCACACCCACACACACACCCACACCATCACACACGCACCCACAGCCACACACACACACCCCCACAACATCACACACACCCACCTAGTCGTAGTACCCATGGAGCTTACGGGGTTTTACGCCACGCCAGGGGCTCCATGGGGTACTACGACTAGCACGCACACACACACACACACCCACACCATCAAACACGCACCCACACCCACACCAACACACACGCACCCACGCCCACACACACACACACACCCACACCATCACACATACCCACCTAGTCGTAGTACCCATGGAGCTTACGGGGTTTTACGCCACGCCAGGGGCTCCATGGGGTACTACGACTAGCACACACACACACCCACACCATCACACACGCACCCACACCCACACCAACACACACGCACCCACACCCACACCAACACACACGCACTCACACCCACACACACACACACCCACACCATCACACACGCACCCACAGCCACACACACACCTAGTCGTAGCACCCCATGGAGCTTACGGGGTTTTACGCCACGCCAGGGGCTCCATGGGGTACTACGACTAGCACACACACACACACACCCACACAATCAAACAAGCACCCACACCCACACCAACACACCCACACCCACACACACACCCACACCATCACACACGCACCCACAGCCACACACACACACCCCCACAACATCACACACACCCACCTAGTCGTAGTACCCATGGAGCTTACGGGGTTTTACGCCACGCCAGGGGCTCCATGGGGTACTACGACTAGCACGCACACACACACACACACCCACACCATCAAACACGCACCCACACCCACACCAACACACACGCACCCACGCCCACACACACACACACACCCACACCATCACACATACCCACCTAGTCGTAGTACCCATGGAGCTTACGGGGTTTTACGCCACGCCAGGGGCTCCATGGGGTACTACGACTAGCACACACACACACCCACACCATCACACACGCACCCACACCCACACCAACACACACGCACCCACACCCACACCAACACACACGCACTCACACCCACACACACACACACCCACACCATCACACACGCACCCACAGCCACACACACACACCTAGTCGTAGCACCCCATGGAGCTTACGGGGTTTTACGCCACGCCAGGGGCTCCATGGGGTACTACGACTAGCACACACACACACACACCCACACCATCAAACAAGCACCCACACCCACACCAACACACCCACACCCACACACACACACACCCACACCATCACACACGCACCCAAAGCCACACACACCCCCACAACATCACACACACCCACCTAGTCGTAGTACCCATGGAGCTTACGGGGTTTTACGCCACGCCAGGGGCTCCATGGGGTACTACGACTAGCACGCACACACACACAAACACCCACACCATCAAACACGCACCCACACCCACACCAACACACACGCACCCACCCCCACACACACACCCACACCATCACACACGCACCCACACCCACACCAACACACACACACACCCACACCATCACACATACCCACCTAGTCGTAGTACCCATGGAGCTTACGGGGTTTCACGCCACGCCAGGGGCTCCATGGGGTACTACGACTAGCACACACACACACCCACACCATCACACACGCACCCACACCCACACCAACACACACGCACCCACACCCACACACACACACCCACACCATCACACACGCACCCACAGCCACACCCACACCCCCAAACCAACACACACGCCAACCTAGTCGTAGTACCCCTTCGAGCTTACGGGGTTTTACGCCACGCCAGGGGCTCCATGGGGTACTACGACTAGCACACACACACACACCCACACCATCAAACACGCACCCGCACCCACACCAACCCACACGCACCCACACCCACACCATCACACACGCACCCACAGCCACACCATCACACACACCCACCAAGTCGTAGTACCCCATGGAGCTTACGGGGTTTTACGCCACGCCAGGGGCTCCATGGGGTACTACGACTAGCACACACACACACACCCACACCATCACAGACGCACCCACACCCACACCAACACACACGCACTCACACCCACACACACACACCCACACCATCACACGCACCCACACCCACACCAACACACACACTCACACCATCACACACGCACCCACACCCACACACACACACCCACACCATCACACACGCACCCACACCAACACACAAACAGCCACACCATCACACACGCACCCACACCAACACCAACACACGCACACACACCCACACCAACACACACACACCCACACTCATACACACACCCACACCATCACACACGCACCCACACCGACACCCACACACACACACACACCCACACCATCACACGCACCCACACCGACACCAACACACACACACCCACACCATCACATACGCACCCACACCCACACTAACACACACACACCCACACCATCACACACGCACCCTTACCCACACCAACACACACACCCACACCATCGCACACGCACCCACACCCACACCAACACACACACCCACACCATCGCACACGCACCCACACCCACACACAGAGAGAGAGACAAAGGTCACCGAGTTCATGTGCGGCGAATTGGCATTTCAGTAGAATCGGAGAATCGGAGAATCAGTAGAGCAGTAGAATCATTGATTCGTAGAATCAGTAGAATCGTAGAATCGGACGCATGTGATCTACAGAAGAAAGTTAAGCAAGTCCATATAATTATAATTATATTATCATAACAATACATCAGGCCAGCATAATAGGAATAAGACGCTTTGGCGGCTTTGTGATACGTGCTAGTCTAGTGATTAGTGTACCAGACCGTCAATCGAAAGGTCGGGGGTTCAAATCCAATCATCCAAGCCAAGGCAGAAATTTGTTTCGACATTTGCGCGACCATGTCAACTCTGCAACAATAGGTCCACTGACCGTACACCGTATAAGTGGGAAGATCAGGCGGAAATGGAGAGAAAGGCTCCTAAGAAAATGAAATCACTATCCTTTCATACCGATGACCTTCGACCTAAACTAGTTGGGCCTATTTAGGTCTATGGAACGAACCAGCCCGTCGTCGTCACGTGCCACCAGCTCCGCAATGCTCAGATTTATGCATTGTGATAATGTTGTGCATTATGGTAATTTTGTAATTAAGATAACGTGCATTGATAACGTTTTGCATTATGATAATGTCATAAATTATGATGACGTTGTATTATGATAACGTTGTGCATTATGATAACGTTTTGCATTATGATAACATTGTGCATTATGATAACGTTCTTCATTATGATAACGTTGTGCATTATGATAACGTTGTGCATTGTGATAACGTTATACATTATGATAACGTTGTGCATTGTGATAACGTTGTGCATTATGATAACGTTGTGCATTGTGATAACATTATACATTATGATAACGTTGTGAATTATGATAACGAGGAAAAGTCTCCAGATTAGGTTAGACTTTTTCATCTATCAATCGATCAGCCGGGCTTTAGGCCTAGGCCTATATAAACATTCATTTATCAATCTGTGTCATAAAGCGAAACAATTAATTCTTACGTTTAGTTTCGATCTTCTCTCAGATGATCGATTTACGTGTCGATCAGTCAGTTCCTGATGGAAATTGTAATGCTTGGGTTTACAATTCCTTCGCCTGATTTCGTATTTATGCTTCAATTGTTGATCGATGATTTTCGATGATCTTCTGATCTTTTTCGATGTTATTCTTCGAAAGGAACAATGCTTCCATCGAATTTCAAATGTCCACTCTGGGACTAAGATTAGCAATCTTAATCCCAGGTCCACTTCTTTTGATCGATATTTTTCTTCACGAAAAGATAAATTCGTTCGATCGTTCGATGACTGGTAGATTTGTTCTTTCAAAAGAAACAGTTATTTTATCGAATTCAAATATTTACTTCAGATGATCGATCAATTTCAACGATTTTCTGTGAATTCGTTTCATCCCGTCTGTCATTTTTCCAAATCAACTTCAACCTCGACGCGAACAATCGCTCCGAAGATATGACGTCATCGATAAACAATAACAAATTGACGTTTTACATAAATTATGCGTTATTAGTATTCGTGTTTATTCGGAAAGTGAGTAAGTAATTTAACGTTCATGGCACTTTTGGGCCTACTCGTATTTCTTCTATTTCCAGAGTTGTATAGTTGAACATAAACTGCCTCGTAACGTATAGTAGGCCTAATTGCATATATTTTCGGTGTATTTAGTTATAGGCCTATTAACTTTCGCTTTATAAATCTTCATATAATAATAATAATAATAATAATAATAATAATAATAATAATAATAATAATAATAATAATAATAATAATAATAATAATAATAATAATAATAATAATAATAATAACATTAGTATTAATAATGAAAAGTAATATTAATAGTAATTTGCGAGCATTCATCGATCAAAATAAGCCTGCTTGCAAGGCGGACCAATTCGCCATCCACTGTACCAATATCATCTCAAGCTCCTCTGTCAGTCCTCATGCTTTCCATTCACAACGAAGAATTCCAGCTTTTGCAACTTACTACTGAAAACTGACACGGTTGCTTTCGTTCAGCTGTCGGTATACTTTGTTTTCAGCTCTGCTTACACCTGAGTGTGAAGAGGCACTGGGTGATGTTGCCTGTGAAGAGGCGCTGGATGATGTCACCTGTGAAGAGGCACTGGATGATGTTGCCTGTGAAGAGGCGCTGGATGATATCGCGTGTGAAGAGGCGCTGGATGATGTTGCCTGTGAAAAGGAACTGGATATCGCATGTGAAGAGGCGCTGGATGATATCGCGTGTGAAGAGGCGCTGGATGATGTTGCCTGTGAAAAGGAGCTGGATATCGCCTGTGAAGAGGCGCTGGATGAGGTTGCCTGTGAAGAGGCGATGGAAGATATCGCCTGTAAAGAGGCGCTGGATGATGTCGTCTGTGTAGAGGCGCTGGATGATATCGCGTGTGAAGAGGCGCTGGATGATGTTGCCTGTGAAAAGGAACTGGATATCGCATGTGAAGAGGCGCTGGATGATGTCGCCTGTGAAGAGGCGATGGAAGATATCGCCTGTAAAGAGGCGCTGGATGATGTCGTCTGTGTAGAGGCGCTGGATGATATCACGTGTGAAGAGGCGCTGGATGATGTTGCCTGTGAAAAGGAGCTGGATATCGCCTGTGAAGAGGCGCTGGATGATGTCGCCTGTGAAGAGGCGATGGAAGATATCGCCTGTAAAGAGGCGCTGGATGATGTCGTCTGTGTAGAGGCGCTGGATGATGTCACCTGTGAAGAGGCACTGGATGATGTTGCCTGTGAAGAGGCGCTGGATGATGTCGCCTGTGAAGAGGCGCTGGATGATATCGCGTGTGAAGAGGCGCTGGATGATGTTGCCTGTGAAAAGGAGCTGGATATCGCCTGTGAAGAGGCGCTGGATGATGTCGCCTGTGAAGAGGCGCTGTATGATGTCGCCTGTGAAGAGGCGCAGGATGATGTCGACTGTGGAGCTGAGCTAGATAATGTCGCCTGTGTCGATTCAAGGAAAGAGAGGTGTGTTGGCTCCTTTAGACGGCACTAATAACGTTGTCTTTCCACGTGGTATTGAGAATGAGAAGCACACATCGTCAGAATGCACTCAGCATATTATGTGAATCGTCAATTCGTCATGCGACATCTGGTTAATAAGAAATTGAAACAACACATGTATACATATTGTTATCTCACCTGGCCGAAGGTTTTTCTGTTGCCCCGCTATCAAGACACACGATGCGTCAGTCTATGGTAGAGCCCTGCGCCGATGTCATAGTGTCGGCGGCGGCGCGCCGCTCATTTTTGGTCAGCGGCGGCGGCGCGCCGACGAACAAAAATCGGCGGCGGCGGCGCCCACAAAATGTCGGCGTCGGCGCGGCGTGCCCTAGTCAGAAACATGAGTCACCATGGGCATCCGCAGGAATTTTTCCGTAGGGGGCTAAATTTTTCTAAGGGGGATAAATTTTTCGAGGGGCAAAATGACGTTTTTGCATGGAATATCTATTCACAAATCCAGGGGGGCAAATCTCCCATTCCCCTCCTCCTGACGCCCATCTGAGTCACTATGAGAGTTGAACAGCCGTTGGTCCTGTGACCAGTCAAAAGTTATCTAAAGCCGCTCCATCACACTGAAGCTCAACTACATATAAAGGGACTAAAAGACAAGACACCTTCAGACATTTGCCTTACAAATATGAACATCCTTAATTACACTGCACATCTGTATAGCAAATTGTAATCAGATGAAGCAACATGCATTTGCATATTGCATGAATACACTTGCATATGCACTGGTAGGCCTACACACCAAGTCACATGGCAGATGCTGGATAACAGCATCCTCCTAGTAAGAGAGGCTGCTAAAGCCATGAAGTGAAATGTAAATATATACGTTTTCCTATGGTAATACACTGGCCGAGTGGCCTCACTCCTGTTAATTTTTCAATGAGTTTACCAGGTGGTCTGCTGCCCGTTTGAATTGGTGCAACGCCATTTAAAGTTTCCACATATAGACCATTGTTTGTATCAGATTAAACTGAAAAAGACGATTCTTGATACTATACGTACTAAGTCAAAACCTGTGTCAACTGATACTGTTTACCTGAATAGATTCCAGCCAAAAGTACTGGTATGGTATGGTATGGTATCTGAGAATTTATAAAGCGCCTTTCACAGTGTGAACTATTCAGAGACGCTCTCAGCATGTGAGCCTCGCGGAAACACAAATGACACGATGAACAACAGAGAGAGAGAGAGAACTTAGTAAGTAGGGTCCCACGCAGTACCAAGGGAAGGGAGTTCCATAGGGATGGACCCACGACAGCGAAAGAGCGAGACTGAGCCAGGGCAGACTTCACCCGGGGAACGAATAGATCAAGCCGATTCAGAGAACGCAGGGGTCGATGAGAAGAAGCTGAGAGAGGTTTGCGCATCAGATTACAAAGGTAGGCTGGAGCTAAGCCCTGCTGTGCCTTAGAGACAAGAGCTATGATTTTGAAGTGGATACGAGCAGAGATAGGAAGCCAATGCAAGACATCAGTCATGTAAGTAGAGATGGAGGAGAACCGAGAACAATGAGCAATAAGGCGAGCAGCTGCGTTAAGTACCGATTGAAGGGCAGAAAGACGCACTTTCGGAAGGCCTACCAGTAAAGAGTTGCAATAATCAATGCGGCAACAGATAAATGCATGGATAATGGTAGTGAAAACTGCAGGAGAGACGGATCGACGAATAGCTCGCAGTCTTCTCAAGTGGTAGTAGCAAGTGCGAGTAAGTAAGGAGAGGTGAGAAGCAAAGGTTAATGAACTGTCTAAGGTGACTCCCAGATCACGGACATTCGTAGAGTATGAGAAGGTCGGGAAGTGAGCTGACAGAAGTGCGAAATCAAGTTTAGATAATTGTTGCCTTGTACCAAACCAAATGAGTTGGGTTTTCGAGGGATTAAGATTCAACCGATTAGAGAGCATCCATGAGCGAAGATCTTGAGAAAGGGAGTCAATGGAGCGAACAAGAAGAAGTTGGTTAGCTGGGGGACCATGGACATAAGTTTGCACATCATCAGCATAGAGATTGCCAGATGCAAGATGCTTAGAAAAGAGAGAGTGAATGCCAGAGGTAAAAAGAATGTAAAGGATAGGACCAAGAACAGAACCCTGGGGGACACCATAGTTAATCCCAACCCAGGGCGTTCTTGATGTACTCAGGATCACCCTTTGCGTTCGGTCAGTAAGATAGGATTGGAACCAGCATAGAGGGGGACCAGATAAACCACAAGAGATTTGAAGACGGCGAAGAAGAATAATCTCATGATCGACCATGTCAAAGGCTGCCGATACATCAAAGAGAGCTAGAAGAGTAAGGCAGGACTTATCCATCGCCAGGTAGATGTCAGATAGGAGGGATAGGAGGACAGTTTCAGTGGAGTGGGATGCTCTAAATCCAGATTGACAAGATGGGAGAAGGCGAGACTGTTGAAGATATGGAAGAAATTGTATAGCAACTAGGCGCTCCAGTGTTTTAGACAGAAAGGTCAGGTTAGCAATTGGGCGATAGTTTGAACAAACATTAGGGTCAAGGTTAGGCTTTTTTTATAGTAGGAAGAACTAGAGCCCGCTTTTGTGATGCCGGAAGGGACCCTTTAATAAGGGAACGATTAAAGGTATGGACCAAAAATGGATTCCAGCCAAAAGTATTAATCAATTATACCCATGGGCGTAACTTTTCCCTAGAAAGTGGTGGTGACTATTCCTCTGCTCACTACTCTTCCCTTCCCTTCTCTCTCCCTTAGCCTTCCTCTATCCCTTCCCCAAATACTAATTTAGTATGCTTTGTCGGTCACTTTAGCAGTGGCGGCGATCTTGTCTGAGCGGTGGGGGGGGGGGACAAAGTCGGCCACCATCTCGTCGACGACCGTTTTTGGAAAATCTTGTCCCAAAAATATAATTTTTCTACCAATTGATCTCCGAAAAATATCCCTTTCATCTCCGAAAAAAGTTGATGACCTTTTTTTAGTCCTTCACCCCTTTTCCACCATTATCTTTTTCCTTTCTGACTTTTTCCCCACTTTTCCCCACTTTCCTTTCCACCGATTCATCTCCTAAAATTTTCGATTTCATCTAAAAAAAGTTGATGACTTTTTTTTAGTCCTTCACCTCTTTTCTGTGTTTCAGTTCTAACACTTTTTACACTCTCCCCCACTGTCTCATGTCATCACCCATCACCCCATCACCTTTTTCTCCCCAATTTTTTCATCACAACACCATTTCACACCCTTATTTATAAATTTTAAAAATTTCCTTTAAAATTCTTCTCATAACTTTTTTCTTTTTTTACCTTTTTCTGAATTTTTTTTCCTTTCTTACAATTTCAGGGGGGACACTCCTGCTCAAAAATTGACTTTTGACCTCATCTGTTCCAAAAAGACAGTCAAAACCCTCGCGCTCATATACATTTCTTGGCCTTTTTTCGTGTTTCTTCAAAAGGTGGGGGGGGACAAATGTATGGCGTGTCCCCCACTCTTAAAGGTGGGGGGACATGTCCCCCGTACCCCCTAGATCGCCGCCCATGCACACAAGTCACCCGACAGACTGACCGCCGTGACCAGTCCGCAGGTCGCAGACGCCACAGATCTGTGCCACGGCTATACACTCTTCTTGGAATGAACTGACATCACCCTTACTCTCCGCCTTATGGTTTTCATCTTAGTCATAACGGGATGTGAAAATGTAGGTCAAAACGCAAACTTAATTCTGTATCCTTCATCAGTTACAAAGCCGTATATGTACCCACACTCATATATAAATAAATAAATAAATAAATATATATATATATATATATATATATATATATATATTGTCGGCATTGATATGACTCCTCACCCCTCAGTCTCCTCACAATCTCAGAATCAATAAGCCTAACTGTCCTTGGTCAAACATGGAGGAGCCGGCTAGCTGAAGAAAGTTCCCTCCGTTACACAACAGAAATATTTAAGAAGTCGCTGATTTTGACTTATACACGTCGTGGTACTAGTTTGCTGATAGGAAAAATGGATAAATTTGTTCTTAAACGAAAACGAGTAGATGACAATTATAGACGAGAAAATTGCCATCATGAAGGTAAGCTTACCAGCGTTTCATAATCAGTTACTGGCAGTGGTAGGGTAATATGTCCAAAATGGTCTCCATGAGAGAAGCTAAAGTGGAGAATAAACTGGAACCTCACTTTTTAGACTAAAGTTACTCGATCCTCTGGGAAGAGGGAGGTTTCGAGGTTGAAGCGAAAGACGGTCGATCTAGATGATTTTAGGCAGTGCTGGATTTAGACTTGGTGAGGCACTTTAGAAGCCAGTGGATTTCAACCTTTTGTAGTGACGGAACCTTTCACAAACTACTCGTTTGCTCACGGAACCCAGCGCGTTTCACCATCCAATATTGCTAGAAATAAATATTATTGTAGCTTGTAAAATTTGCAAATCGCTCTGTAGCAACAGCTATTCCGCCTCTCTGGAATAAACTCCAGCCAGAATTACGACAATTAAGTCTATGTGAACCACCCTACGAGATCACCAAAACCTCGCTTCTTCCATCTCTCCACAGGTTTTCAACTGAAAACTAAAATACCGCTCTTTCAGAAATAGTATCCCGATTCCTCTTCCCCGTACCTTCCTCGTTGCTACAAATCTTAACATCATCCACCTTTGCAGTCTACCTGCCTGACCCCTCTGGATCTTGACCTGGAACCGATTGTCATCCTGCCTGCCTACCAATTTTTTGACTGAGCGTAGGCTATGTGAATAAGCTGCTTCTCGCTTTGTTTGGACGCTGATCTAATTGTCTGGGCCTTAGTACTTCACTGGAGTGCGGGACGTCCGTACAATACAACTGTATTTGATAAAATACGACTGTATACTTGATACAATACAATTGTATGGATATGATACAACTGTGTTTGATATTGCCCTCATTCTGAAACGTCCTTCCAGCTGAGCAGAGGCTCAAACCCGTCCTGCCTGCCTTACAGGTTAAGCGTTCCATCCATTCGGTTACCACGTTCATAAAGAAGCTAATGCCAAATGCGGACAAGACGAGTTTCTCTATTTTGCAGACATCCTGCAAGGACGACACCTCAGTTGTCTGCAAGTCAGCAATGGTCAACAAAAGGCTCGACTGTCTTCACGTTGCTACCTGTTGCTACCTATACCTGTCTAACGGTAGGTAGCAACAAAGGTTAGGCTTCCCAGATAAAATGTTAACTAAGTTCAGCTTTAGCTTTAATGTCGGTTGTTAGTGTACCTCGACTTTAAAAATGCACTATGGCACAGGACGTACCAACTCTTCTGCTCCCTCTGCACTTACCAAGAAACAAGACTTCGAACAGGGCTTCACTCAAAATTATGTTTGTCAGCAATTTATAAATTGTTGTGATAAAAATGTCTTTTCTGTCGCACGAAATGTCTACAGCGGTTGAGCTGTATATGTTACAGGCAATTCGTAAAACCAGGGATTTTGTAAAATGCCTGAAATTTTTAGGCAATTTGTAAAATCCCTGATTCACTCAGGCACTTTACAAAATCCCATATATAGGTTAGATGAATTCTGTTTCTTTGAACGTGTTGTCAATTTTCTTATAGAAATAAAGGCAGTTCTAGGCCTATAGGCCACGTACTATAGCCTATATTAAGTTCGCTAATTCACCGTAGCATATGGTTCTCTGTTTTCATGACCAATTGCATGACGCTATGCATTATGAAGAAACGATGCTGTGCATTATGAAGAAATAAAGCCACGCATTATGAAGAAACTATACTCTGTGCATTCGTAGGCTAATTGTAGTCTCCAAAGTCCAAACTTCTAAAGCGCCACTCGAAGGCCAAGCGCTCAAATTTCAGCTCTGCAGTCAGTTATAACGACGATCTCAAAACGTTTGAATGTCTGTGTGTTAGGACGGGACTGAATGTTTCGATTTGGGCCAAGAGCAGTGGCTCGGAAAGTGTTTAAAAGTTGCGTGAGCTAACCTCAGCGAAGAAGGCTACAGACCTAAGATGGGTAGAATTATGCATTATATCCGATATAACCAATAAGAATATTTTTTCATTTTTTTCAATCAGTGGAAAAGTTTATTATACATGGCCTACATATTCATGAAATGAAGCGCGTCTAGATATAGCAGAATAAGTCAATTACTACTTTAACAAGCATCAAATACAAAGCGCCAGCCAAAAGTTGTGCGAGCATGCTTCTGCCTCGGCGCTACAGAGCCAAAACTTGTGTGAGCATTGGCACCTTTGGCGCCATGGCTCCCGGGCCCATGGCCAAGAGATGCAGTCAAGTCGACAAAATCGACCAAGTCGATCGTTTATTTGCCAAGTCGATCGAGTCGACGAGAGGTCGACTTGTCGACAAAGTCGATCGAATCGATCGTCGGCCGAGCCAAGTCGATCGTAGCAGTTCGACTCGATCGATCACGGGGTATAGCCCCGCGCTGCTGGCTATAATTTCAGTTATCATATAGGCCTAGGCCTATTCAAATAATTAAATAAAACATAGTTTTGCTTTCATATTGAAATGCTAGTATTAAGAGCCTGATTAGTATTTTTTGTTCATTAACCCATGCATTTAATTTCGATTTGGCATTATTTTAGTACGTATGGTAGCCATTGGTAGGCCTATTGCCAAAAAGACCTGGCGAAACACGATCATACAAGATTTGGACGACGGTGGAATGACATGGGAAGAGGCTGAGGGGCCCCCGTAGGCCAGAATGACGTGGAGGAGCTGTGTCGCCCGATGCGCTACCAGCGCGTGGAAGGACTATGGTCTAACTCTAAAGTATTCCCAATACCGTAGGCCTATTCGCAGGAAATAAACCTCGCAATGCCATTTTTGCTTGGGCCCCGCTCATCGCTTGTTGCCTCGGGCCCCCGCACAGCCTGCTTTTATTTGATGCGGCTTTCGTGTGACGAAGTTATAAATTTATACAGTGGTCTTTTTTGCACAAAGGTCCTCGATCGATAGTATTTCACTCTTCAGGCATTCCATTAAAAATGAATTAACCATAGGCGCCGATTTCTTCGGGGCCTTGCCATGGGTGCCAATGCACCCAGAGAAAAAGTTCAGTGGGGGCCTGGCTCCCAGAAGAATTCGGCCTAAAATTAAATTTTTTGGGGTATTTGGTCACATTTTTTCTGGTCACATTTTTTCTGGTCACATTTTTTCTGGGGATGAATTCCTAAAAAAGTCGTCAAATTTAGGAGACATGGCCCCCATTTTAAATTTGTTTATGCGTGTGTAAACACGTAGGTAGACGATGGAAAATGACACGGAATAATGTATACTGTGGAATTTTCCGGATGACTAAAAAAAAGGTCATCAGTTTTTTTCTGAGATGATTTCCTAAAAAAGTTTCGTTCCTTCTGGATCCGCCCCTGACTGGCACCCAGAGACAAAAGCAAAAGTCGGCGCCTATGGAATTAACGCACCACCTTTCGAAGAGATCTTACCCTGATCCATTCACTTAACCGCCGTCCATAACGGTCCATTGCTCTCATCCTAAGCAGTAAGCAGAACCCACCGTCACAGCTCCCTCCTGCAGAGGGGCTGTTACGGTGGGTTACATTTATAGATGACAAATCTTGGCAGGCGACGACGTGGATTGATCAGCGGAGTGGATGGATCAGATAAGTTTTCTTTGATTTCGTGTACGCGATGTTATAAAAGAAATGCAATTACATGTAGTTGCTTTTGTGTGAAATTATTTAATTTTACGAAAAAGTATGTATTTCTAGTGGTTTCTTGTAACTTACACGATTGGCGACTGTTTTAGTCAAACGCTAGATGGCTACAATGACGATTTCTGAAATCTGAGAATGACATAGCCTTCTTCTTTATGTTCTCTGCCCACCGGCAGGTTCGTATGACCAATGACGCCATCGTTCTCTGTCTTGTGCTCTTCTCTTCAGTCCACTGTATCCTTCTTCTTTTGTCATCATCCAGTCTAGCAGCATTGCCCTCGGTCTTCCTCGCGTCTTTCTCCCCTCCATCCTTCCCTCCATGATGTCTTTTAGCAGTGTCTCACTCCTTAGGATGTGCCCGATCCATTTCCTTTGTCGTCCGCGTATAGTACTTATGAGTGATCTTTGTTCTTCTACCATTTGCAGGATTTCCTCGTTCGTCCTCCGTTCCGCCCAGCTAACTCTCTCCATTCTGCGCCACACCCACATCTCGAAGGCCTCCAATCTTTTTATGTCGTCCTTCCTCATTGTCCATGTCTCGGATCCGTACAGAACAACACTCCACACCAGTGTCTTCGCCATTCTCTTCTTTAGATTCTTGCTTAAGCTTCCTCTCATCAGCTCTCCTCTTTTGTAAAATGCATCTTTTCCCATGGATATTCTTCTTTTTATTTCTTCGTGGCATCTTGCATCATCTGTGATCACACTTCCTAAATAGCAAAACTTCTCCACCTGTTCTATTTCTTCTCCGTTTAGTGTGATCTTTATTGTTTGTGGTGTTATACCGCTTCTCTTGCTTATCTTCATTACCTTTGTCTTCTTTACGTTTATTTTCATTTCATATTCCAGCGATACCGTATTTAGACGATCCATCATCCTTTGTAAGCCCTCCTGGCTAGTTGCCAGCATCGCCTGGTCATCTGCAAATCTCAATGCCTTCACCCTTCTTCCTCCTACCTTTATCCCCTCCTCCATATCCTCTAGCGTTTCTCTTATGATCTCTTCTATATAGATGTTGAATAGGATTGGTGACAGTGGGCATCCTTGTCTTACCCCTCTTCCTATTTTTCCTGGTTCTGAGTACTCTCCATCAACTCTTATTTTCACTCTTTGTCCCATGTATAGATTACCTATCAATCTTCTTTCTCTCCAATCCACCCCTTTTCTTCTCAGTATTCCCATTAGCTTTCTCCAGTCTACTCTGTCGAAAGCTTTTTCATAGTCGACGAAGCAGATATATATGTCTTGGTCATGTTGGATGCTTCTTTCTGCTATTACCCTCAATGCTGCTATCGCATCTCTTGTCCCCTTTCCCTTTCTAAACCCATATTGGTCCTCTCCCAAAAAATTTCTGCTTCTGCCTTTGTCTGCAGTCTCTTTGTTATAATTCTTAGCAGGATTTTTGATGCATGTGTCAGAAGGCTTATCGTGCGATGGTCTTCACAATTTGTTGCATTCTGCTTCTTCTGTATTGGTATAATTATTGTCTGCAGGAAGTCCTTTGGCCATTCTCCCGTGTTGTAGATGTCCCGGCATAGCTGCACCACCTCACTCATTGCCTTCTCTCCAAGATTTCTGAGTATTTCTATTGGGATGTTGTCAATTCCTTCCGACTTCCCATTCTTCATGTCCTTAATTGCAGCCATGACCTCCTCTCTCATCACCTCCGGACCCATGCCGTCCTCCACCTGTGTTTCTTCCTGCTTCCGTTCTTGTTTCCTCATTTCTTCCTCGATGCTTCCATTTCCTGTGTATAATTCCCCCACATATTCCTTCCATCTTTCCCTTATATCCTCTGCGTCCTCCAGTAGTCTGCCGTCCTTTGCGCTTGATTGCACCTCCTCTTCCTGTATTTTGCTTCTTGCTTAGTGATTTTATTTTACCGTACACCAAATCGCTTCGCCCCTGTTCCTGCAGGAGTTCCAGTTCTCGACATAGCCTACTAGACTGAAATTTCATTCTCGTCAGCAGTTCGTTGCCATGTTTTCGTCTTAGGAAATCGCTATGCTACTCCTTAGTTTAAAACCGTAGTTTCACTTTCACCCAGCGTAGTGTGATCGACACAATGTTCACTGGTACAATATTTCACAGCTTTTGTGCGTGAAGTTGTTCATTGTCTCCAGATTTTGTTCTTCATACGGTATCACACGCCAAGCCCTCTGACTTGACGCAGTGCTGGTAAATAAGGTACTAACCTGTGCTTAGCTTTACATAATGCTTGAAACATTTTCAAGCCTACAACTACGACCTTGTCAAAGGACTAGCCACTTCCATCACAGTTTGGTACCATGCCAAAATTACATTGCGTAAGAGACATTAATTTGGTTGATACCAAGCTTTTCAGCTACAACTGCACATCTAATGAAGAGCTTCATTACGTCAGAGAACGAGGGCCAAGGATTCGAGTGGTACTGTACATAGGTAAAACATTTCCCACACAATAGTGACATCATGATTTTAAATGCTATATCTATCGGTAACAGATAAGGAACTTGATGAACAGTCTCTTTGATTATCTTGTAGATGGAGTGGACTGAGCCACAAGGCAATGGCAGTCTCTGAAGGCTGTTGTTGAAAACGTTCTGCATAGCAACAAGATGCCAAAATGTTAGGTTGGCCGACATGGGGTAAATAAAAAGTAACAGGAATTGCAGACAAGTACATCTGGGTGCAGATGCGAGACAGGCAAAACAAGGTTCTAAACATGTTGCAGCATTTACCAGTACCGGTACACAAAGAAGCTCAGGTTTAACATAATTAAACTGGAAAAATTAAGTCTTACAATCAATTTTACCAGTGTTATTTATTTTATTTATTACGACTGATACTCCTATGCAATTATGCAGGTTTTCCTGCACAAATGTTGCCTACTTTCATTGCTCTCTATTTGTACAATAATAAGAAGAAACACGATAACACAATTCTAATGACAGTACTTAACAAGTGCATGTATTACTAACCAGGTTTCTACCGTATTTACAGTGTACGAATCGCCAGATAAATAAAATACAGCAATGGAAACATTACAACAGAACAGTACAAGTGGGTCATACAAGGCGTTATACATTAGAAGCATCTTTAACAATGAGCTGCATTGGTTTCCCAGTCACTTTTAGTACATGCTCGCTGTTAAAGTGTTAAAGGACTTAAAAGACTTCTTGAAAATACTTGGCAGACTGAAGTCAGTGAAGTGCCTGACAAGAATATCACTTAACTCCCTAATGTCAACCTTTTTGTCCTTTTCATATTTGTTTGAGATGAAAGGCCATCATACAGTGCTTAGCAATTAACTTTTGCAGTCACATGATTTGTTCAAACTTGATCCTGCTACTTCATGCTATTTTGTTCTTGTAAGGCACCCTTGTTTAAGTTTCATCTTATAGTGCCATATATCAGTTATCTGAACACCAGTACTACTACTGATAATAATAATAATTATTATTGTTGGTACTTTCCTTCATTCCACAGTTACCCAAATATAAACTCTTGCACAGAACGTTAGGCATCAATTTTAAACCACAAAACATAGCAAACCCGTTTTGCATAAGACAATTTACATATTCTCAATTCAGATTTACAGTATAATAAATGTACCACAGTGTTGGGCAACTCTCATCCAGTACCATCCATCTTTGTTAATCTCCTACCAGCCACCTAATAACCAGTACTTGGTCAACCCAATGAGTACTTGATCAGGTACTGATGAACAGCAAGTATCATTTAGTTGCCAATTGCAGTGTGAGATGTATTACTGAAACCACAAGAACACTTGAGTCTCCCATCGTGGTAAATTTTCCATAAATAATCAGTTTCGAAAGTCCAAGCATAACCTTTGTTCTGTGGTACTGATAAATTAATGCACTATGTCGGGCACCTCGCGGTCATTCAAGTCCTAGGGACCAGTTGATTCCTTGGACAATCAGAATGATGACTGGCTGCCAGGCGACCAAGTACCGAATCCAGTCCAGTAGGTTACCGTACAAGACATGAGGTCTTTCCCAGCTGAAGGCAGCAAGTCAAAGAAAGCAAATCAAAATATCAAACTGCCTCATAACACTAGCATTACGGTTTCAGTTGAAACAACCATCACCTAGGCCTAAATTTAAGACTCGTCCTCTCTTTCAACGTTAGCCTCAATTCTGGGTTCTCCAATCTATACCTGATTTAAACCTGGCTTTTTCAAGGGATTATGATACTTGATTGCAATTTCAATTTCACTTGAATTTCACTTGATGTCTTGTGCATTATAATTAAGTCACTACAGAAAAGTCATTAGATTTGATGTCATGTGCGTTATCATAATTGTGCAGCTACAGAAGTCTAGATTAGACCAGTTTAGACCACAGCACTTCCGACGCTATCTACCAACGTTACTCGGTAGAAGATGCCCTCTTACGTACTTGCAGCGTTAACAGTTTATTTCACTCGATTGCAAACACAGCCAATGTGCAGCAACGTAACTAGGATTTTTCGTTTGGGGGGCTTAAGCCTTGAGTCTGGCAACATTTATACAGTGTTCATACGAATTTTAGCCGTAAGCATACAACGGCCTGACTTGTTTGGGGGGGGCTTCAACTTCGTTTGGGGGGCTTAAGCCCCCCAAGCCCAACGCTAGATACGTCCCTGCCAATGTGTGTATGTATTTATGTGTGTGGCTACTTGTAAAGTGCCTTTTAAGAACCCCAAAGGGGTACTAAACATGGTAATATATAAGAGATTTAAAGTGGTGCATCTTAAGATGGCTTGAAAATGTTTCTGGCCAGTATGTATGCATGTGTGCAAGCATGCATGCAAGTAAAGTATGTATGCATGTATCTATGTATGTATTTATGTACCTGGCGATAAGAAGAATAAAGAAAAGGATACGGTGATGGAAACATTCTCTTGAGATCAACTTTCTCCTTGCAGTACGGACACGTCTGCTTCTTGCCAACGATGCACCAGCCGCGAATACAGAACTCGTGGAAGCTGACGCAAACAGTTAAGAACTTTCAGCCGTAAAAATAAGACATCACAATAATACCGGTCGCTCAACCCAACTCCAAAAGACATCAGAATAAGACCAGTCCCTTAACCCAACCCCAAAAGACATCAGAATAAGACCGGTCCCTTAACCCAACCCCAAAAGACATCAGAATAAGACCGGTCCTTTAACCCAACCCCAGAAGACATCAGAATAAGACCGTTCCCTTAACCCAAACCCAAAAGACAGTCATAAGTATGAAGTGTTAGTGGCTCCATTTTCTTAACCCCAAATGAGGGCTAGTGGCCTTCCTAGCTGATTTTCTCACTGATACGCACTGCAAATTATGTAAATGCAAAACAACATCAAGCACTTCTGATTTGTTTAGCTCTTTGAGCAGCACTATATGGATGTTCAATTACAACATCACCAACAAGTTCAGAATCTAGCAATTTATGGCAAGAATTTTGCAAATCATCCTAACAAATTTTGGTTTCATAAATGCAAGATTCGTCTTTTACAGCTTGTCCACTCACCGTAGCCTGACTTCTGGTTTCCCTGACCGTTAGATTTACATCAGGCATCTCCAACAGATCACAATTTTTGACTGTTTAAGTTCCATCAGAAGCTACCATCAGTTGATGCCTTGCACATCATGATAACCATGCTATGCAAGTCTTTAATTTAGATCAGACAAAATACTCCATCCCGCAAGCCAAAAACACATCCAGTCGAGTTTTTCCAGTGTAAAAAGATACATGTGTTCACAGTTCAGCTTGTAAGTCTTCTCAACGATTGCATCTGCATTGTCCAGCACCAGGATCTTGTTGCCGCAAACAGCGCAAACGTTTGGCTCCAACTTCCGCGATGGCAATCCACTTGTTGTGTAATACTGTAAACGTAAAACAGCAGATTTTAGCCAGAGCAAAATGGGCTTATCAAAACAATCCACTTCAATTTCAAACAGAAAGCTAATTAAACATTAAACATTGTGCCACCTGTGATTATCAGCAATGGGGGAAATCTGTGGGCAGCAGTAAACTGTTATGCGCCATGCGTATCTGATGGGAGATGGGATGAACCACTGGTGAAAGAACTATGGGTAGATGTAAAATGTACGGGGAATACATGTCTTCTATGGGAGATGGGATGAACTTGAGGGGAAGTTTCTCATACTCCTACAAAATACTTCATGACTACAGGGCTTTTTTTTCTTGACCCTAACAAAGAATCAACTCCTTACAATATATTGTCAATCAATGTAAATTCATTTTCTTTTGCAGTACCCTATAAATGATGTAAAATCAATTAGATGAGAAAACCATTTACTATCTGAAACGGCTACAAATTATGATTATCTGTCATCATAAACATTATTATTTTTCTTACTCTTATTTATATTAATATTATGGTATTCTTAATATCTGAAATGATCCATCTGGAATTGAAGTTGGTTACTGAATTAATTTATTATTAATATTAGCAGTTTGTACAACTGCTTTAAAACATTATAAGCATTTAAGTCACAGTCTTCTGCATGGAAAGATTACCAAATGATCTTGTGGATACTGATCTGATTACAGCTTGATTTTGGTGTGCCATCAGTTGAAGCCTTGCGCATTAGACACCGGTGCAACAGAAGTCACAATTACAAAGCTGCAGGGTAAGGCACAGAGGGCAGAATCTTTATCCGCAGTCCGCACATTATCTCAAATTTACCGACCAAGCCTCATCAGGTTGTTGAGCTGCAGTGAAAGGTACTGACCCCAATCTGAGAGGCCATTTTGTCGGCACAGACTTCTGCAAAGTCGCGACTGACGACTCCGAGGTACAGTCCGTAGAAGAGAAGGAGGAGCCCGAAATCCATGGAAGTCTGAGGCTTGATCAGAAGCAGGATGTTCAGTCCAAAGAGAGTACACATGATGACAAAGTATCCAATGATGCCTACAGCGTAGCTGAGCTTGTAGGTTAGTAGAAACCACTTGTAGACTAACCTAAATTGTAAATGCATCAAGAAATTTATATAGTCCCACTACCGTAGAAAATGTTTAAAGACAACTGTAGGTTAAGCAATCCATGAAAATACAAAGGCTCAAATGTATAGTACCTCAGTGTAGTTTATTTACCTAAAGGGTATAGTACCTTAATGTAGTTTATTTACTGAAAAGTACACCAGAACATATTTTAAAGACTGTTGTATTTATAATGAGGTCATTTTCTGAGGCCAAATTGAATCTCAGATGCATGCATCCAACAATGTAATATCAGAATTTGCGCCAATAATACTGAAGTCACTTTACTGATAACCAACAGTTCAATACACGCACACAGGCAAGCAAGTCTACATCAATATATGTCAAAAGAAAAACTCAGTAGGAACTAGGAACCATAATTTACAAAGTGACCCAACTGATTTCAAGTCAGCTTATTACGGCTACAGACTTGCTGGTAGCGAAAACTGAATTTTTCATTAATGACCTGACTATGGCTTGGATTTCATGTGACGTCGATTGATGCTCATGCATTAGACACTGGCGCATTAGACGTTACTAGTAAGTTGTTTTTTTATTTTTTTATTTCTTATATTTCTATAGCGCCTCCTGAAGTCTACTACTACTCAGAGGCGCTCCCGACTACACCATTGGTATACTGTGTCGGAGTTTTCACGTCGAAGCGCCACAAGCAATCGCAAGTGAAGGACTTGCCCAAGGTCCGTACGCAGCGGCTAGAGTGGGTCACAAGGCGCCGGACTTACCACTGAGCCACCACGCCCCAAGTTGTTTTTATTATTATTGATATTCACTGACTTACCTTGGCGTGTTACCTGCAATTGGTTTACGAGTTGCCCTAAAAGCAACAAATCCTGTGATGGTCGAGAACACACTCCAGATTGCAATGAACCGCCACCACTGAAACTTCATGCACAATATTACTGGAATAATCCACATTCCTGCCAATGTTGCGATCTGTTGCAAAAACACCAACACCAATTAAAATAATTGACTAAAAGCTCCTGTGTGTGAAGCCCCTAGAAGGCGCTACACGAATGTTCAGATCGTTATCATAATCGGCATCACTGTCCTATTTTATCGATCTCACTTCAGGAATGATATATCTTACAAAAGCTGTAAAGTTGCTTAGAATGAAACGGCTGCTCACCCAGAATGGACAAAAGTCCTGCTTACCTGTTGCCACCTAATAACACAGTAGTAGTAAAATGGTATTAGCTCGGCAACATATCATAGATACAGACATGTCCTTACATACATACCTGTACATATCTCCAAGTCCCAGCTAGGGCTTGCCCCTAAATACCTCTGACCTTATGCGGCAAACTCTCCCTGCAACTTATGTTCATCCTTTGCACTCTACTGGCCGTCTTGATCTTCCTCATACTAGGACCTAGGACCACTCTGGCCCAACGTCGAGCTTTCGCTGACAGGTCCCTCTATCTGGAATGGTCTTTCCCCCTCCACTACGAACTAAACTCATGACGGGAATCTTCTCGCTCGCTCAAGATGTTTCTGTTTCCACAGGGCTCCTGCACTGAGGGCACCTCTGAATAGTTTATACTGCGAGAGGCACCTCATAAATTACTAGATACGATACGATATATACATAAATACATCCACATTCAACCCCCAACAACATCATATGATCGATGTAAGAAGCCCATTATGACAATACGCCCATATGGTCTCCTTTGGTTCTAACAGAGATTTGTCAAATGGGCTTCATATGCCCTACTAATGATTATATTGCTAGGAAAAGCTAATTTTAAATCAAAATATGTCTCAACAATTCAACAAAAACGAAACAAAAGCTAACACTAATCCACAAAAATTGCTGCAAACACGCAAATTCAAACCTGGTATGATTTGAAATAATGTTTGCGCCACTGTACGAGCAGAACCTGAGCGACAATGAGTGTGCCGATTAAAATGAGCACCATCTCCGCGTGCATCGACTCATGACCTCTGTGCTTCTCGTGCATCCGCTGGTGTTCCACCCTACACAGAAAACAATACGATGCATAGAAAAACCTCAGAATTACTTACAACACAATCAAATGGCAGCGATGCCAGATAATAATACACCAGAACTTTCTTTGGGATCATAACCTACAACGGGATGCGATGATGTAGTGGTGTGTTCTGTGCCTTGTAACCAGAGGGTCACAGGTTTGAATCTACCTCAAGCCCCACTGCTTCATGACCTTGGACAAGTTGCTCACCCATAATTGTCTGTGAGGAAGGCAACAGGAAATCACCTCACTCATCTCATCCCTGGGTGGCATAAAACCAATGGACCTGCCTTTGGGTAGAGAATTCATCATCATCATAATGTACATATGTAATAATACATATATACATATACACTTATACATACACATAAATACATACAAAACATAAGGACCACTTACACTTTATGTTGTATTAAAACAAGTTTCTTTTCTACAGCTGAACTAAATTTGAGATCCGTGTCCTAACCGTGTTATATAAAAATTGAAGTCATAATGATGCATTATAAAAGGCTCCATTATATATATACATATACAATTATACATATATATATATATATGTCGGGAGCAATAATAATCAAAGAACTTCCACAGCACTACTGTAATCAAGACAATGGAATTAGTCGATGGTCGCTGCCAAGCAAAATAAGCATGCATGCCAATTCCAGGATAAGTTTGATCAAAAGCCAAGAGGGAAACTCAAGAAGAGACAGAAACAGTTCACACAGGAAATGAGGAAAAGTTAATCAAGTTGTGCTGGACCATGTCAACCCAGAAGGCAGGGTTCAGGTACCAAGCACAGCAGACAGACATTTCTAGATTTCTGTTCTACTAGCATCTAGCAAACCCAGCTATAAAATGAGTGCATCAACTTTAAGCTCAAATTTGCAGCAGAAATTGCTGTTACATTATTAATGGAAACTAATTTTGGGGTAGTGATTTCTTAAGAGAAAGGTAATCTACCTCCATTTATCCTCTTCCGATAATTTAGACATGTCAATGTTCTGAAACAGACAGCACAACATTTTCATAATGTAATGGTATAAAGTAAAGTCATACTGAACACTGAAAAACTACATTTACAACAATTTCTATTAGTCAGGTACAATGCATCACAGCTTGCGATTAATTGGGGCGATCATGTACAATCGGGGTGCCTAACCCTAGCCCTGAATTTTAAAATCCAGCTTCCACTCGCAGGTAGTTTTTTAGTAGCACAAAACACATAGGCTACACTGACCCTAACCCTAAGCCCTAACCTACCCTCACGACGCTTACACTGACCCTAACCGACCCTCACGATGCAAAAACACCCACCCACGGCACCCAGATAGTACATAAGCACCCCGATTGTACATGTTCGCCTTTACTGGTATAGATAAAATCTGTCTGCCGAGACAGAAACACTACAGTAAACACCAGCAAACACTGCAAATTATTAAGAAGCAATATGTTGGTATCTATAATTATGTGGATATATTATAGCGCAATTCGTATGTAGCTCTTAACGCTGCATCTCAGTTCGTAAATCCTTTCAAACACTTTTCTTAATAGTTTAAATTAAGAACAAATAGTTGGCAGCAATAGTGCAGTAGTTGAAAGTTACGAGCGATATAAAAGTTAGCAAAAAGTAGTATAAAAGCGAAAAAAGGTTATTTGTGTTGGTAAAGTGAAGAGGTTTCATTGGACAATTTTCTGCAAGTTTCTCACTTGAGCGTTTTTAGTAATTCGACAATTTATTTCAGATTTGTTGTACTGCTTTTTTCCGATATTATCGCTCACTTCTGTTTTAAACCAAATCGTTTCATATATGGCTAAATGTAAATTTAGCTGATGGAGATACGATTCGACAGTCAATAGACAGATAATTAGTTAATTTATTGGTTTACTCAATTGCTAAAACGTTGTTTTTGTGCCCAACTACACTGCTTTGAATTCTGGTTCATTGACCTGTGACAACGCAACGTCCAATTGCCTGATTGTAATGTTGATGCTGGACATTTTTTTGACTGGAGATTCACATGCCTGGAGAAGAAATTGTACTGTTTTCTTTTCTTTTAAATATTTGCTTGCTTAGCTTGTCCTGTTTAAACGTTTCTGAACAATATACTTGCTGAAATAATTGGCTTACTGCACAAAATTTGGTTTGAAAACCATGGCAGCGCTACCGTGGGTCGCGGTAGGTCATTTGCCCTGCATATTAAATTTTACTATTGACTTTCCTTATGACCTGCCTATTTTGTTAAATATATCTCAACTGCAGAATTTCAATGATCTAATGCAGACGGTATGTTGAACTTTCAAACTTGACATAAAGCGGTTATGTTATAGAACTTTGATGATCTTGGTTATAGTAGGAACGAGAAGGTTTGCGCAATCTTTGAGTAAGGGTGTTGGGATTGGGTCGAGATCACATTGTTTGTTTTGCGAGGCTTGAATGATGGTAGTGATTTCTTCTTCAGTAGCAGGCTCAAACAGGTTAAAGGATGCAGCAGGTGGCAAAGTTGTGTCATTGAGGTCGCCTGAGAGGGAAGAGCCGGTTTGTATAGAGGTTGATTTTGATAAGAGAATCTGTAATGAGAGACGGAGTGAGGAAACTTTGTCAGTGAAGGCGTTGGCAATGGATGCATGTGCGATGGAGTTTGGAAGGAAGTGAGAGGAGCCACAGTGAAGAAGATTGTTTATGGTTTTCCAGAGATTTCTAGGATTGGATGAATTTGAGTGAACAAGAGATGGAATTGTATGCAGACAAGAGATCATTATATGGTCTGTTGGGGGATTGAGGAGAATGGATGAGGATTCAAGATCGGTTTGAATGCATCAAGGTCAATGGAGCTGATATGACGGAATGAGCATAGTTGGGGTTGGGGGTGGGGGTGGCGAGGAGATGGCTCAAAACTGAGTTTAGTGAATATAGGAGGGCGAGTTGAGTTCGCAGCTGAGTATTCGTGACAAGCCGGAGGAGACAGAAGTAATGACTAAGTCCAGAATGTGACCATATTTGTGAGTGGGAGACGTGTTGGATCAGATTGAAAGCATTAAGGGAGGAAATAAACTGGGATGCAAATGGATCTGATGGGTTGTCGACTTGAATGTTAAAGTCACCAGTGAGGTCAAACTCATGGGTAGTGGTGACAGCAACAGATAGAAGTGAGTTAAATTCCTGAAGGAAAGCACTTGATTTTGCAGAATTAGCTGATGATGTAAGAGGTCGGTAAATATTGTAAATCATTAGTTTAGATGTGGACAGTTTGATTGTGACAGATGACAATTTGAAGGTTTGGTATAAGTGTAGGTGGGCGCGGTGAGACAGTAGCTGGTATCACGGATTAGGAAGGCAATTCCGCTGAAGTCCAGGATTGGATGTTGAACTTTTGGCTGAAGTTTTAGGTCGCCGGGAAGAAGTGAAGTATTGTAAAGTGTGCCATGTTCATTCGAGCTGAGCGTTTGAGCAACTGGTCACGGCATGAGATGGCACATCAAGGAGGCTGAACCTGTTTGCTGCCAGCAGTGATTTGAACTATGCTAAGTCTACCAGGCTGTACCTGCAGATGATTCAAGAATTGCCAGATATACATCCTTGATTGTATGAGTAGTTTGCAGTCAATTCTTTTCAGTCTGTTCATAGATCCGATAGAGCCTGGGCAGGTATTTGGACTGATTTAGCCATTGAGCAGATTCTAATGCGAGCAACTCAAGAGTCGTGATGGCTTGACCCGTGGTCGCAAGTTCACAAAGTCTGTTCACTTGACATGGAGCCACACGATGCATGCAGAGTCTGATAAACCTATCTCATCATACAGGCGAGCATCATGATGAAATGGGGCAGTGACGTGTGAAGCGTCACATGCACGATCAAGAGAAAGTAATTGCATGGTTTGAGAGTCATAACCCTTTTGTGTGCCAAAGTGAGTTCAACAAAACAACTCAGTTGTGTTGCTTATCAGCTGGTTTCACTGCTGAGAAAGGTGACGGCATCAACTGTGACGAAGTGGAAGCCGTCTGCACAGCAAGGTTGGCGAAGTCTTTGCAGATATTCGCTGAAGAAAGACACAGTAAGAACATTGCTTCACCATCACCCTCGTGCGCAACTGTCTCACTGGGTCTGCTCCATCTTACCTAATGAATTTCTGTACCCCGGTTTCGTCCCTGCCTGAGAGGGCCTCCTTACGATCCTCAGCCCGTGGCCTTATGGTTGTTCCGCGTATGCACTCTTCCACGGCCCAATCCAGGAGCTTTGCCTATGTGGGTCCTTCAGCCTGGAACAGTCTTCCCCACACCCTCCGTCAGGAGCTTCTTGTCCTCTCTCCTCTTCAGTTCCGTAGATGCTTGAAAACCTTTCTTTTTTCCAGTTTTGGCAGTGATGTGGGTCGAGAGCGCCGCTGATTTGAGTGGCGCTATATAAATGTTCAATTACAATTACAATTACAATTGCTTCAGCTACATCAAGGAGTGAAACACCGTGGAAGTGACCTATCTCAGCTTTGGCTGTAATTGAATCCCTCACATGATTTAAGTGTTCGAAACATGATATATTTATATATTTGAACATTCATGAGTGGCTGTTTTAAAATTACTTAATAACAGTTAAATGCAGCATCAGAGCATTTTGCACCTTTTAAAACAGCCACTCGTGAATGTTCAAATATATCATGTTTCGAACACTTACACTCATGTGAGGACTCAGAAGCACCAAACAAACCATGTATCATTGGAAAAGTCTGTTCAAGCTCTACAACACTAAGTCAGAACCATTATTCTATCTGTTGTCACACATGCGCATACCTGCAGCCGAAGATGACGCAGTTTACGGGACAGACCAACTTTGAAGACTATTAGCACCATGAAGACATAGAGTAATAAGGTTAAGATTTTTTACATACAGAGTGAACTATATGCAGATTACAGAAATGTAAAATATTTGCAATTGCTTTTGTTGTCTTCACTGCTACAATACCACAAATATTGCAGATTTAAGCTAGCAAGTGCGTTTTTGGGCACTTTTACAACAATATTAGTGGGAAACTATTTGTTTCAGTTCAGAATAATTTACAGAATCAGAAAGTACACAAAAAGTTGTACAAGATCACCAAATTTTGCAAGGTTCTGTGCACCCATTCCCGAGATACTGGCCTCTGAACATTTCACCAAATTCACACATGTCGCGAGTGCTTCAAACCCACCCTCCATTACCTTCAGCCGTACCATGCAGATGCATGGTGATAGGCTTCTGAAAATTTCAGTATGATGTACAAACATATCAAACTACAAAATACCCAAATTACAGCCAAATCTGAGTTATATCAGTGATTTCACATGGACTGACCCATGTTTGTTACTGCCAATAGCTACGTATTGTGCATTCAGTCAGATAATTGTTTGTAAAAAATTTTGCTCAAGTGAGAATAATGCAGAAAATCTTCCAGTGTTTCAGGGCTTCCTTCTGCATCAAACGATGTATTAACCATCTTTATACTACTTTTTTCTAGGTCTGCTGCCCGGTTACTGCACTACAACAGAAGGTCACATATCTCGACAGCAGCCGCCTGTGTGAAAATAAACGGATTTTAGAACAACCGCGTACACATCCACATCAGCAATCGACTCGGGTATACTTCTACATCGTGCCATCAGCCGATTCAAGCGCTCGAATATTGAACCCAATTATCAGATTCGTTCACCATTGATAGTACAACATTACCGATAGATTTTGGAAGTGAAAATGTCCATTTTTATGGTTTCCGATGCCGACGTGTGGCTCCATGACATCTCCTCACAAATAAAATTAGAAACACACCACTCTCGTTTATGATGCGCTATTTAAGGCGTCTTTCCACAATAGGCTCAACTTTAAGGACGCGTTTCACTATGAAACAGAATGTGGTTCGGATAAGATGCCAAACATACTCCGTGTCGATTAGAGCATGGTCTCACGAATCAGTTTTTGAGGTCGGCATCTGTTTTCGGCATTTTTCTGTATTAGTCTGTTCAAAGTGTTTTTAAATGTAGTGATATTGGTAGGCATCGGTTTTCGGCTTGTTATGTGTTAATTTTATACCCTTTACGTTTATACTTCTACCTACTTGATGTTCTGCAGTGCCAATTTTCAGCTGCATGCACAGCTTGTTTAATGTAACAAAATTCTGTTAAAACTTCAATTCTGGCAGAGCTCCAGCTCGTTTCATAACGCAGTGGCTGCCCTGTCATGAGCTAATCGGCGTCTATACTGAGCTTACAAGGAAATATAATTTGGCAAATCTATACAAGTCTTATTACTATCTGCAGCACTTGCCAGTGATGTAGTACTCGAGTCCGGCCAAGGACTCGAGTCCGACTCGAGACCGATTTTCTGCGGACTCGGACTCGGACTCGGACTTGGACTGTCACGACTCGGACTTGGACTCGGACTCGAACCCTGGACTCTAATTTGACTCGCTGACTCGTTTTCCGAGTCACAATTTCTGTGCAGAACAGGCTACAGTATTGACGTGTCACGACCAAGACCACCCCTCATGCGAGAACTGACGCGAATACCCGGCCGACCGTCGCTACAAGCATAACCCAGAACAGGTGAAACTATTCCGTTTGAAGTGGAGTATCATAAATAGGCTGGGGTATAAGACAGAGGGTCTCTATTTGGCCTGGTATAGGCATAAATAGGCCTATAGGCATAACCAGTTCCTACCAGCAGACAATAGAAACTAATGAAGCGAAGACGAGTATCATGAATAGACTGGGGTATAAGATCTGTAATCGGCGTGGACGGGCACATATATAGAGGTGAACACCGTGAAGGGCATCATATTGAACCGAATACTAGGGACTGTCGATTTGTAAATATATCTTCAATTATAATGCTAAACTAAAAATTAATTTATTGCTTCGAATTAGAAGAAACATTCGTATAGAGATGGAGCGAGGACGTGACATGACTCGACTGCACTTGTGGCATTTACAGTTCTAGCTGTTCCTACGTATACTTAACTTTTGTTTAGCAGTGGAAGAATTTTTAACACATTGTGTCCTCATGATCGTGCCAGATTATCGAACAAAACTTTATTTAATTTAGTGTTTTTAATGTGAAATTTGGGTAAATTACATTAAAAATTATTATTGCACACTGCATAGGGCCTAAATAGTTCTGTTATTTTTCTGTGGCACTGAATTGCGTGGTTCAGTGTATTTTGATGTGGATGGACTTGGACTCGGACTTGGACTCGATCTTTAGTGACTCGGACTCGGACTTGGACTCGAACACCTCAGGACTCGGACTCGACTCGGACTCGGCTTAGATGGACTCGGACTTGACTCGGACTCGGCTTAGGTGGACTCGACTACATCACTGGCACTTGCTGCAAGTGCAACTAATCTGATCACTGCTAACGCTTTAATACAGACAGGTGCACGCCTTCGTCGACAATCGCCCACAAATTGAAACTTGAGAGTTCGGTGAGAAATTAATTGCATCCGCATAGGCAGCATCCCATGGGCCATGACATTACCACAGTATACTGTGACATTACCAATCTTGGATCTTAGTAGGATGATTCTTAGATATAAACACTGCATAAACGAATAATAAGCGGTTGCTGAACTTAAGATAGGCTACATTAGAACTTAGAAGGTAGCCTATCTTAAATTCAGCAACCACTAAAAGGAGCCTGACGAACATGCTTTGGGCTATTATTGTGGGCTACTTATTTAGAGCTTTTTGAATGAAGGACTTGGCAGTTCTTCAGCAAGAACAAGATGTCGATGTTGTGAACTGATGGCGTGCTTGGCATTGGAGCGGCTCAAGTTTACTGCTCCGTTAAAGAGGCGTTTAATTGTTACTGAAGAAAGAGATTAATCAAAATTTCGAATGTCAAGCAAAATATTCTGCGTTCGGCACTTTGAAGTGGCGAAAACTTGGTGCCGACAATATGACATTAGGTTGTTGGGACGTTGTTCCTTTGGGCATAGACACTCCTTTCGTTCAACCTTTGACATTATGGCCCGAGAGAGAATACGACTTAAAAGTTGCCTTTCATCGAGGGTCGGGGAACATTCTGTAGGCTGCTTAAACCTTGTTCAGGCAAGGTTGAAGTCATCCGGGAGAAAAAATGATGGCATCAGTTCTGTGGTTAAACCGTTGCCGGTCAAAGCTCATTACGATCCGGAGTCTATCTGTGTTGGAGAGGAACTGGCCGGAAAGTTGCGGAAAGGTGCATTTTAATGCCTCTATGTATCACAGTGTTTCAGGCAGAGGCGAGACTTCAAAAAGGAGTGGGGCGCGGTGTTAACCTTATATTCTAAAGATGATCTAAAATATATTGCAATTTTTATTAGAAACATATTTCAAAGAGTAGCAACACTTTCAGGGCCAGTTTCAAAGCTCTGCCACCAAGTTATGCATTGTTGGTCCCTTTGATTTATTGCCAGATCTTGCATGTGCAGAAATGCATGAAAATGAATCATTATAGAGTATGATGTAACCCATGTAATGCGATGGTGCAAAGCAGTAAGGCATATGTAATGCAATGTAATAAAGAAAGAAATGTGTGATTTGATGCAGTGGAATCGCAAGGGTTGGGTTCCGTAATAAATGGCACGAGATTTGGTTGTTTGCTTTTGGCTTTCCGTGTATTTAACTTGATGTGTTGTGGTTCACAATAGCTGTAAGATTGGGAGCGCTTCGAATGAGTCTCTCTTTAAAAGGCGCTATATAAATCTGTGATTATAATTACAATTACAGATTGTGATTTGTGCCTTAAATACATGTGTCATGTAACACCCCCTAGTAAACTCAGTTATAAAATGAATATGCCAATCGTACATTATATGCATGTTATAGTGTTTCCATAATGAAGCCTAATTTTAATTAAAAAGCCGAGGATTAATGTTTGTTGAGCATTGAACCAAATGTTTGAAATTTTTCAGATGACTTGGTAAACTTACTGAACAAGTTTAACCAACGTTTGGAGGTCCGAAAACTTGCGGCAGAACTAGGATTGGATAGTAAGTCTGGGTGTTTGCTATTAGGGTAATCTAGGCAGATGAACACAGCCTAATCTAATCACAGCCTAATCTAATCGCAAGTAGCAGCTGATGTTAATGTGCTACTTGTAATTACTTTTTGGGTGTTTATGGGGTATGTGATAGTGTAGTGGTTGGCATGCTCAAATGTGAAACCAAAGGTTAAGGTTCAAATCCCTGCCAGGGCAGATTTTTGGAAATTTTTGCTCCACTTACACCGCCTTGCGTACGTACTCTGTTATAAATGAATATGCTGACCGTACATTATTGTTGAGATGGTCTTCTAGTGAGGGAGAGGACTGGCCACCCCCCCCCCGAGAAGTTTCTTTAGAGATGTGTAAATATGACAAGACTGAGAAAATGAAGTCGCTAGCATTTTGTAACCATGACTGTCTCTCAGACATCTTTGGGTTGAGTTACTGCTTCTCTCCTTTATGAGTGGTAAATAGCACATGAAACCTTTCCATTAGATAATCTCTTTCATCTGGCTTACCTCGATTTTCGCCGGTTTTTGGCCACCCTAGCCCCGTCTACCCATACCTCTTTTAGATAAGACAACGAGATGACTGGTGCAAGACTGTCCTGACCTTTCTGTAGTACGACTACACTATATATGAGGCAACGCACTTGTTTATTGTATTTTGAGGTAACACTTATTTGCTGTATTGAAGGTAACACTTGTTTACAAACTTTACACATCTCTAAAGAAATCCTCAGAAGTGTCAATGGGTCATTTGACAGAGGCCAAAGCACTGTGAACAAAATTGCACCTCGTATTGTATGCTTGTGTTTTGTAAACCGCAGTGCGTTTGCAAGCGGTTCAATAAAGAATATACTTACTTACTTACTTACTTAACTACCAACAAGCACTACCAACTGCATGTCAGAAAGTTAAGAATGGCTAATACTTGTTTAAGACAAATACAGGGGAGACTGAATGGATGCCAGGTGGCATGGTACCTCACAGACAGTCATGCTTATGAGTACTAACCCTAAGTCCATCTGAACTGGACTGTGCATGCCAGCATCATGTCACCGACACCAGGGGGCCATATGGATCAGCTATGCAATTTCCAGGTCGTATTTTGGAAGCTTTGCATCACTTTATTGTATTGAATTGAATAATTGGAATAAATACAGTCTAAATGGCTCTTGAATTCTTTCCATTAGATAATCTCTTTCATCTGGCTTACCTCGATTTTCGCCGGTTTTGCATCGAATCGAAGAGCCTACCGGCCGAGCTTCATGTTGTCTTCAGCGACATCTTCCAGAAAGCTCGTCATGTCGACGATCTGTTTCCATACTTCATGGAGCACGCAAAAACCGTCTTTCCACACCTGGAATGCATGGAGGATCTCAAGAAGATCAGTGATCTCAGACTTCCAGCTAACTGGTTAGTCAGTAAACTTCTGTGCCAATAAACCCTTTGTTTGCCATAGGTACAAAATTGTGACATAGGTGCACTTCTCGCATCGTCCACTTCGCTCCGTGAACAAATTGGATCTTTCAGTTCCTCATACTAGTACAGCTATGGCGCAGTCCCGATCTTTTGCCTCAATTGGTCCCTCTCTCTGGAATACAGTCTCCTTCTACTCGCTCTCAAATTTTAATAGGTAACCCCTCGTCTTCTTTTGCTTTCCTCAAGACTCGTTTCTTTTCTCTTGACCTTGCACACTGGGAGCGCCTCTGAATGGTTCACCCTACTAGAGGTGTTTTATAAATGTTTAAATACAATACAATACTTCTTAACACTTTTACGATGTGCTGCATTGGTTTCCCAGTCGCTTTTAGTACATTCATCGTTGTAGTGTTAAAGTGGTCAGAAGTCAGAGAACCAACGTTAGTCCAACGTAATTAAGTTAACCTTTAATTAGGGTGATTAAATAGGCTGCAATTTCCCACTGATCACTTGTACATGGATTTGTAACTTTTCTTCTCTGCTGTAAGGAATTGTAAAAATGCTTATGACATAACTTTACTGGGAGATGCCTGGAGAGCTATCATGCCACAGAAAAAGTTAGAGATAATTTTGAAGGCTTTTCACCTAAATGGCAATTCCACTTCTTTGCCGTTTGCCCATACAAAACATAACCATTTGCAAAGTTCAACCACTTCTACCTAATAAAAATGACCAATTGAGATTTGCATACGACCCAGATTGTACCATTCATGTTGAACTAAAGAATAGTGTGTTCACAAACGAAGAAGTTTTAGTACAGCCTAACCTGAGTTTCTAACAACCGTGTTTGTCAGGTATCCAGAGGCACGTGCAATTAGACGAAAAATCATCTTCCATGCAGGTCCAACAAACAGCGGAAAAACGCATCATGCGCTGGACGCGTTCTTTGCTGCTGATTCTGGCGTTTATTGTGGACCTCTTCGACTGCTGGCGAACGAAATATACCAGAAGTCAAACAAACTGGTGACTACAACTTTTTCTGTACTTGAATTTGTCATTTGGAGCTTTTCATTGTTAAAGAACTTTAGCATCACACAGACTGGTTTAGGATGACAGAGTTTTCTAAAATGTAAATGATTCAGCACAATGTTTGAGTTGTAAGCAAGCTGGAAAGTACAAATGTAAAGTGTAAAGGAGTCGTCGGCACACTGTAATGTAAACATGTTATTGAGACACTACGAGCATATTTTATAGTGTAAGTGACAGATCTGTAGATTTTACCATGTAATTGAGATATTGGCAAATTGTGAGGCATTATGTATTTGCCATTAAAGTGTAAATGTACCGGTATGTATGTGTAACTGTGTATGTATGTAAATATGTATGTATGGTTGGTATGTATGTATGTAAATGTATGCATGTGTATGTGTGTAAATGTGTGTATGTATGTAAATGCAGATATGTACGTTAGTGTGGTCCAAAAAAATAAAGTTCAAGCTAGAAGCCAGGACACCCCCTCAGTTTTTTATACCTGTCAGTAGTATTATTGAGACAAAATTTCAGCTTCCTATTCCAACTGGAAGACGGTGCTCAATGACATATAAATATTACCATATAGTAGTATTTGCTGTAAATCTTGATGCCGTATAACTTGGTCAACATTTGTCATGGAGATGAGCTTGAAATAGTTTCATTTGTGCTATCATACTTACTTACTTACTGGTCCTTAGAATAAAAAAGTGTACAGTTCTTGTTGAAGGTCATGGTGCCCACGTCCTGTGTTTTTGGTTGACATGTTTTCAGAAGTGAAATTTTACGTTACAGTTGCTGCAGTGCTTGGCTGTGATCCTTCTGCCCTGACACTTTGAACCATCCACAGAGTGCATAAGAAAGCCAGGATACAGCATGCTGAAGACGTAATATCTGAATTTGTACCAGATTAGCCACTGGTACTACTCTGGGTTGGGGAAAATCCTGCCTAAGATCTTTAGAGCAGGAAATGTCGACCGCCTGCCAGTGCTGGTTTCAGGTGGTGGTGTGGATTAGCTCCTCTTTGTGCCCAAATTAGCCTTGGGACAGGATACAATGAATTCATGGTCGTTCATATTCTTCTAAAGTTGTGAAAACTCACAGTTGACAAGGTTCAAGCCTTGAGCTTTGATACATTGTCTGTCAACACTGGGCATTTCAACGGTGTGTGTTCTGCTGGAAGACAAATAGGCTGAGAGCTACTGTGGTTGGCCTACCGTCTTCATGTAATGGAACTGATTTTAGCCAAAGTATTCACCTTGTGCTGCAGTCCATCTGTTCACCATAAATCCCAATCTTCAAGAGATTTAAAGCTGCTGGGAAAGTGTGACACTTGTCAACTTCCGAGGACTGGAAGTCATATCCGGCACTGAAGACCCCCATGAAACAGCGTCAGTTTTCTCAAGGAGTTTGCTGAAAGAAAGTCAGATTAAGAGATCAGAGACAACTACCAAGAGCTCGTTGACACTGACAATGGTTGTCCTTGGAAGTCAGTCTTCAATAATTCACTGGAGAGCCCCTGGGTCAATTCAACATACACATTGGATGGCCAAGTTACTGTATGCAATCAAAATCTACCTTTTTCGCGATTAACCTGATGTACTCAAGAAAAACTCAGATTCATTGATTTTTGAAGTTTGATGCCCTGATTACGCAAAGGCATGGGCAAAGGCCTCTTGCTGCTGAAGCTCCAGAACAAGATCATTATTCTGTCACTTTGGATTGGTCTAGGACAATATGAGTCTATTGACTGTGAGATCAGCATTGCTGCCAGGAAGGTCCTAGAAAACCACTTGTGGTACCTTTCAGGTGAGGCTGTTGTTCCTATAACAGATAAAGTGAAGACTGTCGACAGAATGACTGCAAGACCAACTTCTTGTAACAGATAAAATGAAGATTGTCGACAGAATGACTGCAAAGCCTGGTGAAAGAAGGTGAGAGCTGATGCTACGGTACTGAAGGAGGGGCTTGGGGGTGATTTTACAACTCCGTGAGCATTGACACTACTGTCGTGCCTGAAGATAAGTGATTCCTTTGTTACACTTCCACCAGAGTAATGGACCCAGAATGAGGATCACAAGCAAGGTAGAGAGATAATTTAGCAGTTGAGAGTGTGATTGACGCGGTTGAGAGGGTGTGAAGTTGTTCGAGGAATACTACCGACTCATCACCAATGATGAAGAAGAAAAGCAGTTTCTTCTCCAAGTGGTCGAGGCAAATAGGAAAGCTGTTCTCACTCACACAACAAAGAAGTCTGCTGTTGTCGCAGTGCTTGCAAAACCTTGCAGTTTCTAGAGTCAAAAACGGTAACGGGTGTTGAAATTATAAAACAAGAAAAATCAACATTCGATATTCATGGATTGGACGATGTTTTTTGACATTTTTTGACATTTCCAATTCATTAAACCTACTGAAACTTTACAGTTCCACCTGGCTAACTGTTCTTGTATCAAATAGCTTGTCAAATTACAATAATATTTGATCTGTCTTGAAATAAAATGCATTTGTATGCTCGACACATTCATTTCTGCAATTAATGTTTATTAATCGGTATATGACAAAGTAACACAGTCCGTGAGCATCGTCTTCCAGTTGGAATAAGAAGCTGAAATTTTGTCTCAATAATACTATTGATAGGTCTAAAAAACTGAGAGGGTGTCCTGGTTTCTAGCTTGAACTTTATTTTTTACCATGTATCTGTGAACCACCCTAATGTACGTGTATGTTTGTAATGTATGTATTTGTATGTATTTAAATGCATTTATATAGCACAAAAATACTGTCCTATAGTTTTCTAACAGATGCTAATATGCTTAACACTGTAATGCCAAGCTGCATTGGTTTCCCAGTTGCTTTTAGTACAATCTAATCATTAAAGTGTTAAAAGGTGCATCTTAAAATGGACCCGAAATCTTTGTTGAGCTGTTTGTAAAGCCTGTGTGTGTAATCAGCCGAGGTGACTGCTTTGGATGTTTGTAGGGGACGAGTTGTGATCTGGTGACTGGAGATGAGAGGCGTGTTGCGCGTGCCGATGGTGAACCTTCCAATCACATCGCGTGTACCGTAGAAATGACGAACACCACTCAGCCATGTGAGTTCTGTGGATTATAGCATCAGTGCAAAAATCTACGATTATGATTATGATGATGACAGTGATGTTGACGATGCATTTGTTTTTCTTGAGTGTGGTAATGGTGATTGTAATTGTAATTATAATCTGACATTTATGAAGCACCACCTCAAGGAAAAACTCATCAGTGGTGATTGACTGTGGTGAACCAGGAAGTCAGGATGTAGTGTCGACTGTGAATGGGGCTCTGTTTGGTAGGCTGCACTGGGGTTGGGCTCTACAATTGCAATTACTCCACTTGTGTGCAGGTCACGTTTTGAGTTATCAGAGCATGAGTTGCTTACATATGAACCTTTTGTTCTCAAAGACTTAACCCTTTAACGATGGGCATGTACTAAAATGCAGGGAAAACTAATAAAAAACTAACAAAACTAATCCCCCTTGTCGTTAAAGGATTAATACTACTTAGTGGTTTAGTAAGGTAGTTAGAAGGTGCTATATTAATTGTCTAGATTGTTATATATGTAATGTATCAAAACACTAGCACCTTTCAAACACGTCCCAAAAGTGCTACTTACAGGCGCACATCCAGATGATGATGATTATGATGATTATGTTGGTGAGTTTGAGTATGCTGGTAGTGGAATTTGTGATTGACAGTGAGGACATATAATTCTGGTGGCGTTTGTGATGTTGATGGCAATGCGTGTCTTCCTTAAATCATCTTGTGTTGTATTTCAATTTTTGATTCTGTGTTTTCACTCTTTCAGACGATGTGGCGGTCATCGATGAAATCCAGATGATTCGAGATACGCAGAGAGGCTGGGCTTGGACGCGAGCATTCCTTGGTTTGTTTGCAACCAACTTTGTCTTTTTGACTCATCCATCACAGAAAAATCACATTAACCATATGCCTCTCTGCCACTAAGCAGCATCCTGGTGCATCTTGAAGTGGTAGATAGTATCAAGCTAACAGTAATACAGTGGAAATATTTATTATTTGTTATTTTTCAGATTTAGTTTTTGTGTTTGTGTGCTAAGTCAGGTTTTCTATTCCAATCGGTGTAATTTGCAAATTTTTACGTAACTGTCTGGGAAAACGACAGACAGTAGCGTGAATATCTGCTCATACAGCATGTTACCCCTTTTCTTCTGCCTCATCTGTGCTACGATGCTGTATGAATCATTAATACTATCATCATTGTTATTATTATTAAAAACTTCTGTTTCGAGACTCTTGTTATAGCTAGGTTCATCTCTAATGAGGTCACACTTCAAAGCGTAATTTAATTTAGATCCTGTAACCAACTTTGTTATATCACACTGGTATAAAGAGGCATGTTTTATGATGGTAATGTAATTGAGCAGACTGTAAATAGAGCACATTGTGTGATGGTAAATGAGTAGTTAACATGGACATACAATGTGAGCTATTGTGGTCAATGGATATGATAGTATCTGGCTCTGCCGCAATAGTGTCAGCTTGTGTTGTGCTTAGGTGTCTGCGCGAAGGAGATTCACGTTTGCGGAGAAGCGTCGGCAATCGAACTCGTTAAGGACCTGGCTTTGTCTGCTGGTGACGAGGTGGAGGTCATCAAGTACAATCGACTGACGAGCCTCAAGGTTCTTGACAAATCTGTCGGTAAGCAGCAACTGATAACATTTTGTATTTTTTTGCAGTGTGAAAAGAGCTTCTCAAAGTTAAGGTATGCTGTACAGTGTTTTGAAGAAAGAGTTGCTACCTAATATAATTTTGAAACTTCTGGTGCACTATTTCTCAACACACAAGGGATCAAGTGATGGTTGGTTGGTTCTAAGCATAACCTGATGACAGAAGCATGAGCCTTTCGACAGGACCATTTCAGATCTATAAGGCTGAACATTGAGACCCAGAGACCGACTACAGTGGAAAGCATTGGGCTTGACGAACAACTGAAACGGGTGGAGGTCTATCCTAATTTAATTGTAAACTCAAAAGTTAAATGCAAGGCACCAACCTATTAATGATCGCTGCATCGTATCAGAGGGGTTGTCCAGAGAGTGATGTCCAGTGGAGATCCGAACCCGGTTCCTCTGAACCCTGAGAATAATGATGATTGCAACAGTTCTGCAAAGGCATGTTATAAGGCACTATAGTCTAGTCTCATTACACCATATCACAATTGCATTACACTGCAATGCAATACGTTGCATTGCGCTACACATGATTACTTTACATGGCATTGCCTTAAACTACACCAGGTTACACTACATTATACTGCACTACAATAAATTGCTTAACATTACACTTCATCACATTGCATTACACATTGCATTACAGTAACTATTTGCATGACATTACATCACATTGCATTATGCTGCACTACATCATGTTGCAATACATTACATTATGCCACACTGCGCTGCATTACTCAGTATACTACACTTCATTACAGTACATTACATTATATTGCATTGCATCACATTGAATTGCATTACAATATGTTACACTACATTATGTTACCTTACACTACACAACATTGCATTACAGTGTAGCGTAATGTACAGTCTCAGAATTTCTTCACAAAGTCTTTGAGATGTTTGGTGAGATTGAGCTGTGGATGAAACATTTTATTCCATCCGTTGATGACCGATGCTTTTCCAGATACCGTTGAGCACGTGAGGCCGGGTGACTGCATCGTTTGTTTCAGCAAGAAGGACATCTACACTCTCAGCCGGCAGCTCGAAAAGCAGAACATTGAAGTCGCAGTGATCTACGGAACTCTTCCTGCAGGTGGATGTCATCCCGTATTTCTTACTACCAAGACATTGATTATGTTATCTTAATTTCCCTTGTTTCAGTGCTTTGTGAGGTTTTGAATGTTCAGGTACATACATACATGCCTTGTATAATATTGGCATTAGAACCTGTAATTAAATATATCTTCTGGCAGCCCTGTTACCCGGATGCTGTTATTCCTTCTTGGTTCACCTATGGGCTTCTTTCGATCGAAGTATCTTGGTACAATATGGAATGAAACTCATTCCAGCACTCTGTGGGAATGGGAGCACCATCAGGAACAACATTATTGTGGGGTTCTGTTATTGTGTGGTCAGTTTCTAAAGCTGAACTAAATTTTGTATCGATGTCTCTGTTGATAAAGAAGTTATTCATACGTGTGTGCTTTTGGTGGTCAACAATGTATCTGAGTCTCTCGACGTGATATTGTTACCCTGTGTTGCCATATGCAATAGGCTCAATACCTTTACCTTACCTTATGCTGTTATAATGGCAGAGAGTTTGACGTATTTCGATTTGCTTGCTGTTCATGTGATTCGAGGGGGTGCTCGATAGTGTAGTGGTTAGCATTCTGGACTGTCAGTCGAGAGGTCAGGGTTCAAATCCCTGCCAGGTTAGAAATCTTGTGTCCAGATTTCTATTCCACCTGCACCCCTAGCCAACTCGGCTATAATGTGTACACTTACACTGTAGATGGGAAGATGAAGCAGTGAGGACGAGGACTTGCCACACACCCTCATATACTGAGGCTAAGAAAATGAAGTCGCTAACACTTCATACTCCGTGGCTGCCTCAAGGCTAGCTTAAGGGACTGCTGTTCTACTTCTTCATGTGATTTGAAAGATCTGTGTGTCAAGTTGAGACTTGGTTCTTTTGTAGGTACAAAGTTAGCACAGGCCGAGAAATTCAACAATCCGGAAAATCCTTGTCAAGTCCTGGTGGCAACTGATGCCATAGGAATGGGATTGAATCTGTGAGTTGTGCTTACTTTACAGTAATTAATTAAGTAACTAAGTAATTAAGTAATTAAGTAAAGTTATTAATTAATTTGTAATGTAAATAATCGGCCACTTCTTTAGCTCCTCTTTATGAAGCATGCAGTTTGGCCTTGAATAATGAATATCTCCTTTGTGTACTTTGCCACACACAATAATTAATATACCCATGGATGGCTCTTTTGCCATGCTTTATATAATTAGTATGTTCATAATTAATATGCCCTTGTCTTTCTTACTACATTTAAGTAAATATAATTAATATGCTCATAATGAATGACTGAATGTGCCCTTATGTTTCTTACTACACTTAATTACCATAATATAATTAATTTTCTCATAATATATGTACCCTTGTCTTTTCTTACTACACTTAATTACCCTCACATAATTAATATGCTCATGATAAATGTAGCTTTGTCTTCTCTGCCACTCATAAATACTACATGCATAATGAAGTTGCCATTTCCTTGTCTTAACTCTCGTGCCTTTTCTGGCCCCACGTAATTAACCTAACTTTTGCCTTAGCTTACCACACTTAATCTACTTTGATGCAGTGTGATGTAATGCAGTGTAGCATACTGCAGTGTAATGTAGCATAATATGGGTCTTTCATGCATTTGTGCAGTACATGATTGTTGTATCTGGTCAACAGAAACATAAAGCGCATCATCTTTTATTCGCTGCTGAAACCAACCGTCAATGAAAAAGGTGAGAAGGAGATGAATCTGATATCTCCATCGGCCGCCCTTCAGATTGCAGGACGTGCCGGCCGATACGCCTCACAGTTTGCGGAAGGAGAGGTCACGGCCTTTAAGAGCTGTGACCTTCCATTGCTGCAAAAGATCCTGCAAACACCTGTTGAACCAGTCCAGGTGAGGTAATTCTGGACTACTATCATGGATTTTAATCACCAGTGCAAATCCAAATAAGATGCCAAATTTTAATCCAACTTTAGACCAGGATTATTGTAATTCATCCTGTCATAGATGTCATGTTAGTAGTTTGTAGTAGTTCTTAGTAGTTCTTTCTATATGTGTAGTGATGGTTACCGTTTTTTGCTAATGTTTCTTACCTTTATTTTTCCTCCCTCATGATATAAAACTTTCCCTGAAGAATATGAATTACCGGTATTGTTATTGTTAAAAAAATGGTGATAATTTGTTTTTCAGCAGTCAGGGCTGTACCCAACACAGAAATGCTCCCTCATGATATAAAACTCCCTGAAGAATATACTGTTATTGTTAAAAAATAACGGTGATAATTTGTTTTTTAGCAAGCAGGGCTGCACCCAACACCTGACCAGATTGAGCTGTTTGCATATTTCCTGCCAAAGGCATCACTGTCTAATCTGTTGGTGAGTAGCGTTTCGTGTGGTTGTTTGAATCAGTGACAAATCACAAAGGCAGTTATGATTTGCAGCAATTGATGTCAAGTTAATGGATAGTGGTTCAGCAAGAAGAAGTGAAACCAGTAATCTTCTTCTTCTTCTTTTCCTTCAGGCTCAAGTGAAACCAGTAATATGGATGCCAAAATTACTCTACTTTCCCTTGCATTGTCTCTTCAGTCTGTGGTCTGTCTTGATTTTGTTTGGGAAAGTACTATGGCTTAGTGTGGTTGGGAAAGGCCACTGTGACTGTGTGACACATTTGGTGGACCTGGACAAATGGAGTGGACAAATGGTGTCGAACTCTGGTTTTCCAGACCTTCCTGTCGAAAACTTAAGGAAAAAATTAAAGACTTATCTATTCATGTCATTTGATTAAGCTGAGCTACCATTTATGCATTTACAGTGTATTTAGTTGTAATACCATGCGCTTTATAAATCTTCATATAATAATAATAATGGGTATCGCATTCAGCCGTGTTGCTTTTTTGTGTGATAGGACATATTCGTAACGTTGTGTCAGTTGGACAATGACAAGTACTTCATGTGCAACGTCGACGATTTCAAGATACTTGCCGACATGATTGAGCACATTCCGCTTCTTCTGCGGCCTCGTTATGTCTTCTGCTGCGCTCCGATTCCAAAGAAACAGGCGATCGTTTGTTCCTTCTTCCTCACAGTAAGAACTCCAAATATCTGGGCACAAGGTGCCACTCTGCAATGTCTGCATATAAACATGTAAACTTGCCAGTAGTATCACCTGTGCACGGTGATTGCATTAATTATATGCTGTGTGCCCTTTCAACCTGCACTCCTTCAGTCCCACAGCACTGGATTGTATCCTTTTAGCCATGGACTATGTAGTCCTTCGTCCTTGGATTGTGTATCACTCAATTGTGAACTTTTATCTATTACTAGGAGATTGTTTTTACTCATGGACTATTAATACTAGAGTATATATATATCCTTCAACTTTGGATAATATATTGTTCAACCATAGACTGTGTCCTTAAACCTAGAGCTGTTTTTCTCAACCCTGCACGATATCACTCAACCCTGCACTATATCACTCAACCCTGGTCTTTATTCTTCAACCATTGACTGTAAGCATTTGAAAACCATTGTTTGATCGTGGTTTTTGTTTTGTCGACACACGAACACTTCTGAGGAGTATCTCTTGAAGAGGCACTATATAAATTTGTGATTACAATTACAGTTCTATTGCCTCACTGTGAAGACTGTTGTTGGAACAGGCATGTTATAAATGGACTCTTATCTTACCTTACCCTTCTTGGTGACTTCCGCAAAGTGACCAATTACTACCAATTAGGAGGTCCACTGTTGTTGGAACAGGCATGTTATAAATGAACTCTTATCTTACCTTACCCTTCTTGGTGACTTCCGCAATGTGACCATTTACTACCAAGGAGGTCCATCAAGAGAGAGCTGGCTCTTGCCTGCAAATATTTACTACTGCAACATCTACAGCAGCATAATGTATTGCACACTTCACATTGTTACTCTGTTATGACTACGCATTGCAGTGTGCTGTATGTGTGTTTTGACAGTTTGCTCGAAAGTTCAGCAATGGCCAGCCAGTGACATGGGAGTGGATGATCAAAAAGCTTTGCTGGCCTCTGAAATCCGCAGAAACGATTGCCGATCTTGTGCACATGGAAGCCGTCTTTGATGTGTTCGACCTTTACCTGTGGCTCAGGTAAGTCTTCATTTGATGTTAGCATCACTTGTGATTCAGGTATAACTGGATAATCAGTTATTGAATATAACTGCATTGTATTTTGGACAACATGAAAATTGCTGCACTATTGCAACCAACGGAATCCCGCTGACAGATAGCATCATGGTAGCTAGTATCATAGAGTCATGTTACGTGTGGAATTTTTGCTAGGAGATATTATAAATAAGTAAGTATATTCTTCAGTAACCAATTGCTAATCGCACTTTGGTGTACACACATCTTATAAGCACAGTTTAAAAGTTAATAACATCTTAACAATAAATGTTTTGCACATCAGGCTGTTGGTTGGGGGATATGCGATCATGGACATGGGGACGAATGGAGTAGTAGGTGAATATGGTTGGAAGTAGTAGTTGGTGCAGGACGTGGCCCAGGTCCGTCAGGATAGCCCCAAAGAGGCGAGTGTTGGCGTTATCGCAGAGTTCTTCAAATGTTGGGGAGTCTTGTGGGAGGTTATGAGTTTCCAGTTGCTGCATTATGTCAATTATTTCCTTGTGTGACTACTTAATAGCTATCGATTTGGTGACATATTTCCTGATGCGGAAGCGATCCGTGAAATGCAGAAGGAGCTCGATCGGATCATACAGGCAAGCATTGTCAACATCACCCGCCTACTACGCTCGACTGAACTGAAAACCTCGTCGGACATCATGGATGAAGAAGAAGACTTTCCAGACGACAAGCGAGTCCGGCTACTGCGTCAAGAGATATCGAGAGTGTCGGAAGACAAGGACGATCGCAAAATCGAGAGTCGAGCTCAGTATCTGCGTAGAACTCCAGCGGTGGATGAGGTTGAGGGGGATAAAATCGATAGGCAAGCACGCAATTTTTGCCGTGCATTAGAAGCGACGGGTGATGACGAGGATTTGTCGATCGATGACGCGAACAAAAAACGGTCGCTTAGTAAAGAGTTCCAGAAGGCCAAACTGACTGCAAAGAACAAGCAACAGTTAAGCTTTGGACCGATAAAGCTCAGTCCAGGCCAGCGTCTCTCGGATCAGCTCGTGAAGCAAGGACTGTTGACGAAAGATATGCTGAAGAAGTTGGAGCAAGAGCTTGGTGGTAAAGTAATCAGTGATGATGACGATGGCAGTGATGGTGATGATGGCAGAAAGGGTAAGGGCAAGAACAACCCGAAATAAAAATGATAAAATTACTTGAAATAAAAATAAGGGCCTGGAAATAAATGAAGCTTTGTTTGCTTTGAGGGATTGAGAAAGAGCTAGCTGACAGTTTCTTTTGCCTGGTGAGTTGAGATGTGGAGCCCTACACAAAATAGTTTTATAAAAAAAGGGCTAAATAAAAATCAACATCTTGACAATTATAACCCAGACCAGAATTTCTCAAATTGTGTGCTAGAGAGCCAGAGAGGTGTGTTAACAAATTTCAATAGTAAAAATATGTTCCTGTAAAATAACTAATTTACAGTACACTTTTGCCTAGTTATGCAATTATCTTTGTATAAAAGCTTTCTTCAGCCTAATAATTATGTAATGTTGGGTATGGCTAATCATGCGAGAGTCCAGCATTAAGAACAGAGGTGTGCCATCCCATTACAGAAATATGCATTGCCAAGTGTGCCACAGTCGGAACAAGTTTGAGAACCTCTGACCTAGACTGCCACATTCATTTGACACACAATGGGCCCACATTGTGCCACTGCTGGCAGATGGTGGCCACCTGTGGACACACTGGGCCCAATGAGCATATGTTGGGGAATATACCTGGAACAGCAGGCAGAGGCAATGATCAAATCAAATCAAATCCGTTTTTATTACAACACACAAACTGCAGATTAACAGTGACAGAAAACAACAGTTCTCAGTTTAGTGTTATAAAAGGATGTCCCTAAGGGACAAGTCCCGCTAAAATGGGACACCCTGATAGTTCACAGGCTGAGACGGACAGTATAGATACATATCTGGTAGAAAATTTATAAATCTTAACTAACAGTGAGCCAAAATTTAAACACAAAATAAAGCAAGCATTGAGAGTAGACATATTCATATCCAAGGTATAGCTATTTTACTAGATCTTAAAACCTTAACGAGAAGGGTATCGGAACTTCATTTCAGAAAAGTCTGTACGTTGTTGAATTATAACCTGAACCAGTGTGCCATTGTGTCCCAAAAGCAGTCATATTTATTATTATTGTATTGCATGTATTATGTGTTGTATTCAGTAAATCTGAATCTAAGACTGGAAGCAATTGTGAATTTGAGTGAAAGTTCCCTAGTCAAACCTTTACTCACTGCATTGCAAGCAGAGTGCTCCAAAGAATTGGCTGCTGCGTCCCACTTTTGCAGTCTGATTCCTATTCGCTTGCTCTTAGGGACAAGCAGTCTTGTTGTCAAGACCTTAAACCTCAAGACCAAGACCAAGACCTTGAACCTCAAGACCAAGACCAAGACCTTGAACCTCGAGACCAAGACCAAGACCAAGACCTTGAACCTCGAGACCAAGACCAAGACCCAAAAAATCGAAATCAAGTCAAGACTTCTAAAAATTGTCAAGTCGGAATATTCGTTATTTTAATTAAAACATGAGTCTTTTATTTTATTCAAGCAAACTAACTTTAAATGCAAACTGCAGAGAAATCCGAATTTGTATTCAAAAGTCCTTCGTGCAAACTCTCACACCAAATGCCTTTTGTATTTTATAAAAACCAATTCGCTCAGAATTTTCTGACCAAGACGTGCCTGGTGGGCCTCATAAAAATTCCGCCATGTGAAAAAATACGTTCTACGGGTGCTGAAGTCGCTGACACACACGGAGTAGCTTTTCAAGCACTGGATGTAAATGTACAGATAGTGAGTCCTTTTGAAATCTTCCCATGGTTTATCAGACCGTCTCATACAGAATAACTGTTGCTGCTGCCAATGGGTTTTCCTGACCAACATGACTTGTATCCATCTATAGATATTGGTCGTATGATGCAAGCAAGCCTGATGCAGAATTCTTTAAATCTGTTAAATGACTGTTCATATTAACAGCCGGTCTTGGTCTTGGTCTTGCGAGACCAAGACCAAGACCTTGAACCTCAAGACCAAGACCAAGACCTTGAACCTCAAGACCAAGACCAAGACCAAGACCTTGAACCTCAAGACCAAGACCAAGACTTTTAAAAACGAACTCGAGTGCACTCGAGACCAAGACCTTGGTCTCGAGGACAACAAGACTGGGGACAAGGGCAGGCGATTATACTGAAATTTCAATACAACCTTTTCTCTAAACACCAGCTCCAGTCAGATGAAAGACATACTGTGGTGAGCCTGCATTTGTTGACTTTTTTGTGAGTAGATAAGATGTGGGCCTCACTGGCTTTCAAGTATAGCCAATAGTTGGGTGTGAATTGGAGGGGGAACTGGTTCTTTCTCGTCTGCAGTGTTAAATCTGGTATGATTCCGGTGGGCAGTGAATGCTATGTATACTGTGTTATATGGATGTTTTGGTATAGAAGCAGATTTTGTCTGGTAGGGCCTATACTATCCCTCGAATGCCCAAGGGGTCGGACCCGCTTTTCCACAAAGCCATCAATTTGGCTTTGTATGATATATTTTGCATGATTATTCTCACACTCTGTACCCCACAACCATAGCATATACCAAGGACACCGCAAGATGTGCGGCTGATGGTCATACTGGCACATGGTTTACCAGCCCAGAAATAAATTTGTTAGCGCACGTTATTAGCCATCATTGGACGGCGAATTCAACGCTGAGTGTATACAATTTGATCTATTGTAGTGTCTGCTGCCTATTCGAGGTTTTACAGGCCAAAGCTACATCCGTTCAATCGAATACCTGTGACAAAGCCCTAAATTTCAAAACAATACAAACAAGTATTAAAGTTCAAATAAAGTTTCACCAGGTGGCGCTACTGTGAAATACCAAACATCAGTCGATTGCAAATTCAATTTGGATTATAACCAGCCAAATCCCGTTACAATATTCCAATCCCTTCTCCAGATATTACAATGAAAACACAGGTTCGATCAGACCCCCTCTTGGGCATTCGTGTACCAAAAAATACCTTGGGCATTCAAGGGTTATATCAGCTTAATGAAACGCAACCACAAACTATATGTAGTTCATGTAGGTGGCTAGTGGCAACCTATTGATACATATGATACATTGATACATGATTGGACATTTTTGCTTCATTACCAATAGTAAGTCAAACCTGTGACTGGCCATATTATTGTCTGCTGTAACCGAACTTTAAGCTACTTAAGTAGTATCTGCTGTTACCAACATTGGTATGTATCTGGTGTGGCCAAATTTTAGCCACAGTATCTACTGGTATTACCAGACACTAAGCCACATTAGTATCTGCTCCTAGTGCCAGACATTAAGCCACATCAGTATCTGCTGTTACAAACAATAAGCCACATTAGTAGCTGTTATTGTCAGACACTGAGGCACACTAGTATCTGCTAATTTGCCCGACATTAAGTCACATTATCATTTGCTAAATTGTCAGACATTAATTAAGCCACATCATGTGTTCCTGCTATCAAGGACATTAAGGCATATTTATGTCTGCCAGATATCACCTGCCAGATAAATTGCTTTTCCGCTGAATAGGCCATCATTGGAAATTGCATCAAGACGGACAGAGGTCTTTTGCAATATTCATAGTGTACGTAGACGACTATAATTATATCAAATCCTGTGTGTGGACGGAAGTCCAGTGCACTTGACCCAGGGTGATTTATGGTTGGAATTAGAGGAAACGGAAGACCTGTGGGTGTTGGATTGAAATGTATGGGAAACATGTAATCCGACTTCCAAATTAGTTGGGCCTGCACCACTGGCAGCAGGTCACCAGCAGCACTATTCCAGCCAGTTATGGACACCATGAAGATGGCTGGGGCCAATTTTAGGGGCAAAGTGCCCTATTTAACCATAACCATAAATTTTATTGATTCCATCAAATGCAGAACAAATAGTGTGAAACAAGTTGAATTCAGCAAATGAGGAAAACAATGGGAATAAAAAACCCTAAAGGGAACAAGTCTCGACTAGCAGGGCCACCCATTCATCATATCTTGCAAAAGTGAAGAAGTTAATAGGCCTAATAAATTGTATTCTGGAACTGTCACTGTTATTGCCTCTGTAAGGGTGTTCTGTGGCGTCATATTACATGCTAAACCTACACGTTGTTAAATACATTAAATACATTATGACCTCTGATACAAAAGTGTACGATTTTGTAATGGCGTCGCAAAAGAGACGGATCTGTATGTGAATGATAAAATAGATGCTTTGCATAATAGGCACTACACATTCATTTAGGCACACCTCTTGGATTAATTTATAAAACATTAGACATAGGCCTACTTCCAATATCCAATTGGTTCATCACTTGCATCTGCACATGCAGTCTACTTTGCCATTGCGATATTCGGGATCCAGAATACAGTGACCATTGGCACACTGGAACTGTTCCGGAAGACACGCTGTGTGACTTTCGATTTCAATTGTACACAGTTTAATTGTCAGAAAATTGTCGTCATCATTATCAGCACCACCAGAATCACCCCAGCAACAAAACCAATACTTGAAGCTGATATTCATTAATTTTGTTCATTCATCCTCATTGAGGAATACTAACAGATTACAACGCAAGATCAGCAAATGGCAGAAGAAGAACTTAGGTTATGTTTAACATATCTAAACTAAAGAACTCTCTTAACTAAACATATCTTAACTAAAGACCTACCGTAACTTAACTAAAGAACACATCTAAATTAAGGAATTACCTCAACTAAAGAACACATCTTAGCTAAAGAACTGTCTTAACTGAAGAACACATCTTAACTAAAGAACATATCTTAACTAAACAATAGGTCTTAAATAAAGAACTATCTTAACTAAAGATCACATCTTAATTAAAGAACATATCTCAACTAAAGAACACATTTTAACTAAAGGACTACCTTAACTTAAAAACAAATCTAAACTAAGGGAACATCTTAACTGAAGAACATATCTAAACTGAAGAACTGTCTTAACTAAAGGCCAAATCTTAACTAAAGAACTACCTTAACTGCACACCCATCTAAACTAAAGAACATATCTAAACTAAAGTCCTATCTCAACTAAAGACTACATCTTAACTAAAGAACACATCTAAACTAATGAACTATCTTAACTAAAGAAATATCTTAAATAAAGAACTATTTTAACTAAAGAACTATCTTAATGAAAGAACATATCTAAACTAACGTATACATCTAAACGAAGGAACTATCTTTACTAAAGAACACATCTTAACTAAAGAACTATCTTAACTAAAGAACACATCTAAACCAAAGAACTATCTCAACTAAAGAACACATCTTAACTAAAGAACTATCTTAACTTAAGATCACATCGTAACTAAAGAACATCTTAACTAAAGAAAACATCTTAACTAAAGAACTATCTAAACTGAAGAACCTATCTTAACTAAAGAACACATCTTAGCTAAAGAAATATCTTAACTAAACATTTATCTTAACTAAAGAACTACCGTAACTTAACTGAAGAATACGTCTAAACTAAAGAATTATCTCAACTAAAGAACACATCTTAACTAAAGAAATATCTTAACTAAAGAACACATCTGAACTAAAGAAGATATCTTAACTAAAGAACACATCTTAACTAAAGAACACACTTAAAATAAAGATTTTTCTCAACTAAAGAACACATCTTACCTAAATAAATATAGCCTATCAAGTGTGTTAGAACACACATGAACTAGAGAACATATCTTAGCTAAAGAACATATCTTAACTAAAGAACACATCTAAACTAAAGAACTATCTCAACTAAAGAACACCGACTATCTGAACTTAAGATCACATCGTAACTAAACAACATCTTAACAAAAGAACACATCTTAGCTAAAGAACTAACTTAGCTAAACATATATCTTAACTAAAGAACTACCGTAACTTAACTAAAGAATATGTCTAAACTAAAGAATTATCTCAACTAAGGAACATATCTGAACTAAAGAAGATATCTTAACTAAAGAAGACATTTTAACTAAAGAACACACCTGAACTAAAGATTTATCTCAACTAAAGAACACATCCTAACTAAAGAAATATCTTAACTAAAGAACACACAGGAACTAGAAAACATATCTTAGATAAAGAACATATCTTAGCTAAAGAAATATCATAACTGAAGAACACATTTAAGCTAAAGAACTCTCAACTAAAGAACACATCTAAACTAAAGAACTTTCTTAACTAAAGAACACATCTTAATTAAAGAACATATCTCAACTAAAGAACACACACATCTTAACTAAAAGAACTATCTTAACTTAAAAACACATCTAAACTGAGGAAGCATCTTAACTGAAGAAAATATCTAAACTGAAGAACTGTCTTAAATAAAGAACTACCTAAACTACACACCTGTCTAAACTAAAGAACATATCTAAACTAAAGTACTATCTCAACTAAAGACCACATCTTAACTAAAGAACACATCTTAACTAACTATCTTAACTAACTATCTTAACTAAAGAAATGTCTTAAGTAAAGAACTATTTTAACTAAAGAACTATCTTAACGAAAGAATATATCTAAACTAAAGAACTATCTTCGCTAACCAACATCTAAACGAAAGAACTATCTTAATTAAAGAACACATCTTAACTAAAGAACTATCTTAACTAACGAACACATCTAAACTAAAGAACTATCTCAACTAAAGAACACATCTTAACTAAAGAACTAACTTACACTGAAGATCACGTCGTAACTAAAGAACATATTTTAACTAAAGAAAACATCTTAATTAAAGACCTATCTACACTGAAGAACGTATTTTAACTAAAGAACACATCTTAGGTAAAGAACTATCTGAACTAAGCATATATCTTAGCTAGAGAACTACCGTAACTTAACTAAAGAACACGTCTAAGCTAAAGAATTATCTCAACTAAAGAACACGTCTTAACTAAAGAATTATCTTAACTAAGAACACATCTCAACTAAAGAACACATCTTAACTAAAAAAACTCTTAACTTAAGATCAGGTCGTAACTAAAGAACACATCTTAGGTTTAAAAAAACTAACTTAACTAATCATATATCTTAGCTAAATAACTACCGTAACTTAACTAAAGAACACGTCTAAACTAAAGAATTATCTCAACTAAAGAACACGTCTTAACTAAAGAAATACATGTATCTGAACTAAAGAACACATCTGAACTAAAGAACACATCTGAACTAAAGAAGATATCTTAACTAAAGAACACATCTTAAGTAAAGAACACACCTAAACTAAAGATTTATCTCAGCTAAAGAACACATCTTAACTAAAGAACACGCATGAACTAGAGAACATATCTTAACTAAAGAACATATCTTAACTAAAGAACTATCATAACTAAAGAACACAGTTAAGCTAAAGAACACATCTGAACTAAAGAACTATCTTAACTAAAGAACACTTCTTAACTAAAGAACTCCTCTTAACTAAAGAACATATCTCAACTAAACAACAAGTCTTAGCTAAAGAACTATCTTAAGCAAAGAACACAATTTGATTAAAGATCCTATCTCAACTAAGGAACACACATCTTGACTAAAAGAACTACCTTAACTTAAAAACACATCTAAACTAAGGTAACATCTTAACTGAAGAACATATATAAACTGAAGAACTGTCTTAACTACAGAACTACCTTAAATTCACACTTGTCTAAACTAAAGAACATATCTAAACTAAAGTAATATCTCAACTAAAGACCACATCTTAACTAAAGAACTAAGAATTAACTAAAGAACACATCTAAACTAATGAACTATCTTAACTAAAGAAATATCTTAAATAAAGAACTATTTTACCTAAATAACTATCTTAAGTAAACAAAGATCTTAACGAAAGAACATATCTAAACTAAAGAACTATCTTAACTAACGAACAGATCTAAACGAAAGAACTATCTTTACTAAAGAACACATCTTAACTAAAGAACACATCTTAACTAAAGAACACATCTTAACTAAAGAACACATCTTAACTAAGGAACTGTCTTAACTAAAGAATGCATCTAAACTAAAGAACTATCTCAACTAAAGAACACATTTTAACTAAAGAAGGTCACATCTTAACTAAAAAACATATCTTAACTAAAGAAAACATCTTAACTAAAGAACTATCTAAACTGAAAAACCTATCATGACTAAAGAAAACATCTTAACTAAAGAACTATCTTAACTAAAGCTCACATCTTGACTAAAGAACACATCTAGATTACAAACATTTTTAACGCGCGCAAAGTCACATAGAAATGCGAATCTGAGGCGCGGTTAGTCAGCCGTCAGGTGAAGATATCCATATGTTTGAAAGCCAGTGAGAAGTAATGAGTTTTGTTGAAGGAAGAAGAAGAGGTCGAGCAACGGATAAACTGGTAGTCTGTTCCATTCCTTGGGGGCTGCAACACGAAATGCACGGGAACCATGGCACTGCCCTAGAATCAAGAAGTGATTGCTAGAATCATGAACTTATTGCTAGAATCGAAAACTGATTGCTAGAATAATCAAGTGATTGCTAGAATCATGAGTTTATTGCTAGAATCGAGAATTATTGATTGCTAGAATCATGAACTGATTGTCAGAATTGAGAACTGATTGCTACAATCGTTTTCTGATTGTTAGAATCGAGGACTGATTGCTAGAATAATGAACTCATTGCTAGAATCACGAACTAACTGCTGGAATCATGAACTAATTGCTAGAATCAAGAACTCATTGCTAGAATCGAGAACTGATTGCTGGGATAATGAGCTGATTGCTAGAATCAGGAACTTGTTGTTAGAATCGAGAACTGATTGCTAGAATAATGAACTGATTGCTAGAATCATGAGTTTATTGCTAGAATCGAGAATTGATTGCTAGAATCATGAACTGAGAACTGATTGCTAGAATAATGAACTCATTGCTAGAATCACGAACTGACTGCTGGAATGATGAACTGATTGCTAGAATCATGAGTTTATTGATAGAATCGAGAACTGATTGCTAGAACCATGAACTGATTGCTACAATGAAGAACTGATTGCTGCAATTGAGAACTGATTGCTACAATCACGCACTGATTGCTACAATCACGAACTGATTGTTAGAATCGAGAACTGGTTGTTAGAATCGAGAACTGGTTGTTAGAATCAAGAAGTTATTGCTAGCATCATGAACTGATTGCTAGAACCGAGAGCTGATTGCTAGAATCATGAAGTGATTCCTAGAATTGAAAACTGATTGCTAGAAACATGAACTGCTAGTTAAACTCGAGAACTTATTACTAGAATCGAGAACTGAATGTTAGAGTCATGAACTGATTGCTAGACTCATGAACTAATTGCTGGAATCGAGAACTGATTGCTAGAATCGAGAACTGATTCTAGGATAGTTAATTGATTGCTTGAATCATGAACTTATTTCTAGAATCGAGAACTGATTGCTAGACAGTATCATGAACTGATGGCTAGAATCGAGAAGTGATTGCTAGAATTGAGAAGTGATCGCTACAATTACACATTGATTGCTAGAATCACAAACTGATTGTTAACTTCGAGAACTGATTGTTAGAATCGAGAAGTGATTGCATGAAGTGATTACTAGAATTGAAAACTGATTGCTAGAAACATGAACTGCTAGTTAAACTCGAGAACTTATTACTAGAATCGAGAACTGAATGTTAGAGTCATGAACTGATTGCTAGACTCATGAACTAATTGCTGGAATCGAGAACTGATTGCTAGAATCGAGAACTGATTCTAGGATAGTTAATTGATTGCTTGAATCATGAACTTATTTCTAGAATCGAGAACTGATTGCTAGACAGTATCATGAACTGATTGCTAGAATCGAGAAGTGATTGCTATAGAATTGAGAAGTGATCGCTACAATTACACATTGATTGCTAGAATCACAAACTGAGTGTTAACTTCGAGAACTGATTGTTAGAATCGAGAAGTGATTGCTAGAATAATGAACTGATTGATAGCATCGAAATCTGATTGTTAGAATCAAGAACTGATTACTAGAATCATGAATTAATTGTTAGTATCGCGTACTAATTGCTAGAATCACGAACTGATTGCTAGAATCATGTAACAAATCAATCTAGGCGCATAAATGACATAAAGCTAAATGTAAATGCAGGCCTACATGATTTTATATAACGACCGTATGGCCTCGTCTCTGCTAATTTTTCAATGAATTGAATGGGTGAGATAGTCCCCGGCGCCGCCGCCTTCCGCCGCCGACGCGAAGCCCTCAAGTCGAAACCAGTCGCTAAGCTATCGACTGCTAGCGACTTCGTTCACGTTAAACTTTACTTGTTGTTGTAATCGCGGTTTCCGAGTTTCGATTTGAAGAAGACATCAGCAGCAGGACAGGAGCAACAATTGCCTATAAGGTACGAGTCACAGTGCAACAGACTAACAGGTCCCCAGTTTTTCACTTACTACCTTACTACCTACCTACTTACTGCATTACTAGTTATACTTACTACCACCACTCAGATGTCTGTCACGTTACCTGACGTCACGCACTTGTTTTCATCGACAATGGCGTCTCGTCGTCAGTGATGGGCACTAAACTATTTTGTTTTAGTTAAACTAAAACTATTTTCGAACTAAAATAAATAGTTTAAAGTTGGCAACTGATTTTGAAAATTAGTTAACTAAACTAAAAAAATTAGTTACACTTTTTCCAACTTTTTACGACAAACATTTTCACAATAACAGAGGTTAAGTGAACTGCAATGATGCAAACAGTCAATGACAATTTCACCTTCAAACTATGCAAGTATGCTGTTCTAGCATACAGTTACAGGCGTACTGTAAGTAGTGTATCAATTTGGAAAAAAAATTGCTAAAACCATGCAGTGTAAATCAATAAGTTTCGCGTTGAGTTGTTGAAAGTGTTCAATGTTCATTGTGGAAAAATAGTTGCAAATTGCTGATTTTTTAAGTTAAACTTTTAGTTAGCAACTAAAAAATGTTAGTTAAACTATGGTTTTAACTAAACTATTTTTTAGTTAAACTTCATCCTTAACTAAATTTTTTTAGTTAAACTAAGTTAGCAACTTTTTAGTTCACTATTGCCCATCACTGCATGCTCGTTGTACATGCAAACATCTTGTTGAAAATACGCTGGTTTCAGTGACTTGTGCCAACGGTATAACTGCAGATGAAGCCAGGAAAATTGATATGTTTGTAAAATTAAGGATAATATCATAATAGGCGGCTATTTGCGTTCCCGAAAGTCCAGGCTGGTATTGAATGGCAAAAGGTCAACCCTCACTCCTCGTAGAGCTAATTGGCTCTCATTCGTCCATGACAATTATAAACTGTAGTTTAATTTAGCCAGCAAAAAGTGATTGCAGCGTGTTGATGGTAAACTATAGATCCTCTAAAATTGGTTGCGTTACTGTTAGGTTTTATGTTTATCGTTATTTGTAGTGAACTTGCAATGGACTTGGTAAACTTTTCAACTGCTACTAATTGCTAACTGGATTTATCAATACTGAGTGGATTACAGGCTGAACAGGCACTGCAATGCGGCCTTGGACTAAGTCGTATGCTTTATTCCTTTTAAAAACACTCGAATGCGCATGTCATCTTTCACATTAGGCCTAACGTTTCACAGTCATCGATCTGTCCGCTATCATCAGCATGCCCACATGGAGCGGAGCCCATATAGGACCCATATTCGACCAGGCCCATATTAAGGGGGTTGCTAAGGGGGCTGGGTTGCTAAGGGTGCTGCAGCACCCGGGCCCGCAGTTTTGACAGGCCCGCATTTTCGGAAGTACATTAAAAAATTGTATTGTACTTGTAATTGGGCCCGCGCTGATGGCTATCTAGATAATCACAGCACCCGGGCCCGCACTAGCCTTAATGCGGCCCTGTATTCGACCCTTATAGAGCCCATATGGGTCCCATCTAATGCCCACTGAAATGATGGCACGACGAGTACAATATGCGGTAAAATTCATTATTATTGTTGGGTAATCAGGTATGTTTAATAGACATATTAGATTACCTGAGAAGTCGATAACAAGTCGCTAAATCAGTCGATAAGTCTAAGCGACTTAAACAGTCGATAAGCATGCAACTTAGTCGACTGAGTCGCTAAGTCAGTCGCTAACTCATCAAGTCAGTCGGTAACTCCTTAGCGACTGACTCCGGGGGCTAGGGTGAGAACCTTCGCCACCCACCGCCTTCCCGTTTCAATAAGCGCCACGCCATTTAAGGTCGTCATGTACGGACCGTGCTAGCCCGAGATCCAAATCTATGAAAATAAGCCACCTTTGGGATGGTAACCGCGATCCTCATGCTCTCTTACACAGAGGAGTATGGGACGCAGCATACGCTCTTACCAAATGTATCTGACTAGGCCAGTAGAACCCAGAAATTTATTTTCCAAATACCTGTTGATCTTCTCTCTTTGACCAGTGGGCTTTAGTTTCATGCTCACTTTGCTTTGAAGATGACTTTTGATTTTGGCTTCATTGATACTTTTGTCTGCTGAAACAAAAACCGGGTGACACCTTCAGAGGGGTGACACCATAATGACAAAATGATTGTCTAAAAAATTGTGTACAGAGTTTCGGCATAAATTTATTATTGTTAAATTAACAATAACAAATATCAACAAAAACATTTTTCGTGGGAGGTCCATCGGTGTGACACCATGACTTGCCGCACTGGGTGACACTAACCCTAGTGACACCACTGATTTAATCAATTTTATTTATCTATTGTAACAATTTTTCCCATGAGGCTGACATACAGATACAAAAGAAATATTAATTTGAAAATACCTGTTGTTCATCTGTTCTGGAGTTCTGAGTTTTGTTTGATGCCTGCATCCGTGGCATTTTATATTTTTACTTACTGAAAATACATTCTTGCCCTTACAATGACAAAGATATCAAACAGAAATAATCATTTCAAAATACCTGTTGACTCTTGTTGATCTCCTGTTCATTGGTGTGATGGAAACTGCTCTGATGATGGTTTGGTTTAAGTTCTTGCTTTCTTGTTGGATAAAGATTGTTAGGTTATCGGCTGAAAAAATACTTCTCACCTACTGTGTTATACAGATATTAAGTAGAGAAATCTTCATTTAAAAATATCTTTGGCATCATCTTCAATCAGTTGTGCTTTGCTTTAAAATGACCTTCTATAAGGTGTTTTCTTTGCTATACATTTATCTGTTTCCTATCTTTAATTCTTTATGTATGGACAAAGTTTTGTAACAAACCAAATCATATAAAACATCAAGAGAGGCCTACGTCAACAGAAAGTCAGTAAAGTCTAAGCCCAGAGAAGATTGGCAGATTGAGATTTTATTTGTTTTATGTATTTGAGCCATTTTATTCAGTGGCGCCTCCCTGTGACTAAAGGGAGCTTAGTGCTAAAATAAACTAGCACCCACGTCCACTCGTGTATTCAATCATTCTTGAGTCCCCATTCTTGGTTTGGAAATACATAGGGGACCATCCATTATTACGTACGCAAAAATCCGGGAAAATTGGACCCCCTCCCCCTGTTCGCAAGCGTACTTTCTTCCACCCCTCTCGCGTACGTACGCTTGACGCACCCCCCCCCCCCCCCGAAGACCAGCTGCAGAAAGTGTCTCGACAGCTCCAGGCAGCCCGACTGTCTGCACTTTAGGCCAGATTGAAGGATGAGTGAGGGCCAATAGCCACAGACAAATTATAGGTGTCTCGTTCACAGCATAGAATAGCCTAACTGCACATGGATTTTATATAATGTAATAAAATGCCATCAGACGACTATAGGACAATACAGAGTTATAAATAGGCTAATGTGGACGTCATAATTAGAAATTTATTTTGCGTACGTACACATTTTGTCCCCCCCCCTATCCCCCGTTCGCACCCGTACGCAAAATCGCCTAAATCCGACCCCTCCCCCTCGTTGCGTACGTAATATGTGGATGGCCCCTAGGCCTATTCGTAGCATCATTGAGTTTAATAATCAAGACTGGATTGTGCGTTTTGATATATAATATTAAGTTCAAAGTTCAAATATATCTTATATAGTTTCACACTGCGTAATGTAGTTCCATGTCTATGATCAAATATAGTTAAAGCCTTAATAATTGAACTCCTACTTGGCCAGCCCTTGCTACGAGTAAACTTATTTTATTATTACCTAAGATAAGCCTCCCCGAAGAAAAGATTTCATGGACAGTTCTCACAACTCTTGATTGTGTGACGTGTCGATGCAGGCCTGCCTCGTTCTTCCTCGAAGATCATGACTTGCTCCCGAATCACCCTGTCGAAGTTCGATTGTTCTCCATCTTCTCCAGACTCCAACTTCGCGTAGTTCTTGCCTCCTTCTCAGAGACAAAAGTTCACCAGTTCGAACGAAGGATTTACTGCCTTTAGTATCGCATAGGCTTCGCTCGCTGCTAACGTCCAAAGTTCGTTGGATGTAGACTTTCGAATGTCCGACACTTCTACACAAGAAGGTCACGCTTCGCAAACGTTCAGTTCAACAGCGTTTTATTCGAAATTATCACCGTCCGCAGTTCAACGACTTGGTTCACTCTTAACTGGAACCTCTCTTCACCACAACTATTCGTCGACCAAGAATCTTTATCGCTTATCCTTGCCGAAACGACAAGTTGACGCCTTGACGAATTCAACGAATCGACACAACCAGCCAAAGTCAATCGTCTGACTCATTTGCATACACCGTTGCCGTTTATCGCGTCATATGTGACGTATCAGCTGAAAATGTCATGGCAACGTCTGTTTCATTTCGATTCAACCAATGAGGTGATTAAACGTTGCTTTCATTGCTCACGACGATGTAATGTATCCCTGTACCTTATATATTAAATTTATTATGCCCTACAGCGCTGGCTTTCAAGATGCTGGCATATTAATATAATTATAATTATACACAGCTTCATCGTACTTATATTAAATGACAGCTTATCTACACTACATATTCATATACTAAGGCATGTAGATAAGAATGATTGCGAGGGCTTAGGACATCGCTACATAATCAAATTTACTTATATCTTATATCTGCTGAAAACTAGAACCAGAATTACCAGATATGAAACGCGTGAATCTTTTTAATCAAATTTATAAAAAAACCTTAGGACTAGGCCTACTCTTCTGTACCTCTGTGCATTTCCCGTCAATGGCTTTGTACTGGTGGTGACTTTGTCTTAATGGTGGCTTTTGATTTTTGGCTTTTTATGCTTTTGTATTTATCTGTTGAAAATAAGTCTCCCCCTAAAATGACAGTGATATATGAAACCGAGGAATAAGACTTTGAAAAGACCTAACTGATCTTCTGTTCAGGATCTCTGGACTTTACTTTCATGATGACATCTTGAAGTTGGTAGGCCCAAGTTTAACTGCTTTAAACAACCTTTTGCTCGTAAAGTGAAGTGTCACAAAGATTTTAAATGGAAAATTTATTTAAAAATACGACCTGGTCTTCTGGATTTCTTGGCTTGTCTGTGGTTGACTCTGCTTGGATATACTATTGGCTTCCTTTACATTTTTGTTTTATCACCACCTGAAAACAATTTTTACCAACTAAAATGACAGGTATGAAATAGAAGAAAATGAATTTTGAAAATACCTGCCAATGTGCTTTGTAGTGATGACGGCTTTTTGGATTTCTTGTTTGCATTCCTACTTGTAATCTGCTGAAAAAAAGATTTAACTTTTAAAGCGACATAAATATATGAAACAGATCTAGAGTAATCATAATTTTAAAATACCAATTGTTGTGGTCTCAACCCCTGAGATTTGCTTTAATATGCAATGTCCTTATAGGTTATGACTTTTGTTTATTGCTGGCTTTGTTTGATTTTAGCTTTCTTCATGTTTTGTATTTTTTCCAGCTGAAAACAAACTTCAGAACCTAAATTTTCATAAAGATCATAAAGATGTGAACCAGAGGACAAATATTTCTAAAAGTATTTGTTGGTCTTCTGTTTTGGACCTCATGGCCATGGGCATTGCTGGAAGTTGGCTTTATTCGGTTGGCTTTCTTTGTGTTGTGTATTTGCTTATACAGTGCATACTGAGAAAGGTGTAGCCATTAAAATGACAAAGATATGTAAGAGGCAATCTTAATATGAAATTATCACATAAAAGGGCTCGTTCTGAATCGTGCAATTTCCGTCCATGCTCGTATCTGAAAATCAGATAACTGAAGAGCAGTCCATTAAGCTATCCCTGGGGCAGCCGTATGTATGATGAAGTTTTATCGGCTTAATTTTCTTAATCTCGACGATATGTGAGGGCGAGTGGCCAGTCCTCTCCCTCACTCTCACTGTCTCCCCTTCCCAACAACAGGGTACGGTCGGTGTAATCATTATAGCTGAGTTTGCTAGGGGCCCACGCGGAGCAGAAATCTCGAATCAAATTTCTGCCCTGGCGAGGATGTGAACCTCCGAACTCTTGATTGACAATGCAACACGCTAACTACTACATTTTCGAGAAGAGAATTAACCGCTAAAGATTCCGAAGTTAGACATGAAGCCGTATATAGCCTAACAAGTAAAAATGGGCAACTTTCAATCAGTTACTCGTAGGTTCTATGACACATATCTGGAATAAGCTTATATATATATGAAACGACAGCTCGTGGATTTCGAAAGTATAAGCAACTAAAAATCGATTCAAGCTGGTGCTCCAGCTTTATATTCGCCCATGTTGTTTACTGACCCAAGTGCGAAATATAGGCCCTACGTCCCATATCTATAATAATCCTATCGAAAAATTCACGCTTAGGCATACTACAAGTTTTCAAGTTCATTCACTTCATCAATTGCATTGTCTTCTTATTGTATTGTATTGTATCTAGAAATTTATAAAGCGCCTCTCGCAGAATAACTATTCTTATGCGTAAAAAATTTATGTGTAAGTGTCTTCTAATTAGCTGGGCAAATTTACTGAAACATTGAAGTTTAGGCTAATTCTCAATGAATCTTTTATTTAGGGACGTGCATGGTTATAGGCCTAAGATCTTATAATAATATTTAACTAAAAAAATATACTCGACATCTAAGTCATTTAATGAATAAGAGCAGGGACGTAACTAGCGTTGGGCTTGGGGGGGCTTAAGCCCCCCCAAACGAAGTTGAAGCCCCCCCAAACAAGTCAAGCCGTTGTATGCTTACGGCTAAAATTCGTATGAACACTGTATAAATGTTGCCATGTTCAAGGTTTAAGCCCCCCCAAACGAAAAATCCTAGTTACGTGCCTGAATAAGAGGCAATCAATGGTCACATATAAAGCATTCACTTCCATTCTATGAATTTCTATCGTGTAACATGCAGCGTTCTGCCTGGAGGAATGATTAAAATAAAAAAATGAATAATTTTTATACACATTTTCTTTCATCCATCACTCGAACGATGGGCTCGTTTCTTCCAAATATTTCGAGTTATAATATTTTACTTTATTGTTTAGCCTACCTTTTCGAACTTCTGTTTTTCAGCAAAAAAGTATCGTTTTCAGCAGAAATCTTCAGAGCTATTACCACAGATATTCTATTATGGATGCTTTACCGACAGCTCTAGAAACCTTTGCGGGTTACTGTGGTAACTGATTTGACGTCATCACATTATGTGTTTGTTTCTCTAGTTGGACTTTACCAGTCGGCCAATCATGTTATTTAATTTATATCACGTGCAACATACATCCAATCATGTTTTAGTCTGCGTTCGATGTACGGGTTGACTGCCTTGCTGCTCATTTGTGCATGACGCTATCTAATTCAGTTACGCAAGAGAGAAATGTTGCATAAAGGGACGCTGAATATACGAAGAGCTGCGGACGACTTGATGCACTGATGTACTGCCGAGGTCGTTGACTGTATGTCATAAGTAATTGTAGAGCTGCAGAGACCAAATCTGGCTATGGGTCATCCTCTAAGGACGTCTGCAACGAGGGGAGGGTGGGTCAAATAAGGAAAAATGTGGATAAGGGGAACGGATTTATCTCCAATGCGGGAGTCCGCACCTAACACTGATACTTCAAGCCCCTTTCGTAAAGACTGCCCAAGACGCCAACTTCAGTCAGAAAGCAAATAGTCCATACCGCACTGGAACTAGTTTAAGTCCCTTTAATTGCTGAACGTAGCAGTATGACGTAGGCCTACCCACCCGCAGTACATTAAGCCCTACACGATCAGCAGAGTAGCCCAATCTAGGCCTGCCTTAGCACTCTGTCGGAGTGTGGACGCCACGAATGGGGTGTTGACGGTAATGCCAGACGCGGACAAGGGGAAGTAGGGCCCAGTTAGCTACATTGGCAAGTGTGTAGGCTGCGTCCCATGCATACTCCTCTGTGTAAGGTGGCTTATTTGAGAGATTTAAATCTCAGACTACCAAGGTCCGTACACGGGGACCTTAAATGGTATGGCGTCTAATCAAAGGGAAGGACCTCACCCGATCAATTCATTGAAAAATGAGCATTGTCGAGGCCATACGGCCGCTGTATAAAAGGCGTGTAGGCCTACATTTACAGTTTCTTCTACAGCTGGTCTCTCTAACGCGGTTTTTGTGTGGCGCTCGGAAATTTCGGAGATGTTACATTATGTTACATGTGTCCATCAAGTCGGATAGAGCCTGACGTCATATCTCGCTTATTTCGAATCTAGGATACATCGAATCCTGTTGACGATGATTCCTTGAGGTTCGATATAACAGTTTTGCTGTATATACATATTTACGTGCGTATTAGCCTATGGATATGCCTACGTACTTGTGTGATATAAGTATGTATGTATACTATGATATATATATCCACATATTTAAATCCCCGTATATATATGTATATATGGGGATTTAAACATAGGCTTATTTTCCAAATGATCTATTTATCCATCAGCCATTTATCCATTCGTCAAATTGTCCGTCCGTTTTTATGCCGCCCCTACATCTGTCCGTTCACTGTCTGTCTGTCTCTGTACGTACGTCTGTCCAGGTGGAAGAGAAAAGGTGGGAGTGGAGGGAAGAGGTGGGAGTGGAGGGAAGAGGTGGGAGTGGAGGGAAGAGGTGGGAGTGGAGGGAAGACACTGAACATTCATTTCGAAAGCCATCATGATGGCCAACGGAGATCTTTCGGTTAGCGCAAGGAATTGCTTCTCTGTCTTTGATGTCTTAGAAATTGAAGGCAGCGCTTCTATTCATGGTTAAGAGCTCTGTAAAGAGCTCTGTGTCTTTCTCTCTGTCAGCTTCTCTGTCTGTCTCTGTCTGTCTGTCTCTCTCTGTCTCTGTCTGTCTCTCTGTCTCTGTCTGACTCTCTGTCTGTCTGTCTGTCTGTCTCTGTCTATCTCTGTCTGTCTCTGTCTGTCTCTGTCTCTGTCTGTCTGTCTGTCTGTCTGTCTGTCTGTCTGTCTGTCTGTCTGTCTGTCTGTCTCTCTGTCTGTCTGTCTGTCTCTCTCTCTCTCTCTCTCTCTCTCTCTCTCTCTCTCTCTCTCTATATATATATATATATATATATATATATATATATATATATATATATATATGTGTGTATATATATATATATATAAATAGACAGACAGAATATATATATATATAGCATCATTTCAGGTTTACAAGATGTAGAACGATGGAGGCAGAGCTGAACTGCTACCCAGCGCGTCCACAGGTGGCGGATAGTGGAACGACCTTCAGTAAGAAGGGTAGCTGCGAAATAAGCAGGGATTTATCTCCTGACGAATAAGCAGTCGCGGATCAACAGCGGCAGTAACATCAGGGTGCAGTGGGAAGGCGAGTGGCGTCGCCATCCCCAAGAAAAGCTGCATAACCCAATTGATGAAACTGTGACAAGGCGAAAACAGGTCGCCTTAAAATAAACCTGGCCCCTGCTGCCCAGCAGGTACCTCGGGAGAGGGACAGGATAGTAGACAAATAGTCCGTAGTAAAAATAGGGCACACAAAAAGTACACGACTGTTGTCGGCAAAGGAACGAATCCCGTTCTAAGAAAATGTCATCATCAGAACCTACTGGCAGAGATAGTACAAAGGGATGTGTATGGCTCGGAGTGTACAACAAGGATAGGCCTACAGGCGTCATCTCTATATAAAATGCAAGCTGTGCAAGATTTCTCATTTTTGTACGAACAACTATTGTTTCACTGACATCTTCTGACTTTCTGTCTCGGAGATGTAACAAACAGATTGGTGGCGAATCAATTGTATTTAATGAAACCACCATGCTAGGCTCCAACGACAAGGAATCGATATATAGAGGAATGGTACAGTGATCCAATGGTTCGGTGAGAACTATTCAAATAATTTCTGCCGAGGGCAACGGCCTTTGCTGCGATAACATGGCGTTGAACTCTGTATCCATCCATCCTTAAAAGTAATTATATATTCGATTACATTCTTATTCTACCCACAGATGTCGCTCCGCTTCAATTTTTACGCCTGCTATTAAATATGTTTTAAATCTTCATAATGTTTTGCTCTGCAAATGTAATTATTCGTCGATTTTCCTTCCTACATAATTATATTAAACTGAGTGCGGTTGTGTAAACAAGATACGATAGCTTCCTGTCCGTCAGAGGGCTACGCTCAAACTAGACACGATGTTAAATAAGGAGTTTTCCAGTCCTGTGTACTGTAGGTTCTTGACTCGTCGTCTAACCCAACTGGATGCGTAATGTAATGCAAATCTCCGAAATTTGTCTGCGCCACACAAAAACCATGGCAGAGAGGCCAGCTTATTCACCGGCGCTATATCAAGTCAAGTCCGCAATAGGAAGGTAGTTTGTTCCGTTTCGGTGCCAGGTCTGAATTCGGGAGGGGGTCAAGCCGAGGAGATGGAAGGGGATATTACGCGCGAGAGAGCAGAGCGGGGAGGGAGGACAGCCATCCCTAATATGACCAAAAAGACCAATGCGTATACATCGTGATGAAGATGCAGAAGCAGGAAGAGAAAACCCGTCAGTCGAATTAACTCTCGGGAGACGGGCGAGGCGCCAGGAAATCAGGCGGAAAGAAAATAATGCACGACCGGAATAAGCGGAAGTTGCAGAGGACAAGGGGAGGAATAAGCAGAGGAGGAGGAGGAGGAGGAGGAGGAGGAGGAGGGGGAAGAGAAGTAGGGTAGGAAGAGAAGGAGTACAGGTAGAGCAGGAGGGACAGGGAGGAAGCAGGGAGAGAAGAGGAAGGAAGAGAAGTTGGAGGAGAATGGGAGGAAGAGAAGTAGGACAGGAAGAGAAGTAGGACTGGAAAAAGAGGGGGAACGGCAGAAAGAGTAGGAAACGGAATAGGAGGAATGAGAGAAGGAGGAGGAAGAGATATAAGAGAGGGAGGAAGACAGATAGAGAGGAGAGAAGGGCGAGAAGAAAGTAGTGGTGTTGAAAGCGGAGAAAAGGGAAGAGGAGGCAAAAGAGGAGTAGGAGGAGGATACAGACCTGAGAGGCAGGAAGAGAAGTGACGTAGAGGAGAAGGAGGAAGCGGAGAAACGGGATGAAGAGGAGTTGAAGGAAGAGAGGAAGGAGGCGGAGGAGGAAGAACGGCGGAGAAGAAGGAGGCGGATGAACGAAAGCTCGAATGATGAAATCTGAGGTGAAGGAAAAAATTAATTCGCGAACAGATCCCTACGTCTGCCTGCGCAAGACTAATTCAGTTCTAAGTAATGAGTCTTAAAATTAGCTTCTGATAGAACATTAATAATAAGATTCTCTTCATATTAGGCAGAAAAGCAACAGCACGTGACAGTTCAAGTCGAAACCAGTCGCTAAGCTATCGACTGCTAGCGACTTCGTTCACCTTAAATATTTTGCTAAATGTTTTAATCGCGGTCTCCAAGTTTCAATTTTTGACGAAGACATCAGCAGCCGGACATGAGCAACAGTTGCTTATAAGGTACGAGTCACAGTGCAACAGACTAACGGTCTAACAGTCAGTCGTTGTCAGGCCACCAGTTCTTTACTTGCTACCTGTCCCAGTGGTGTCTGTAACTTTGCATGACGTCACGCAATCGTCTTCATTGCAAATGGCGTCTGTTCGTAGTCTTCGTAAGGCAAGCGTAGCCTTGAATAGTCTTATCGGCCTACACTATAGGCCCGTATACGTTGGTTTCAACGTCTACGGTCAGTCGACTGAGTTGCTAAGTCAGTATCTGAACTCGTCAAGTCAGTCGGTAATGCCTTAGCGACTGACTCCGGTGACTATGATCTAGTAATCGTCGTTGTTACATTACTTCAAAAATCAAAATGCGTTATTGTACCGTATATTAAGGCAGTCGGCAAAAGTAAACGTTCTAGTTTCGCGGTGGAAAATTTCTTTTTCTTTTCAACGAGCGTTTGATCCACGCAGGTTGCGCTATATGAGGTATTAAAAGGCGCTACATAAGTGTCTTGATACATGCATACACATTACATACATGACCTTTGTGACCTTCGTCTGAGCCTAATAATTGATTATAAGACTGCCTGTACAATAACCACCTCAACGGTTCAGTGGTTCACCTCAAATGAGACTACTGCAACTCTCTTTTATGTAACATCAACAGTGGGGAAGACTATTCCGTGCTGTCACTAAAACTCCCAAACACCACCACATAATCCCTGTTCTCAGATCGCTTCATTGCCTTAAAAGTTCCTCAGCTCATCCGTTACTTACCCACAACGCTCTTCCAACCTCTCAACCGTCTTACGTGTACATTCACCAGCTGTTCATTATCTACCCACCCGGTTTACTTGTTCCTCATCATACATTTCTCTATCTTAATCTCCTGCCTTCTCTCTCAAATTCTGCAACCATTCCTTAATCCTCGGGAGTCTACGCACTGTATACGCAGTGTCAGCTCTTTTGAAATGAACTCCCAATTAAGGACCTGCGCCAGATCGATCGTCCTCATTTCTCGCCTCTCAATCTGGAACTAACCACACAACCTGTCTCTTGCAGACTAAATTACATATAACCCTATAGTGAATAAGCTGCTCTCACTCAAACGGCTTACAACTATATTTATATATAATTATATATACATAGCCTACATACATGCATACATACATACATACATACATACATACATGCATGCATGCATACTTACGTATGTACATTCATAAATACATATATGCATAAATACATGTATACATACATACATACATACATACATACATGCCTACATCATACATACACACGTATACATACATATATATTTACACACATACAAACACACCTATACATAATCTCTCTCTCTCTATATATATATATATATATATATATGCATACATACACGCGTATACATACATGCATCATACATACAGACGCACGTATACGTACATACAAACACATAAATACATTGCTTACATACATACATATATACATCATACACACACATACATACATACATACATACATACATACATACATACATACATACATACATACATACATACATACATACATACATACATACATACATACATACATACGTACGTACTTACATAAATGTAAAACGCACGTACATACATTATACACACATACATATACAGATATGCATATAGACTAACAGCATTTGCTTTCAGCAGAATTTATTTGTCCGATCGTGTAACTCGAGAGGTCGGCAGCTGACATCCCTTGAAGAACGAACACCTGCGTAGACCGACCGACCGACCGACCGACCGACCGACCGCTACATCGTCCATCGCATCTGCAGCCATTGAAGGAGGTGCGGTGGTGCTCTGTGGCCGCTGCCCAGATCGAGTCTCCGACGAGATTTATGGGGCGAGGTTAACAGCTAAAGGGAAAGGGTTGGCAGATCTAGGGAAGGGGTTGGCTAATTTAGGGCGGAATTGGCAGAATTAGGATGCGGTTGAAAGATGTAGGAAAGGGGTTGTCTGATATTGGAAAATGGGTGGGCAGATTACGGAAGGGGGGATAGAATTAAGTTGGAGTTGGCAGATTTAGGGGTGAAATTAGCAGAATTGGGGATAGATTTAGGGGTGGAATTGGTAGATTTAGAGATTGGGTTGAATGTTTGAGGTAAGATAAGGTAAAACCCGTTCAGTTCAGGCAAACTAAACTGAAATTAAATTAAATTGGAAATTACTTGGCAGGAACTGGTCACTGTATATTTAATACTAGCTGGATTACCCGGCGTTGCCCGGGGTTATAAGTTTCACACCACCACCACCACCCCCACCACCACCACCGGCGTTGCCCGGGCTTATAAGTTTCACACCACCACCACCACCACCACCACCACCACCACCACCACCACCACCACCACCACCACCACCACACCACCACCACCACCACCACCACCACCAACAACAACAACAACAACAAAAAAACAACAACAACAACAGCAACAACAACGACTGCTTGGCAATCTTGGCAGTCGCCCTCTGGCGGCGACTGCTTCGCAGTCTTGGAGGCCCTTGTGGCGTCTGGCGACGTCTGGCGAAGACTGCTTCGCAGTCTTGTAGACGCCTTCTGGCGTCTAGCGACCTCTGCCGTGGAGTGACTGCTTCGCAGTCGCCCTCTGGCGGCGCTTGCTTCGCAGTCTTGGAGGCCCTTGTGGCGTCTGGCGACCTCTGGCGGAGACTGCTTCGGAGTCTTGTAGACGCCTTCTGGCGTCTAGCGACCTCTGCCGTGGAGTGACTGCTTCGCAGTCGCCCTCTGGCTCCGACTGCTTCGCAGTCTTGGAGGCCCTTGTGGCGTGAGGCGACCTGTGGGGGAGACTGCTTCGCAGTCTTGTAGACGCCTTCTGGCGTACAGCAGAGACTGCTTCGCAGTCTTGTATACGCCTTCTGGCGTCTAGCGACCTCTGCCGTGGAGTGACTGCTTCGCAGTCGCCCTCTAGCGGCGACTGCTTCGCAGTCTTGGAGGCCCTTGTGGCGTCTGGCGACCTGTGGGGGAGACTGGTTCGCAGTCGAAGAGGGTGAACCGGGCGTTGGCGTGTTAAAGAAAACGCCATAAATCTAGCCCTCACTGCCGGTCTGTAGTCGGCCTCGCCCTTAGTAAAGCAGACTGGTTGTTTCATATACTGTAAATAATTTAGATCTTTGTCTTTGAACATACATGTGTTAAAATTTTGTTGTAAAACGATGAATATACTTCGAATCGATCGTCATTACATTTTGTGCGAAGTAAACAACTGATGCGCATTATTAATGACGTTGGGGAATACCGGCGCCATAAATAGAACCGCGGTGTCGTTACATGCATTATTAATGACGTTGGGGAATACCGGCGCCATAAATAGAACCGCTTGGCAGTGGAATAGGCGAGCTTGCGCGTGATGGACGGTCGGGTGGGTAGAGTTTTGGGGCATTTTCACCATGGTAGAGGTGAAAACGGGGGACGCGAACCCCTCCACTGGGTGTCCGAAGCCGAGGCCGACACAGTAGTGAAGGTTTCGAGTGAAAAGGTGCAAAATTGTAGAAGTTAAGCCCGGTCAAACAGACAGACAGACAGACAGACACACACACAGACAGAAAGCTGGCTTTATTTATATAGAAGAATGTTTTTGCTTCCCGATTCCGCGCTTTCATCGACCCTGGCCCTCAGAGTCTTGCTCCTGAGGTCGAAAGATCTTCCGGCTTAAAACAAATTTGGACAACACCAGTGCAACAGTAAGACAACCAGAACAACAACAAGGACAGCAACAGAACAGCCAGAACAACAGCAAACAACGAGGACAATAACAACTTTAACAAGACAACAAAAGCACAACCAAGACAATCGGAACACCAGAACAACAAAGTCGCAAGACAACAGCAGGACAACCAGGACAGCAACAACTATCAAGACAACAACAGGACAATAACATGGACAACAAAAGAACAACAATACGGCAACCAATGCAACAAGAGGACAACATTTCCTTGCGGGTTGCATTGTCTCAACAACGCAACCAATACAACAAGAGGACAACATTTCGTTGCGGGTTGCATTGTCTCAACAACGCAACCAACACAACAAGAGATAACATTTCCTTGAGGGTTGCATTGTCTCAACAACACAACCAACACAACAAGAGGATAACATTTCCTTAAGGGTTGCCCTGTCTCAACAACACAACCAACACAACAAGAGGATAACATTTCCTTGAGGGTTGCATTGTCTCAACAACACAACCAACATAACAAGAGGATAACATTTCCTTGAGGGTCGCATTGTCTCAACAGCGAATCGTTAGCGTCGCACAACGACGCGGCTGGATGTCGCACACTGGACGCAGAAGTGAGGATAGCCTGCAGACAAGCCGCGTCTCTGCTTCATCCGGAGGCAATGATACAAAAGCTGCGTTGAAAGGATGGTTTTAATTAAAAGCCGGGACAGACCGTCGACGATTCTTTCTTCCGCAGTCCCTTAAGAGAATTAGGGACGAGGAGAGACGGCGAAGAAAGCGCAGTTCTGTTTGTCCTGCTATTGTCCTGGTTGTCCTGTTGTTGTCATGATTTGTCGTGTTGTTTAACTGGCTGTCCTGATATTGTTCCGCTTATCCTGTTATCCTGTAACTGTTGTTGTTCTGGGGTTCTGGTTTCCATAATTGTTTTCTTGTTTTCTTGGTTGTTCTGTTGTTGTCCCGGTAACGGGAAATATCAGACTGACTTTCCAGAAACCGCGCACTTGATGACCTAATCCAACTTATATAACGCCTCTTTATTCTTTAAGCGTCAGTCTATCGTCGCTCGTCTAAGCAAAATGTTGCGTAACTCCATACTGCCAAAGAGAGTCTAGTTGACAGCCACACACGAACTGATTTCTTTGTTGGTTTCAGCTACAGATGTCGTTGATGGATTCGTATAGACCCCTAGAAATATATGATAAAATCAGACATTAAAGTGGCTGTAACGCTCACAGATTGTTTTTGCTGATACCTCGCTGGAAAGCAAAGTTAGGTTGAGGCATATCGAGACTGGTTAGTACTGGGGGATCGATGACCGTCCATTGAATATTACGCCACCTGGAGCCAGCTCAGCCCTCCATCCTTTATCGGTCGGTGAATGATGTTCCAACTCAAGTTTGAAGATTAGGAGATATCCTGTCATTGAGATACTGTGGACTTTTCTTGCATCAGCCTCAAGACCATGCTTCTGAGCAGGGTCTGATTTTAAAATCTGCCGCCCCTGGGTCGAGATTTTTGTGCCACCCCTAATGTTTATTTTCCAAAGTTTTAACTTTTTCATTTTTGTTTCAGGAGGCACAAAAAATCATAAGACGCAAATAAGAACAACACAACAATAGAATGTCACAACATTGTAATATCGTCATTAATGTCAAAACATTATAATTAAATTTAAGTATTTTTGTCTCCCTCACATTTTCAAATTAAATTTAAAGTTCATTTTTTATTTTAAAGTCTTGCGGCCCTCTGAAACGTGCCTCCGTAGGTCATGACCTCGTTTGTTCCTGATATCATTAATGTCATTAATATAGCGCATAAGCAGTGTATATAGCTATACAAAACTTACGCTTTATAAATCTTCAAATAGTGATGACCACGATACTACGCCTAATTAATTCCTAAATACGCCTAATTAATTCCTAAATACGCCTAATTAATTCCTAAATACACCATCGATTCTGATGAGTTTCTGTAGATTATAACAGTTTTTTAGGCTGTAGAACTATGAATACCTCTGAACAAATATCCTAAACGGCGCTATATAAGTAGGCTACTTAAAACAAATAGGAGAAATAAACGAAGTATCATTTACAACGGTTTCTTCTAATGTACCTAATATTTATTTATCCCGTCGATAATCATAAATAAGGACTTCAAATTTTTCAACACTCTTGTGGTAATGTCCTGTATTATCATGGAGTTTGAATGCTGGTTATAAAGTTAGGGGAGGACGGAAAAGGTGTGGCGTACCATGGGGAGTTAATGGGGATTTAAGTCTCTTAAATTCGCCTGGGGTCACGTATATATTAGTTCACGAACTAAAGTCAAGACCTGCACTCACCGTGTTCAAGTAAAATGGTATGCCTAAAGTAAGTTAAATCGTTGCATTAATAAGCTTATACGAGAAATACATAATATGTCGTAGGAAATTCAATCATAGAGATATCTCCGTCCATCAGTCATTGGCGCAACAGGTTTTGTTCACAACGTCCCCTTTGTCGGGATCTGCTCTGCCCGAGTTTCCTCTCGGAATTTCTTTTGTTGGAATTTCTTTTATCGCAGTTTCCTTTTTCCGGTCCGTCCTTTGTCGAAATGTACTTTGTCGGCATTTTATATGTCGGAATTTCCTCTGTCAGAATTTCCTATGTCGAAATGTTCTTTTTCGGGATTTTCTTTGTCGGGATTTCATTCAGATTTTCTTTTGTCGGAATTTTCTCTGTGCGAATTTCCTGTAACCTCTTTCTGCTCTAATTCCTTTTCCTCTTCTTGTTCTTCCGAGTCATCGTTCTTTCCAGTTTTTGTTATCACCTCAGTTCCATGTCTGTTTTTTGCATCGTCTTCGTTTTCTATCAAGTCATCTTGTCTATGTTTCATGTAATCGTCATCTTTATGTACCACCTCATCGTCTTCTTTATTTACCATCTTTTCGTCATCATCATCAGCATCTCTATGTACCGTTTCATCGTCTTTTCCAGTTACTGACGTTGCAATATCCGTTGCTTTCTCCACTTCCTCGAAATCAATTGCCTTCCTTGCTCCATCCTGTTCTTGTTTCCCGTTTCCCGATCCGCCTTTATCTCCCACTCTGCGATCCTCGTTTCTTTCCAGCTCCCTACCCACAACAAGCAGCTTGGTGTCGTCCGCATCACCTCTTCCCGCTGTTACTGCTGGTGCTGGTGCTGGTGCTTCTCCCGTGCCATTCTCATCCCTCTGTGTGTGATGACTCTGACTGCTGACGCCAACCGTGGCATTATTCGCCGTAGTTCCATCGCGAAGCATCCATCCTCCTTCCCCTCTTTCACCTCCTTCAGCATCCCTGATGCTGCCGCTCGTCGACAGAAGGTAGCTTTCAATCGCTGCCACGCACCCGCGCTCCCTTCCACACACGCACACTGCCGCGTCTCGCAGCAGCACAGCGCATGCGCACCGGATGTCGCGACTCATGGCGCTGTAGACGATCGGATTGGAACAGGTGGCGACGGCGTAGAAGACGCTGATGACGACGTAGACGTCACCGTTCAGTGAATTGTCGGCATCGAGGTTCCGCACGACTGCGTACGGAACGAAACCGCCGAGGATCGTCAGGAAGATCAGTCCGAACATCTTCGTTATCTGGATCTCGCGTCTGGTGGACACCTTTCGCGGTCCGGACAACTTCCGGGCGGCGGTCAGAACGAAGACGAAGATGACCGTGTAGCAGAAAACGACGACGACAGATGGAACCACGATCTGGACCAACGTCACTACGAGCATGCGCATCGGGCGACCCGGAAGCAGTATGCAGCGCAGGAGCTTCGTCACGTGACCGGAAGAGTGCGGCGAGATTCCGGCAAACGCGCATGCGAACGGGACAAGACGGGTCGTGACGAGGACGAAGATGACGTAGGCGTTCTTCGACATCCGGTTGTAGACGTTCTTGTGGACGACGACGAGGTAGCGGTGGACGGCGATGAGGGCCGAGTGCCAGAGGGAGCAGCCGGTCAGCGCGACGGTCAGCTGGGGGTTGAGGTGGCAGAGCAGCTGACCGGCCCGCCAGCGACGCCAGGCGTAGGAGTCGATGATGAGGAGGACGATGAAGAGGAGGCTGAGTAGGTCGTTGATACAGAGGCTGGCGACGAAGACGTTGATGATGTTCCAGGTGTTGCGTCGTGGAACGATGGAAAGGATTATCCACATGGTACCGACGAAGCCTTCGATGAAGAGGATGACCAGGATGACGGTTGCTCCGGCTGTGGCCACGTGACTAGGCTTAGCCTCGTCCGAGGAGTTCGAATGGAAGGAGTCCGTGACCTCCTCTGCTTCCTGGAGCGACTCCGATTCCTCTTCCGTCAACATATCTGCGGTTTATGGTCGGTCTCCTTAAGCGACGATTAGTCTGGAAGAGGACGATATCCGTTGAGTATTAAGACTTATTGCCATTTACTCAGACAGACAGTCAAACGGACAGATAGACATATCAGCAGTCGGACAGGCAGATGACATAGGCAGACAGCCGGGTAACCAGATGGTCGAACGGACAGACATACGGCGTTTTCCAGATGAGATAGACAAGCAGATATAGCGAAAGGGACAGACATACGGGCAAATAGAAAGGTAGAAGAGCAGCTATGTAGGCAGGAACAGACAGACATCTTGACGATCATACTTACGTACAAGCAGACATGTGTACAGATCGACAGACAGATGATATAGGCAGACATAGGTAACCAGGTGGTTGAACGGACAGGCATACGGCGTTTTCCCAGAAGAATTTTGTCCGCTGCAAAGAAGACTTACTTCAAGGCTTCTTTTCATCAGATTTTGTCAATTACCGTTTTAGAAACATTTCACTCATCCATCCATCCATCCATCCATCCATCCATCCATCCATCCATCCATCCATCCATCCATCCATCCATCCATCCATCCATCCATCCATCCGTCTATCCATCCATCCACGCAACCATCCATCCATCTATTCATTATCCACCTACGCAACCTTCATCCGTGCATGCATCCATACATCCATCCATCCATCCATCGCGCTTACTTTCATCCACTAGCCTCTTTACCCTTCAGTATATCTTTTTACAAATTTCCATATTTCCTCTTTCTACCCCACATTCATTCCTCCCGTTCATCTCCTTCCGCCCTTCACCAATTATCCCTCTCCGTCAGCCCGTGTCCCTCCCTGCCTCGCTGCCTGCCTCCCTGCTCTTGCTCAGTGGTCCTAATGCTTACTGACCTCAATTTGGACCCATCCTGGTATCACAATAACACTCTCGGTGGTTATGACGGAGGATTGAAACGCGACATGATGGCGGATAGAAAATATAGGTGGCGCTTCGAGATGCCTCAAATTATTCGGAGAAAATCAATCGGCTCTAGTTAATCCTTCGTCCCGGCACTCAAGCCAAAACATCGTTCTTGAACTCCTGGAAAAGTGTCTGCAACTGGCAGAAACTTGTAATCCAGCAAAGCAACCGTGGTCTGATACCACCAGATCTTCAGCAGTGTGACCGATCGTAATTGTAAACTCCAAATTATTTTCTAGCGCTCTACCTCAAAGCTAAGCGCAGGGCTCCAGGTTATTCACGAGCGCTGCGTCTTGTCAGAAGGGTTGTCCAGAGAAAATCCGAATCCGGTTGCCAGAGAGACCAGCTAGAGAGGAGGCAAAGCAGCTACTTTATGCAAGGTTCGTGCAGTGTGCAAAGGACAGAAGCCTTCCAGCGCAGGACATAATGCGTGCATGTTTGGAGAAACCATACGCAAGAAAGCGTACTTTCACCATGACATGCACTCGTCTAAGGCTATTAATAGAGTAGGCTCTAACAAATCAGAAAGCAAGAAACTGGGTCATGGCTAGTGCTATTAATTCTGGTCCCAAAGTCGGACTGGAATTTCCATAAAACCAATTTTTATAATCCATGGCAACCAATTAGGGTTTGATTGGACTGTATGCCAAACAAGCGCCATCCACGATGTGTAAGAGCCTATAATTACACATTGATTAACTGCTCTAGCCAAATCTGTTCTCTCTCGCATACGTAACATACATACATACATACATACATACATACATACATACATACATACATACATACATACATACATACATACATACATACATACATACATTACACATACATACATTCATGCATACACATACATACATACATACATACATGCATACACACATACATACATACACATACACACATACATACATACATGCACATGCACGCATGCATACACACATACATACATACACATACACACATACATACATACATGCACATGCACGCATGCATGCACACATACATGCATACATATGCCAACATAACGAGAAATATGCGCCTGATATTACCTTCAGTGGACTCGTAAACAACGTCTGGTTTTCAGTAGCAGAAAGTGATCATAAAACCGGACCAGCACAGTTAATAATATTTATTGACTTGGCGCAACTCGAACGACGAAGCCTCTCTCTCCCATTCACCTCGAAAGGTTCCAGAAAAAACTCTGGGTGGTCTACTCGAAACATCGCCGACCAGATGACACGGGTAATGTCACAAAATTTGTCTCGAGACCGTCATAATGCGTCGCCAGTAATAATAAAGAATTGATGACTTCGTGACGACGACTCAGATGTTGAGCTCCTCTAGCGGCAGGAACGTGAACTTAATAGCTTAATTGGAGTTTTTATGCAATCACGTCCGACTCTGTGAACGATTTACTACGGGTCCTGAATGGACTTTTATTAAGGCTTCACAACAGACAATTGTGATTTGGGTGGCAGTTTTTTTATTTGTATACGAAAGGGAATGTGGATAGTAGTGTGGGTGCCATACGCTACAGTAAGTGTCCAGCTACATCGATGATCTCTCTGGACCTAAAAAGCTTCGGATAAATTAAATTTGTGTGTTGGCTAACTTATCATTATTATTATTTTTGTCCCGAGGTAGGCCTACATGTAATCCATCAGGAGTCTAAAAAATTATGTTAGGAGCTGTTGTTGAATGTCTGAAAAAGCAGGCCTCGTCCTCCGCAACATTATTGTATTGTATTGTATTCGGACATTTATAAAGCGCTTCTAGGGAGAGTCATTCAGAAGCGCTCCCAGTGCGAGAGATTCCCGAGAGAAAAAGCAAGTTTTAAGAAACGTGAAAGCGGAAGAGACATTGAGACATTACCTGAGAGAATAGAAGAACGAACGGACGGAGAAAGCTCATTACAAAGGGCAGGACAAAAGACTTAGATTGAGCCAGTGAACGCGCCACGAAATGCGATAGCGCTGTAGCGCTGAATGCAGATGGAAAAGCACTGAAAGAGAAAAGTGACCTCCCGCGGCTATCCAGAAACGGACGAGAGACGCTGGCCAACCTCCTCACGGATGAAGCTAACCCCGTCAAAGTTGATGGGTTATTATTATTATTATTATTATTATTATTATTATTATTATTATTATTATTATTATTATTATTATTATCATCATCATCATCATCATCATCATCATCATCATCATCATCATCATCA
>OY744603.1:63568171-63590671 GCA_963556255.1 Allolobophora icterica
ATTTCCCATCTTTCTTTCCTCTCAAAGACCCTTGAAAGACTAGTTTCACTTCAGCGACTCCCTTACTTTGAGCAAGCTGGGCTTCTGCCTGCAGCCCAATCTGGCTTCAGGGGTCACCATTCCACAGAAACTGCTCTCTTATCCCTACTGTCTGATATTTATACGTGTACAGCTATTGATCACTCTCATCTCTCTCTTCTGGCACTTTTTGATGTCTCATCTGCGTTTGACATGGTTGACCATGAGATCCTGCTTCAGCGACTAGAACTGTCCTATGGCCTCTCTGTTATTCCTCTTCTTTGGTTTAAATCATACCTCTCTAACCGCTCACAGTCCGTTGTCCTCGGTGAAACCAGGACTCAGTGGACAGAGGTTGAATTTTGTGTTCCCCAGGGCTCGGTGCTCGGTACCATCCTATACATCCTCTTCACTGCTGATATCCCGTCTCTATTTACTAAACATAGGGCAAATGGCCATCTTTATGCAGATGATGCTCAGGATTTTGTACATGGTCCGTCAACTGATAACTCTCCCTTGTCTGCTCCATTGACCATCTTGTCTCTGACCTTCACTACTGGATGTCGACTAACCGTCTCTGTCTAAACACTGCTAAGACTCAATTGATCTGGTTTGGGACTAGACAGCAGCTTGCTAAACTCAACTTTCCATTGCTGACTGAGAAATTTCCTGCTTACACCTACTCTTCCACCGTCCGCGACTTGGGTGTCACACTTGACTCCTCCCTCACATTCACAGAGCATATTTCCAACATGACTCGCTCCTGCTTCTTTCAACTGAGGCGTCTCAGGGCCATCAGACGCTCGGTCTCACCTTCTGCCTTTACCAACATAGTTCACGCATTTGTCTGCTCACGCTTGGACTACTGCAACTCGCTCCTCATGGGTCTCCCCAAGCATCGTCTTTTCCCCCTTCAATCTGTTCTAAATGCTTCTGCCAGGCTCATCGCTCGACTCCCCCGGTTTGTCCATATCTCTACTTACATGCTTAATGTCCTTCACTGGCTCCCTATTGCTGCGCGCATCCGATATAAGATCCTCTTCCTTGTCTCTAAATCTCAGCAGCCTACTGCCCCGAAATATCTCTCGAACTATCTCCAAAAACCGCTATCTGCATCTTCTTCTCGCTCATTGCGCTCTGTAAATCGGCTTGATCTTTTTGTTCCCAGGGCTAAAACTACCTTGGCCCAGCACCGGGCGTTTGCTGTAGTGGGTCCCACGATCTGGAATTACCTTCCCCTGTGCTCAGGGCCAAACTAATGTCTGGCTTTTCCTCATCGGTGTCGCGTTCCCTAAAGGCATTTCTGTTTTCCCCGGGGCTTCTGTGCTGAGAGCGCCTCTGAATAGGTATTCTGCGAGAGGCGCTTTATAAATTTCTAGATACAATCTAGATACAATAACCTCTGTTCTGAAATCACTTCATTGGCCAAAAGTCCCTCAGCGCATCCACTACAAAATTGTATCTTTTACCTACAATTCCCTTCAAACCTCTTAACCTTCTTACATTCACCATCCAACCTTCCGGGTCTACTCGCTCATCATCATATCCTTCTCTATCTTGGCCTTCAGTCTCCTCCTCACTGAAATTCTGCAACCGCTCCTTAGTCTACGCTGCCCCAACTATTTGGAATGATCTTCCAAAAGATCTCCGCCAGTTTGCTCATCCTCCTATATCGCCTGCTGACTTCACCTCTCCTCCTCTTGCACTGTCCTCCGCTGCTTTCCACTCACGACTGTAAACCGAACTCTTCAAGCTATCCTATCTCGATTCCAATTCTGCGCCACCACACAACCACCAACATCACCAATTACCACCGTAGCATCATGCTGCCTCCTCGGCTTGACCTCCCCGGACTCTGACCTGGCACCGGAACGGACATGGCGGACATGGCTACTGCAGACTTGATTTGATATAGCGCCGGTGAATAAACTGGTCTCCCTGGCATGGCTTTTGTGCGGCGCTGAGAAATTTCAGAGATTTACATTTACAAGCAGAGGGACCCACATAGGCGAAGCTCTTGGATTGTGCCGTGGAAGGATTGCATACGAAGGACAGCCATAAGATCGCAGGCGAGGATCGCAAGGAAGCCCTCACAGGCAAGGAAGAAACCAGGGTGTAAAATTCGTTAGGTTAGACGGAGCAGACCCAGTAAGGCAGCTGCGCATGAGGGTCGAGAGTTTTAAACTGAATTCGCTGTTGGACAGACAGCCAGTGTAGGACTTCAGTCATATATATGTAGATATGAGCAAAGCGAGGAATATGAGCCTAGGCCTAGCTACAGCATTTAAGACTGACTAGAGGGAGAGAGGCGTAGCATGGGGAGACCGAGGAGGAGTGAGTTACAGTAGTCGACCCGAAGGCAAATGAATGCATGTACATGTACAATGGAGGTAAAGACCGAAGGCAGAGCGGATTGCTTGATAGCTCTTAGTCGTCTCAGTTGGAAGAAGCAGGAGCGAGTCAGGTCGAGATGTGTTCAGCAAAGGTCAGGGAGGAGTCAAGAGTGCACACTGGAAGAGCAGGTATAAGAAGGAAACTCGAGTGCCAGCAGTGAATAGTCAGGCTTATTTAGCTGTTGCTTAGTCTCAAACCACATCAGTTGAGTCTTGGTGGAATTTAAGCAAAGTCGTTTTGCTGACATCCAAAGGTGCACGTCGTGGGTAAGTACATCAACGGGAGAATAATGTAAAGTTGATCAGCTGGTGGACCATGGACAAAAGCTTGTGCATCACCAGCATAGAGGTGGCTCGTCACAGTATATTTTGTAAAAATCAGGGAAATGTCAGGAATTCCTAAGGGTCGACGATAACAAGACAGAACTCTTTTGCTGAAGCTGCATCCAAAATTATTCATCATGGCAAACAAACTGAACATTGTGACATACGATGACTATGTACTATGCAATCAGCAAGTAGATGTATGTTAGAATAATAATAATAATGTACACTTAAATACGTTTGATTACATGTTAAAGATGTCTGAGTTAAACGTGATTATTTTTGTTGCAGGTATGGTGAATGTCGTTGTGAGAACTCATAATTTTTTATTTTGAATTGACAATCATTGACAGTCATGTTGTGCAATAAAAGAAATGTATTTGATGAACTTTGGCTTGATCCAGATGTTCATCCAGAATTGTCTGCATGGCTTCAGAAGAGTCAAAAGTCTACACAGGAAGCTTTTTGCAATGGCTGTAAGACAATTATCCGCTTAAGCAACATGGGACGTAAGGCAATAAACAGCCATGCAAAGTCTGCCAAGGATACGAAATACGTTGAAAGTCTGACGAGCCAACAGAGGAATTTGACATCATTTCTTCAGCCTCGTATCCATAAAGCTTTCAGGTGTCAATAGCCACAGTTACATGTGTTGGTGGTTCACCCACTGTGAGTGCTACAACAAATCAACCCGTGAGTGCCGAAAGTCAAGCAAGTGTTGGCGACATAAACTTGACATGGAAATGAGAAAATGAAAAAATGAGAAATACTGCAATTACAACTTGACTGCAGACACTCGTAGTTGCTGAAACTGCTACCATGAGTGATGTCATTGTGCTAGTCTTAGCTGCAGTATAACTGTTATGTTAAACTACTTTTCCAATTGTATTCAGTAATTTGAAACTAGTCCAGCCAGAGTTACCTTGGAACTGTTATTATTTTGTTCTACTATATGCTGCAGTATCAAGTTTTTTTGGTCTGCATTACACTTTACTAGACTACTAGTCTTTCTGTAATTTGAAACTATAGTTGTGCCTGAGTAACTGAAACTGTTATCATTTTGTTGAACTGAATTTTGTTGGAAATAAATAGGTGGAAATGGACCAGTGATGTGGAAGATGACCTAGTAAAAATATTCAAAATACTTTGATTGTCCAAACTTTCGTTAATCAATGTTTTTGGAATTTTTTAGAAAGTTATCTGGAAAGTCAGGGAATTTTAAAACAATAAATGAGTTGGAACCCTGCTGTCTGCCAATAAGTCGTTGTATAGAAATTAACATTTGTTTTAAAAACAAAAGAAGTTTTGAAAAAATTGTGGACTCATATGCGTGAAACAAACCATATATCATTCAAGCTCTACACCAAGTCAAAAGCATTGTTCTATCATTTGTGCGCATACCTGGAGCCGAAGATGAAGCAGTTCATGGGACGGACCAACTTTGAAGACTCTTATCACCATGAAGACATAGAGTAACGAGGTTAAGATTTGTTACATACAGAATGAGCTATGTGCAGATAACAGAAATGCAAAATATTTGCAATATTTAGCTTTTGTTGTCTTCACTGCTACAATGCCATGAATATTAAAGATTTAAACTTGCAACTGCGTTTTTGGCCACTTTTACACCAATATTAGTGGGAAATGATTTACAGAATCAGAAATTAATCCATTAATTACGTCAACAAATTTAAGGCAGTTTTTGAACCCCTCTCCGCCTGTCAACAGCTGTCAAACATTCAAGGACCCCTAATAAAATTATGTCAAAAAATGCACCTCCCCAATTTTTTAAACTATCAGTTTGTCTAGCTGCTATCGTCGAAAAGAAAGAAAGAAACTCGAAATATTAGATTTTCGAAATGAACCGAGGATATTCGCATTTAAGAGATTAGGCTTATGTAGCGCATGTTCTCATTTAATCTGTGAACAAACAAGAACGAAGCAATATCGCGTTCGATTAAATTACAAACGAAAAGAACTAGATCACTGGTAAAGACTTTCCCAATCTGTGGGTGCTTTTTAATTAAATTATTGTTGACGTCAATTTGTCTTGTCTCAAGAATTATCAAATTTCTTCAAACCCCTCCCCATTTTGTTGACATAATTAACGAACCTTAAATCGTAATTGTAATCGAGCAAATAAAGTGGTCTTCAAGCAGAGTGCGTCTGTGGTTAGTTTTTTCTTGAAGTGGTGCTACATAAATTGTATAATTACAATTACAATTATCTGCCTTGTCTACCTTACCTGAATTTACCTTAGGCCTACTTATTATCTTACCTTATATTACCTTATCTGATCTTACCTCAAGGGCCTACGAAAAGGAAATGGACACCTTCCACATGTTCCACTATGGGACTCTTAACCTTTGCTTTACATGCTAAGCGGGACCATGGGACCTTCAGCGAAGATTGGTACCTTTGGTATCCCAGCAGCAATTGCTTACTGCGTCCTATGATGTCATCTTTGGGAAGAAATAAAACAGTAAATCTAAAATTCATTCTAGAGAAATCTTCAGTGTTATCGCTTGCGAATACGCTGGTGCCCTGCACTTCGGTTTTATGTGACACTTTAGCAATTTTGAGTTTACGAATACGACTACAAATCGAGATAAGAAGATCGAACGTCCTAAGGGGCCATCCATAAATTCCATATATTACGGAAGCAAAAAATCATATTTTCATACCACTCTGTTGCACCTCATACATTTTGTGCCCCCCCCCCATGCTTACGTACACCTAAGCTTCTCTAACCCCTTTTACAAAAGTTAATTAGCTAAAGTCACCTATAAAACATTTCTTTTACCGTATGCTACTATTTATTTTTGTTAAACATCATATTTGCTAGCTAGAATTTGTTAACTGTTGTGAAGAAATAAAATACTAAAAACACTAACAACTTACAAATTAATAAAATTTTAATACTACATAAAATTGATAAAGCAGGAATATAGTCAGCAGACGTCATAATTAGACATTTATTTTGCGTACGTACACATTTTGTCGAGGCTCCTCCCCCTCGCCATACGTACCCGTACGCAAAATCGCCTAACTCCGATCACCCCCTCATTGCGTACGTAATATATGGATGGTCCCTAAGAGATTATTTTATGTCCACACAAAGAACGAAACGAAGCGAGATGCGACTTACCCGCGTTGGAACAAGCGCGTCGTTTGCTGTCGTACATCATAACATCTCCGACGACATAAGGTTGCTAGCGGCGTCACCAGGCGACATGCGATGCTGCGAGAACCTGGCAAGAGCGAATGTACGAAGGGAGGAAGGAACGAAGGAACGAAGGAACGAACGGATGAGTGACATCATCGCCTGTGACGCATGCATTGGTGCGACTAGGCTCAACGCAGTCAGCTGAGATGGAACGAATAACTCGGTATGTCTGTGTCATGCTGGGTTTCACTGGATCTGTCTGTGTTCCTCTGGTTGTTCCTTTGTAACCTTTCATCTGTGTCTGTAGGCCTACTCTTGATCTGGCTGCATTTGTATTTGTTTCTCTGGTTCTAGCTGTATCCTCCTTGGTTCTTCTAGGTCTGTCTGTATTCTCCTTGGTTCTTCTAGGTATGTCTGTTTTCTGCTTGATTCTTCTAGGTCTGTCTGTATCCTCTTTGGTTCTTCTAGGTATGTCCTTATTCTCCTTGGTTCTCCTGGTTCTGTCTGTATTCTCCTTGGTTCCTCTAGATCTCTGTCTGCGTTATTCTCGGTTTCTCTAGATCTTTCTGTATTCTTATATTTTCCTTTGATAAATGTATATCTACACGTTTTTCTATAGCGACCACATATGGCCTCGACCCTGTCTGAGCAGGGCCTCGACCCTCCTCGCTTTCAACGAATGGATCGGGCGAGATTCTGCACCACCGGTGCCCGTTTGAATGGCCATCTGGATGTGTCTGTTTGAATGGCCATCTGGATGTGTCTGTTTGAATGGCCATCTGGATGTGTCTGTGCCCTCCTGAGTTCTACTCGATCTGTTTTTGCTTTACTAGATCTGTGTTTTCTGGGTTACTCTGGACCTGTCTTTATTCATTTTGGTGATTTACTTGAGAACAGCAAGAACAGAAAAAGTAGAAGAAGACGGAACAGTTGAATGGGCAGAGGAATGGACAGGAGGAGGAATAAGGAGAATGGGCAGGAGGATGAATAAGGAGAATGGGCAGGAGGATGAATGAGGAGGATGGACAGGAAGATAAATAAGGAGAATGGACAGGAGGAGGAATAAGGAGGATGGACAGGAGGATAAATAAGGAGAATGGACAGGAGGAGGAATAAGGAGAATGGGCAGGAGGAGGAATAAGGAGGATGGACAGGAGGATGAATAAGGAGGATGGACAGGAGGAGGAATAAGGAGAATGGGCAGGAGGATGAATAAGGAGAATGGGCAGGAGGATGAATGAGGAGGATGGACAGGAGGATAAATAAGGAGAATGGACAGGAGGAGGAATAAGGAGAATGGGCAGGAGGATGAATAAGGAGGATGGACAGGAGGATGAATAAGGAGGATGGACAGGAGGAGGAATAAGGAGAATGGGCAGGAGGATGAATAAGGAGGATGGACAGGAGGATGAATAAGGAGGATGGACAGGAGGAGGAATAAGGAGAATGGGCAGGAGGATGAATAAGGAGGGTGGACAGGAGGATAAATAAGGAGGATGGACAGGAGGAGGAATAAGGAGAATGGGCAGGAGGATGAACAAGGAGGATGGACAGGAGGATAAATGAGGAGGATGGACAGGAGGAGGAATAAGGAGAATGGGCAGGAGGATGAATAAGGAGAATGGGCAGGAGGATGAATAAGGAGGATGGACAGGAGGATAAATAAGGAGGGTGGACAGGAGGATGAATAAGGAGGATGGACAAGAGGATCAATAAGGAGGATGGACAGGAGGATGAATAAGGAGGATGGACAGAAAGATGAATAAGGAGGATGGACAGGAGGATGAATAAGGAGGATGGACAGAAAGATGAATAAGGAGGGTGGACAGGAGGATGAATAAGGAGGATGGAGAGGAGGATGAATAAGGAGGATGAATAAGGAGGATGGAGAGGAGGATGAATAAGGAGGATGGATAGCAGGAAGGACAGGAAATGAAAGAGAATCTAAATATAAATGTACACGTTTTCTATGGCGACCGTAAGGCCTCGACCCTCTCCTCATTTTTCAATGCATTCATTGGGCGAGATCCATCACCACCGCTGCCCGCTTGAGTGGTTCAACCACGAACGACGAGAGTGTACTAAAAGCGACTGCGGGAAACCAATGCAGCTCGTCGTTTATGTGTTTAGGTCCCCGTTTACAGACTGTGCTAGCCCGAGATTCAGACTGAGTTTAGTTTATTGCATAAAACAAGTATTACAGTTGCAGTCATGAATCAGGAAATACTGTGCAACAGGAGCCAAGAAAAGTTAAAAGATTATATTGACCTTGGCACCTCTTTCTTGATTAATACTCATACATGTGTTTGTTACTTAATAAATGGTAGTAATAATAAAATCTCCGAAATTAGCCGCGATTGGTATGCGAACATGGGTATGTGGCTTGACGCACACTTTAACCAGCGTGGATAACTGAGGAGCAGAAAGAGGATCTAGATTCTAACGGATAAGAGGAGGAATGGGAGTGGTACGAAGAGGAAGAAGAGGAGACCACGTGCAGAATAAGAAAGAGATGAGGAAATCATGTACCGGAAAATGAGGAAGAGGAAGATGACATAGAGGAGAATGAGGAGGAGGATGGAAAGAAGAGAAGAAAGAGAGGAAGGATGAAAAGAACGAGGAGCAAGGGAAGCAAGAGGATAGTTAAGAGGAAGATTATATATAGGAGAAAAAGGATCGTGTACAGAAATAGAACGAGGGAGAGGAAAAGATCAGAAATAGAAAAAGACCACCTTGAGCGGAAAGAAGAGGATGAGGCGGGGGAATTGTGAAGCCGGCGATCACTGTTCATCATTCGAACCGTTAATGGTGATGAACCTCTTCCGGCATCCTCATGACACCGGAAGTGCAGTGTCAATGACGACTGAAGCCAACGTCTCTGGAACTGACAAAATGGCATTACCGCAGAAATCGCTGACGCAGCTGTATCAGAAGATTAGTGGGCGAAATGGTTTCCTATTGTATTGCGAAGAATTCACCGAATCGATTACATTTTCACTTTCTCCTAAACACAGGACATCAAGTAACGATGTCTCGCCTTATGTGAAGATACATAAAGCGTCTAAGTTTCATAAGCCTATATTTTCAAGATAATTTTCACCATAATCTTCTTTTTCTTCTTCTTTTTCTTCTTTTTCTTCTTTTTCTTCTTTTTCTTTTTCTTCTTTTTTTTTCTTCTTCTTCTTCTTCTTCTTCTTCTTCATCATCATCATCATCTTCTTCTTCTTCTTCTTCTTTTATTTCTTCTTCTTCTTTGTGATCATCCTCTTCTTTATCATCATCATCTTCTTCGTCGTCGTCGTCTTCTTCATCGTTATCATCTTCTTCTTCGTCTTCATCATCATCTCATTCTTCATCTTCTTCGTCATCACTTCTTCTTTCTCTGCTTCTTCTTCTGATCCCTCCAGATATCTCAGGAATTAAAAAAATTATCCCGAGAATAAAACAGCAATTATTGCTATTGTTATTTTTTTTGCCCTGAGGTACTTCGTTACCTCAGGGGCTAAGAGATTAAATTAGTTTTTTTCAATTAGTTGTTTTTTTCGGAACGGTTTTTATTATTATTATTATTATTATTATTATTATTATTATTATTATTATTATTATTATTATTATTATTATTGTTGTTGTTATTATATTGCATTGATTAATTAAGTAAATGTGAGTGAGGAATCTGCTCACGGCCCGTATACACAGTAAAACGTGTCGAGAGAGGCTCTAACCCGAACGTTTCTCGTTACAAGTCGAGTAGTCTAACCACAAATCCATCGTGGCTCCACATCGTGTAACACTCTCAGTTTAACTGCTGTACGATTCCACATTGCTGTAGACTAGCATCTAGACTAGCTAAGATTTGAGGGAGAACGGAGGAGATAAGATCAAGATCAGGAGGATTTGTTCTTATGAAAAACTGGCGCCACATAAATCCAGTCTTTAGAATCGGAATCACTCACCAGAGGCGCTACGTGATATAGAGCGCAGTTGAGAGATTATTTGAAGGGTGATATATAAATATTCAGATTATCAAAAACAGTTGCATTGTATTGCATTATATTGTATTGCATTGTATTGTATTGCATTGTATACACGTACGTACGTACATACATATATAGGCCTACATATCCATCCATGCATACAGTGGTGGAAGCAACAGAAAGACTGAGAGACAGAGATACAGAAAGACAGTGATAGAAAAAGAGACCCAGAGACAGACAGACAGACAGACAGACAGACAGACAGACAGACAGACTGAAGCCAACGTCTCTGACAGCTGAAGCCAAACGCGGCAGATTCCTGTGAAATGAAAAATATCGAATTCCAGATATTGTCTTTTATCCTGTTCCTAGAAGTCTTTCGAAGAACGTGAGACTATAGGTTCACTGCGCATTTCGCTAGATGACAGTGCTTTTGCTGTTAGTCCAATCAGGTCAAACGAAAAGGAAGTTTGCTCATACAATCGTCTTTATGAATGTTAACTATAAATGCACACGTTTGTCTGTAGGGTGATTGCGCCCAGCTATCAATGCATTGACCGGGTGAAATCCTTACCCACCACTGCTCGTTTGGGTACCAGGTTAGGTTGCTAAGCCTACCAATTATTGTTTATCCTACTAAATGTTAGTTGTTAGGCCTACTGAATATTAGGTGGTTAAGCCCACTGAATAATAGGTTGTTAAGTCAACTGAATAGTAGGTTGTTTATCCTACTGAATAGTCGGATAGTAATAAGAGAGGTTGTTTCTGTTGCAGTAAATGGAAATGTACACGATTTTTGATATATAGATCGCAAAGCTCGAGGGTATACGTACCATACGTATTCTATTTTTTGAAAGGTACGTACGTTTTTTAACGTACCCTATTTTAGGGTACGTAAAGAATACAAAAATACGTTAACCACGTCATTGCTCATTATAAGAATGTTCAATTTAATTTAAGAAAACAATCACAACCGAACAATTTTCGTGTATGATACGTACCATACGCGTAGGGCCTATTGTATTTTTTTAAAGGTACGTACGTATTTTAACGTATTCTATTTTAGGGTACGCGTACCCTCGAGCTTTGATAGATCGTGTATGGCCTCGACCCTGCTTGGCTTTCAATGGATTGATTGGGTGAGATCCTTCAGCGTCACTGTCCATTTGAATGAACACCACGCCATTTAAGGTCCCCGTGTGAGGACCGTGCTAAATCTCTGAAAAGAGCACTATCGGTATGCGAACCGTCATCTTCACGCTTAGAGGCGAATGGAACGTACGCTTTAACCGATGTAGCCAGCTAGACCATTGCTATGAAGGCGTTGTTAAACAGAGTATTATTGGGTCACTTATAAAGGATCATCCTCATAGTATCATATAACATTTACATAAGATCGTGCAATCATCTTTATTATAAGTCGTCATCTTCTGCGCCACTTTGTGTACTAGACGCCGGAGCGATACAAGTTACTAATTGCACTTGAACTTATCTAATTACAATCCTCCCTTACAATTCAACAGCGACTGCATATTGTCATTCACCCAACATCGCAAGCCTCTGGCCTTTCTGTCTATCACTATTCAAACTTTCCGTTTCGATGACTTAATAAGACAGAAGACCTTATAACCACTTAAGCTACGTTTTATTCAAAGAAATCTTACCCTGATCCGTCCAATTTGCCGTAACTGTGTTTGTCTTTTTAGTAGCTTTTCCATGGGTGGATCTAGACAAGCTGTAGACGAATTCCATATGGGAATGTGGGTCCTAAATGGGTTACATATGTGGACATGCTGGCAGGTTGGTCTTCTGCAATCGGATCTAGTCCTTCACACGGTATCTCCAGCAACCCTTCTGACTTGACGCAGTGCTTGTGAATAAGCTGATGTCATACGCTTAACTACTGGATAGCGCTGTAGGAGTTTCAAGTTCAGGACCAGGCCTGTGATTCTATTAGCATACGAAACTGTACGGTTGGTTCTAATCAAGCCTTTCCCGGTTAAGTCCAGGGCTGCGTCAAGGTGGATGGATCCAGGCTTTGCAATTGTAATATAAAGTAAGATAAAATAACTCGAGAATCAATAATAATAATTATTATTCAGTTGGACAGAATGTCACTCCTCCTTGTACAGAACGGGTTTGTATCCATTATTCCCCTTCTGAATAAGCCATTTGCATGGAATATGCAATTCTTTTGGAGATGAGGTAAAGCAATGGTTTTTAAACTGTTTGGACCAGGGACCCTTATTTTTCTAGGCGCAGTTCGTGGACCCAAGTATTTAAAACACTGGCTGTTAATACTAAAACCATACAGTGTTAATGAATACTTTCAGAACGCTCTCGCGGACCCCGCTATATCCTTCGTGGACCCATCTTCGTGCGCGGACTACAGTTTGAAAAACCCTATCGTCAGTGCCGGCCCTAGGATATTTCGGGCCCCGTGCAGAGGATATTGTACGGGCCCCCATGACACAAGTCATATTGCTTTTCATTGCTAATCATTATATTGTAGTAGATTATTAACAAGTACAACAAGTCAAATTTAACTATAGTCTACACGAGAATTCTTAGATATAGAGGAAGTTGACTTTTATTTCAATGACAAAAGAGAAGATTTCATCGAAGCCATAATATTATAATCATGTTAATTTTCTGTGATATTTTTGGCCCCCCCCTAAGTTGCGGGCCCCGTGCGACTGCACGGTTCGCACGCCCCTAAGGCCGGCACTGCTATCGTCATATAAAGTAAGGTAAAGTAATGCCATAATGTCTCATCTAAGGGTGAGGTACAACATCGTAGGGTAGGGTATGTCGAGGTAAGGTTAAAAAAATTGTAATTGTAATTGTGTTTATTTATATAGACCTAATGCCTCTTTAAGAAAACTCAGCGGAGGTGCTTCCGACCTCATTACAGAAGACCACGATCGAATAGAATGGTCTTCAAGCGGTTGCTAAATAGAGGCACAGAAACAGAAGCCCATGTCGTAGATTGCATGGAAGCCTCTTCCAGAATTACCTTGCGTTTGCAGAACGGAAATATAGGTAACCTAACATGACCTGACATAAAGACCAAACACTGTCATGCCTCTTTACTCATCTGGAAGTCTCAGGTTCCCTACCTTGCCCCCCTCCCCACCTCGTAGCTCTGGCGACGCCACTGATCTGGTGAAACGTAAATGAGGGTGACTCCTGGATCTGAAATATTTACGAATAACGAAGTGAAGTATCTACATGTATGCCTGCATATATTAATAATATATGCAGGTATGTAGGCCTACGTATGTACATTCATGCATTTGTGTAAGTAAGCTTATAGAGTCACATATAAACAAATGCGACTCCAAACGACATCAACGATCGCGATCTGAATTCTTGTCCAAACTCTTCATTTCCAAGACAAAACTATTCTTTCGGAAGAAAGACTTAGTTGACATCTTCAACAAATGAACGAATAAAAACGGCTTGAAAAGGACATCCTACGAAACTCGAGCTGACATCGCCCAAGCACCAAACTGGAGACGGCCGTAAACTCTTTGTTTCTGCGTTTTTTCTCCCGCTATTATTATTAAGTTTAGTTACATTCTGATAACTAAAGTCCGTGATGGAAATAACTGATATAGAGAATTGAGAAATGTATGAAAACTCTATATAATTTTATTACATAAAAATGTTTCAAAGACGCTGAACATTTTATATTATGTAAATCATGATGTAAATATGAAACGCTTAGATGACGTCACCCGTTGCAATGAACTGTTATTGTAAATTACCCAAAACGTCAATTTTTCGATGAACAGTTGGTGCGGTTGTTTTTAAAATGCTAATATTTATGACGAATTTTTCGGTAAACACTCATTTACATAATTATATAAACTATGGGAATAATTTAAAATTCAATTACATTCTGCTCATTTACATAAAATAATACACAGATAAGCCTACAGATAAAAATAATCAGTGGCAACAGTTGATGATGACGTTATAGCAGACGTTTTCTATACAAAGCAGCACATATTTCTTGTAATTGTTCTGAACTGACGTAGCTTCGGGCAGTGGCTTTTAGTCGACGGCGAATGTGGCGTAAATTCGTTTAGGGCATAAAGAATTGTTTACAAACAACCAACAAGAAATTCACAGAATTAGAACAAATCCATTATCTTTCCGCAAAATGTAATGACGCTTATAGTTTTGTATGTCAGTTAAACTCAAACATTCTTTGCCATTTTAAAATAATTTTGTGGGTTTTGCGGAGAAATAAGTAGGCCCTATATAGGCCTATAATTTCATTTATTACGAATCAAAGTTGACAAATCGCAACTTCTTACAGAAAGAGTATGCTACAGTAAAAAAATCATTAGTCTAGATTAGTGTATTAATGCAGTGTTGATTCTCTCTGCCAATGTATACTATACCGAGCACCCTATGGTAGGGTAGTAAACAGTAGTCAGAAGTAGGTTACTTAATAATCATTCATTCATTCGAGTATTTATATAGCACCTCTTCAACGGGACTACTCAGAGGTGCTCCCGACTCCAGCACGGCCAAATAGAACAAATAATCGTCTGCTTCTTGTCGTGGATCTGGAGACCCTTTTGTCTCATAGATGTAGGCCTACGAACCAACTCGATTTGTGAGGTTACTAGCAAAAGACGAATATTATTAACTGTTCAGATGCGTGCACTTTGGGCAGCGAAATTATTGAAAATACTTATATTGGTGTTGATAAAAGCACTATAATCAAGAACTCAAGTTGAATAAATTATCGAAATATAGTATATTATAGGTAGTTTTAAAGAAATAAGAAACCGAAAGCGCCAATAGGGCAGAAATTCTGCAAGATTTGTTTAGACGTTTAGAATGGTTTTGATTATAGTAGGCCTACTGTCTCAGTGGACACTATAACAGAGGATAAGAAGACGCTATGTGAAGGATGGGTATTACGTATTCCAAGGCATACACCTGCAGTGGTTCTACCTGTGACACATATCGCATGTCCTATGAACCACTTAAACTCTGGTTATGCTGTGTTATGTTATGTTGTGTTACTTGATGTTACGAACTCTATACTAGTATAAAACACGTTTTCTATCATATATATATATATATTTCTATCATATATATATATTTCTATCATATATATATATATATGTATATATATATATGCACTTCTTTGGTCGCCTGTTGTCTGTCGCCCGAAATGAGCGATAATCCGAACTCTCAGCGGCGATAGCTATCCAGTAACTATAAATAGAGACAATACAAAACCGGATGAAAAACAAACAAAAACATAACGAAAGGTTATAACCAGTTAGAACCGGCTGAAACTTTTTCAAAACAGCGAAAGAAACTGGCTATGACCAATTAGAAACGGTGAAAACCTCTTTAAAACAAGTAAACTGGTTTGAATCAGCAGAACCGGCTAAAACTTCCTACACACAATGTAAAAAACTGGTTATGACCAGCGTGAGAATTGTAGAAAAAAGACTGGGGAGGGGTAGACTTTGATGAGTTTTATCCATGTGGAGTTGAATATTTTATCCGTATTTTGCAAACTGAGAAAATTGAAAATGCAAAAGAAAGCTTAAATTCCTTCATCACCAAATTTATTAGTACACAATTCACATGCACAAATCTCACAATAAACCAGAGAATTAATTTATTAGAAACCCACAGACTGAATTGCGAAAGAAAATGCTAAAACATATGCACAATATAATCACGCTAGCACAACTGATGTGGTTGGAAACGACCTCAGGGCCGTGCAATGATTAAAACTGTGGGGGTCCTACGAAAGACTAGGGGGTTGAAACCCCGACAATTCTCACCCTGGTTATGACCAGCTGGAACCGGTAAAAACGTCTTAAACAAGGTCTCCATATTCTGTCATTATTTACAAAACATTGCTACGTTCTTTCGATAAAGCTAAATAATAGCGCATGAGCGAAAACGTGTTTGATCGTTAGTTTACATACTGATTAAAAGATTATCTAATGAATACTTGTATAGATAGGGCTCGTCGTAATTGTGATTTCTATGACGCCGCGGACTGATGCAAGAGGCATCAGCCGATGGTGCTTCAAGTTCACAGTCGATTTTCAGAATGTCAGTTGGCCCGTGAGTGAGAGAGGCATTGTTTGCAGGGTAGTCCAAATGTCCAGGTTTGTACTGTTGGAAGAGGTAGATATTGAGCTGCGATCAGAAATGTATCAAGGAAAGGATATCAAGTACTGCTATACGCTGGTTCCGTGATCAGCTTTCAAGAAAAAAGCTGGTACCGTGCGCTTAGCTTTAAGGTAGCGCTTTAGAAATTCATAGAATACGATTACGATCAATGACATTGGAAGTCCTCTAGTGAAGGTTCAAGGGCAAACGAGAAGGAAATAATCGCCTACCCTCAATGTCCCACTATACATGGTGGGATTTCACTTTTATTGTCACCGGCTATTGTTGAAAAACAGTACGAAAATAACTATGCAAGGTAGTAACACCATATAGCAGAACCGCAGAATATCCAAAGCGAAAGATCGTAATTGCAATAAAACATGAAATTGTTCGAAAATATAGTTTTGCATTAAATTGAATCGAAAAGAACCGACAAACGGAACAAAATAAATAATAAAACTAAAGTAGGAAAATTAGGCGAATAATTAATGAATAATACATCTGTATAAATTGGTTCTTAAAATGTGGAAATATTAGGCGTATCATGTTTTGAATTCTTACCCAAACTCAGATGTCACGAAGCACTAAAACAGACAATTAAGTGAATAAATGAATAAAATAATTAATTAAACAATAATCGAGTGTTGGTTGCCGCCATCTACAACGTTTTGCTGTCAGAAAGTTCCGAACTGTAGTCGTTTCAGATGTCATTTCATACTGAAATCCTCGTGGAACGTTTCAGCGTCGGGAAAAGCAAGTAAGTAGACTGAGAATTAAGCAAACGACTTCATTACAAAAGAGAGTCTGCTGACAACATCCGGAATTTAGACTAGTCGTTTTCAACGTCAGTTCGTCCACCATCACCATAACCACCACCACTACCACCACAGCAACTACCATCTAGTTCACTATCACGGACTGATCAAAGAGTGATTCCCGCTAGAGCCTTAAGATCACGTTCCGATTAAAAGTAACCATAACTCGCGATCCCTAATCAGACGATGCGAAGCGGTGGAGAAAACACTGATCTCACAAGCTACCTTCGGGACAGCACGTCACGCGAACGTCTCAAACAAATGGCTATTGGCATGTAATCTTCGCAAACTGACGTCACAACACGAGTCACCTAATCCAAGGATTATATATCTTTAATCTCTTCGCTTGTTAGTGACGTTATCGTACTCGCCGTGACAAAAAAATCACGTTCTAGGACAAAATCGTGACAAACAAAATGACGTCGCGGTACGGGACCGTAACAAAACTACCAGATCACAAGTCGACAAGACAAAGTCATGACAAAACAAATGGCGTCATAATACGTGACCGTAGCAAACAAATGAAAATCTTGGAAGCATGTGGGCCAAATCGCCGTCATCGCTCGGTATCACCTCATAAATATCCTTCGCTTTGAAACGTCATCAGCGCTGCACGTGACACAAAGACTAGTCAAGTATAAAACTCGCGATCAGTTGCAGACAAAGTTTTCGAATCGGATCTCGTAAATGACGTCACCGTCGATGATAAATGACGTCAAGTGACCGTCACACATAAACGGCACGTACGTACGTGACCTCTACTAAACTATAGGTCGTTGCCGCCACAAAATTCTTTCTTGCACAGAAAAATTCCTTTTAGGAAGCATCTACCATTTTATTCGCACACGATGTATTGAACCTTCGTCACAATGGCCAATTGACCATCCACTGGTCGTGTTATCGCTTTCTCACGTAATGATGATGATAGTCGTCGTTGTTCTCATTGTTGTCGTCGCCGTTGTTGTTAGGGACGATGTCGTCTGCGTTTGCACCAACGACACGTCAGTATGCGCCAGTACGTTCGGCGAAAGTTGGCGTTGCACAGAGCATAGCATACTGGGTTGACGGTACTGTTCAGGTAGCACAGCCAGTACCCTACAGAAACAGATAAAGTATTATAAGTATGCATGGGAGTAGCAATATACTATAATTTTTTTTCTTAATGAACTTTAACACAATATCATCTTAGGCTAACATAGGCAGCGCACTTGTGAGGTCACAAAGGCGCTATAATTAAATGTCATGCATACATACACAGTATTACATAGGCCTACGTACGTATGTAATACTGTACATAAATACATAAATATGTATGTATGCATACACATACATGCATAGATACTAACGTACGTACATACATATATGAAATAAAACACAGTTCTTGTGACCTATAACCAGACATTATTTCGGCCTTTTGAGCCATTAAAACCGTCTGACAACCACTTTAGAAATGAATAAATCTCAAAAGGCGCTACATAAAAATCCGTGCGAATTAAATTATGCATATTCCATTAAAATACCATTATGAGTATTTTATGACTTTAATCATATCATCATCATCATCATCATCATCATCATCATCATCATCATCATCATCATCATCATCATCATCATCATCATCATCATCATCATCATCATCATCATCATCATCATCATCAGCATCATCATCATCATCATCATCATCATCATCATCATCATCATCATCGACAACAAGAACATCATCACCACAGTACTTGCTATTTCGCCACTCAACCTGTGCACAGTAGTGCCTGGTCACGAGACCGTACTATTACAGAGGAACATACCACAAATATCACTATGAGTACCTTATCACAGAGGAAAATACCCTTAAAATACCATTACAAGTATACTTTGTTGCAGAGAACAATTCCGAAAATACCATTACAAGTACTTTGGATACTTTTGAAAAGAGAAAAATGACGTAAATACCATTATGCGTACTTTATTGCGCCCGGAGGCGGAGAAAAATCATAAACTGCTACAGTGCTATACTGATACAAACGATGCTACGACGATAGGAATGTCAAGAGCACACACTGAGTCGACTCTAGAGCACTCCTCAGTCGACTACCACCATCTTTGTGCAGATGACACTCAACTCTTCATTTCCTTATCTCAAAGGCCTACTTCTTTTTCCTCATCCATCACGCGAAAGAATAGCCTCGCCCGACAGCCCCATGGGTTTCGATAAACCCCACTCGGTTGTCTGACTCAACGGTATATCCCCCGACTTTCTAGAACAGCACGATGGGTAAACATTGCCCAGTATCAGCGAGGCCACTCCCATGAAATTAAATAAACAGGCAACTACCATATTCATCAGCAGTAGGTACATGCACATAAGTGGAATCACTGGCGTAAACTTGTCCAAAATACGTGCACGTGCCCCGGCTCCCCCCCCCCCAGAGTCTACGCCTATGAGTGGACTTTTAAAAGCATTTTCATCACGGAAAACCAAAGCTTGCAAGTGAACGCCTATAATACTGGAAAAGAGGGAACCGAACTCCGTTATTACCGAAAGATCGAAACCGGATAAATCTGAATGAATTTGCTGAACAAACTACAATACAGGTCAGCGCCTAAAATGCTCAGAAATGTCGACTGTACACACGTCCACAAACTGTCAAACTGAATTTGAACTGGTACGTAAACTTTCAGATATTAGAATGAAATCGTGTGTGGTTGCCTGGAGCTAATCTCTGAAAAATTCATACTATACACTGAACACTCTAGACAAGTCAACTGCGACAATGTCAACTGCACACTTTGTGTCAGAAAACATTATTTTAGTCCCTGGTTATTATTATTAAGCTTATTATCATAATTCCAATTATTGTCGTCATTATTATTATTATTATTATTCCCTGAGGTAAGCTGCACATAATCCCTCGAGCTTACAAAATCAGGGAGTAGGCCTATTGTTCTGGAGTGGCTAATGATGGTTGTGTCAGTGTTATATTTATAATTATTATTATATTATTATTATTATTGTTATTATTATTATTATTATTATTATTATTATTATTTTTTTACGCCCGAGGTACAAAAATCCCTCAGGCTCTAAGAAACTATAAAACAGAAGTGTATTTAAGCTTGGAGCACGCCGTTCTCGTCTCCGGGGTGTGGTGTTAAGGGAATGGGTCACTCGAACAAATGCGATAGGTGGCTCAATCGAACCGAGAAACACTCTACCACCGAGGTATCAAGAGGATTTCGTGCAGTCTGCGAGGTCTGAACTAGGTCCGTGAATGACTGTCCACAATGTGTGGCGACAGGCTCTCATAGCCCGTCAAGAACACTGGTTGACGCCTAATAACCTAATTGTGAGACACGGTAGCCGATTATTATTATTATTATTATTATTATTATTATTATTATTATTATTATTATTATTATTATTATTATTATTATTATTATTATTATTATTATTATTATTATTATTATTATTATTATTATTATTATTATTATTATTGTGCATTTAATGAGCACCACTATCTATTGGCCAAGCATCAATCGATGGCGCTGAGCAATTGTGGGTGAAGGACTTGCCCAATGTCCCAAGGTCAGTAACCGTGTCAGAGGAGTCTCAAACCCATACTCTTCGTGTTACAAGGCCAGCGCTCTATCAATCGGCTACCGTGTCTCACAATTAGGTTATTAGGCGTCAACCAGTGTTCTTGACGGGCTATGAGAGCCTGTCGCCACACATTGTGGACAGTCATTCACGGACCTAGTTCAGACCTCGCAGACTGCACGAAATCCTCTTGATACCTCGGTGGTAGAGTGTTTCTCGGTTCGATTGAGCCACCCATCGCATTTGTTCGAGTGACCCATTCCCTTAACAGTACACCCTGCCACCCTCTGACCAACTCCATTAGTCGTAAAATAAATCGCGGAAATAAATTCCTCCTCAACGCAACAACCCTAAGCAGCTCCTCCTCTTTCTCCTCCTCCTCCTCCTCCTCCTCCTCCTCCTCCTCCTCATCCTCCTCTTCCTCCTCTCTGGTCTCTCTGGCAAACGGACTCAGAGCTTCCTTTAACATCTCTGGCTATGGACAACCCATCTGACACGACGCAGCGCTCGTGAATAAGCTGGTGCCATACGGTTAGCTTCAGAGTGGCGCTTCATATATTTGGAGTTTATGATTAAGAGACGTAACGAGGCCTGGCACCGAAACCACCAAACAACCATGGCAGGCAGTTGCAGACTTGAATTGAAAGAGCGCTAGTGATAGTCTGGTATATCACTATATTACCATATTACTATCACCGAAATCTGATGTGATTTTTCTGTGGCGCTGTCTAGCTAATAACATGAGATCAAAAGGTTATAAAGAAGAGTCGGTATGGCCTGTAGCTATGGGAGAACCAGCTTGGTCAGCTCCGTGACCTCCGTCTTGCCTTCGTAATTTTTACTTCCCGGTTTCTTCCTTGCCTCTGAGGGCCTCCCTGAAATCCTCGGCCAGTGTGACCTGATGGTTGTCCCTCGCATGCGCTCTGCTACGGCTCATTCCAACAGCTTCGTCTATGTGGGACCCTCCGCCTGGAACCGTCTTCCTCTGTCCTTTAGACTAGATCTCCAAGCCCTCTCTCCTCCCCAATTCCGTCGACGCCTGGAACCTTCCTTTACGCCGATGCTGGCACTTATGCGGGTTGACATCGCCGCTGAGCCTGAGCGGCGCTATATAAGTGCTCAGTTACAATTACAATTACGATTGATATTCGCATTCGTTTAGATCAGTTAGATATCCATGCAAACAGCGCTTTTGGGAGGTGCTCAAAAGGAGCTATATAAATGGTTCGTTACCATATATATATATTTATATATATGTATATATGTGTGTATATATATATATATATATATATATATATATATATATATATATATATATATATATATATATATATATATATATATATATATATATATATATATATATATATAGGCCCACTTAGGCGCCTCAGCAGACGTGTACTTAGGCCTTCTAAAAGACTGGTCGACGTGAAACAAGTGCGCGCATAAATGTTATCTGGGTTCTCGCGATTTTCGGAGGTCAAAGTTCAACTGCTTAAAATCGCAGAAGGATGGAGTCAGCTCTCAAAGACAACGCCTTTCCTCGTCCTCTTTCCACTTCCTCTTTCTCCTATTCCTCCTCGTCCTCCTCTTTCTCTTCGTGCTATTCCTCCTCGTCCTCCTCTTTCTCTTCATGCTATTCCTCCTCCTCTCTTTTCCCCTTTCTTTCTCCCTCCTCCTCTATCGCCTTTTCTTCATAAGTCTCTGTTTCGTTACCTTATTTCTCTTTTTCTTTTCCATCGTCTTCCTCTTCCTCCTCTTCCTTCTCTTCTTCTTTCCGTCCTCTTATTTATCAATTCCTCCTTTATGCGCACATGTCCTATTCTTCCTATTTATTTCCCTACTTAAGAGGAGGACACGGAGGAGGAATAGAAGGAAAGGAGAATTAAGTGAGAGAAAAACGAATGAAAGAAATTGTAATATATGAAGATGATTGTGATCATGTCTTTTATTGGGATTATGACTTTGATTGTGATTATGACTATTGTGATTATGGTTTTGATTGTGATTATGGTTTTGATTGTGAATATGACTGATTGTGACTATGACTTTT
>OY744603.1:63595671-63598171 GCA_963556255.1 Allolobophora icterica
TGATGTCTATCGAACTATTTATGGTCTTGGCGTTGCTTAAAAACAAACATCGCCGTCGGAAAAGCAAAGGCAGAATATTAAACGTAAGGATATATAGTGCAGAACTCCTAAATACATGTATGTCTGCATCAACATTCAGGCTATATATATACATAGCATGCAGTATATATATATATATATATATATACACGTACATATTACATATAGGCCTCCATAGCCTGCATGTCGATGTATACATACTTAAGAGTGGTATACATTATATCCCTACGTGTAATATATATGTATATATTTTACTGTTTGTTTCAGTACAATATATGTTATACTGTTATGTGCAAGTACATTATATATATACACGGTCTAAAGTGCTGGCCTTTGTGTTTATACGAATAGGGTATTGAACGTAGGATATTCGCGGCGAAGAGGAATTACATTAATTCACTGTCAAGCAAGGAATCCATTGGTAGACTTTTTCCTTTTAGGGGATTATTGAAAATCTCGACTTACTCTGATTTCCTCGGGGAATTTCGGTCAATTGTCTCGTACCGTAGACCTTTTCGGATCATGTTTTAAGACGATGTCTCGTTTAGCTGTCTGTCTCCTTGTCTGTCTGTCTACCTGTATACGCCAGTCTGTCTGTCTGTCCGTCTTTCTATAAGTATGCTTGTCTATCTGCTTGTCTGTCTGTCGTTCTACATATGTCGGTCTGTCTATGTATCTGTATACCTGTCTGTCTATATGTCTATCTGATGTCTCTGTGTGTGTCTGTCTGTGTGTCTATGTGATTGTCTTTAGTCTTCTTGTACACATCACGGTAGTCAACTTTGAAGCCAGGAACATTTGCCCTTGGTGGTAAATAATAATTGTAATATGGAACTTGTTGTTGTTGTTATCCCTTTATTTTTTACTCAGTTTGTCTTAACGTCCAGCCCAACAAGTAATCGCTATTCTGCAGATCCTGCTCCACTCCATGACCACCGTCACCAACTATTACACCGTAACAACATGTTGTCTCCTCGGCTTAACCCCCCACATCTCCATCTCCATCTCCATCTACATCTACATCTGCATCACCAACTCCATCTACATCTACATCACCATCTCCATCTACATCACCATCTACATCACCATCTACATCTACACCTATATCCATCTACATCTACACCTACAAGTCCTACATCCTCATCATCAACATCACCATCTACATCACCTGCCACATCTACATGACCATACATCTACATTCTACACTTACATCACCATCTACATCTACATCACCATCTACATCTACATCTACATATACATCTACATCTACACCGCATATCACACGTCAAATGCCTAAACACAGTTCACTTGGGCGACAACAATTGATCGATATTTGACAACAGTTTTAACATTTTTCTTTGTAACAGTAATCGCGATTGTAAACACCAAACTTCTAAAGCGCCACTTCAGAGCCAAGCGCAGAAAACCAGTTTATTCACGAGCGCTGCGTCGTGTCAGAGGGGTTGTCCAGGGATGACGAGGGAAGATCCTACGGTTGCCTGCAGAGACCAGAGAGAACTGGAAACATTGGAAGCATTCCATTGAAAACATTCCATTTCAATTCCACCGATATCACCCACCCAATCGCCTCCCCAATAGAGGTAAGACGCTATAAGGGGAAGACCCGTGGCTCCATGAGCGGGCTTCACTGGAGGGAGACCCGGGGCCTCGTGGGGCTCCTCAAGGACCTAACATATCTTGACACGCATGGTCTCTCCAGAGTCCAGTGGATCAGGCTTATCGAGAACATCGATTGATGCCTTGTGCTATAGAACAGCGGTTCCCAAACTTCTCAGTTTGACGGACCGGCAGGAATTTACTTTCAGTTTGACGGACCGGCAGGAATTTTCCATTGCAGCAGGACCGGTACCAAATTTATTAATTATTTTTTATCTATAAATTGGGTCAAAAAAAGTTAAATTATTTTTTAATAGTAGCGCGGGTATATAATTCTGTACTAATTATCAACTGAATACTTTGTACTGATCTGATATAAATCAAAAAGTTGCATTAAAAAAATTGATATAAAACGCTATACCTGCTAGTGCTGTTTATTAATATATTTATTATTTTAAATTTTTTAAGGACCGAGGTACGAAAAATCCCTCAGGCTCTAATAAACTATAGGCCTATAACAGACATATGTTTAGCCTGGAGAACGCCGTCGTCGTCTCCGGAGTGTGGTGTGATACTTTCAATTGTTAACATTTTCAAATTTTTAATATGTTACGCCTATACTTACAATATCGAATCTAAAAGCAGACGTGTTTATTTTCTACTGAGAGAAGCAGTGACCAGGTTATTAAAGACAAAAGAGATACGTCACATCCGGTTTCTAATTGCCGGTCAAAAACCGCAAATGTGACGATCAAAATTTCTAGTAAAGTCCAACAACTTCTATATGACCTGTCAGCAATTTGTCGAATAACTATTTCTTCGGCAGTTATTGTCTACAATAGCT
>OY744603.1:63608171-63847529 GCA_963556255.1 Allolobophora icterica
ATGCACAGGGCATCAACCGATGGAGCACCAAAACTAAGCCGTACTCAGGTCAATATCCAGAAGATCAGTTCGCGAATGTAGGCAGCCAATGGTAGAAAAGGAATTATAAAGAGGTGAGTCTCTTAAGATTGAGAACGAAATGATAATGAGCGATTGAGCAGAACGGAGAGAGTTCCACAACCTATACAGAATGTCTGTCTGTTTGCATGCGTGTCTGACTGTGTTTGTGTGTGTGTCTGTCTGTCTGTCTGTCTGTATGTCTGTCTGTCTGTCTGTCTGTCTGTCTGTCTGTCTGTCTGTCTGTCTGTCTGTCTGTCTGTCTGTCTGTCTGTCTGTCTGTCTGTCTGTCTGTCTGTCTGTCTGTCTGTCTGTCTGTCTGATATGCATACGCGTATAGGAGAGGGCAGGTGTTGGTAGTGAGACTGTAGCGGAAGACGGTGGGCGCAGGTGACAGCAAGATCTTTTTAATACGGATTAATGGGAGTGCCAGTGATTGGACCACCATCCGCGTCATCGTCGCCGCTCCAGATGGTACGTGGAAGAGGAGGAGCAGCAGCAGCAGCACCAACAGCGGCGGGAGGAGGAGCAGGAGGAGGAGGATCTCCGGTCGGAATGGACGAAGGAAGGAAGGCTCGAGTATGTCCATCTGTCAGCGTTTCTTTACGAACGTCATCTATTCTTCCGCTCGCTGTCTGTGTCTCTGTCTGTCTGCCTTTCTCTCTCTATGTCAGTCTATCTAGCTCTGTCTATCTGTCTGTCTGTCTGTCTGTCTGTCTGTCTGTGTATGTCTGCCTATCTGTTTGACTCTGTCTGTCTAGCTGGCTCTGCCTGTCTGGTTCTATCCGTATGTCTCTGGTTCTGTCTGTCTGTGTGAATGTATGTCTCTCTGGCTCAGGTTGTCTGTCTGGAGAAATCTCTATGAATCTCTTTCTCAGTTCGAGCGCTCCTTTTCAGCGCTTAAGCGATTGGCTTAGCGGCTCTCAGCAGACTGCCGACTGACAAATGGGGAGCTTAGCAACAACTAGCACAGGTTGAGCCAAGCCCCTCCCGTTCTGTATAGTTGGATTCTTTGTAAAGAAAATCATATAAAAAGCCACCAAGATCTGGTAAGGTACTTAACGCATGGCAAGGCAGGATAAGCTAAGGTACCGGGTACGGTTTGATATTGTCGTGGTCTACGCGGGTGCATGCATCAAGGGAAGAAAACCGACGCGTCAACAAGCTTGTTTACAACGCACGGAAAATTCTGCAGCAAGCTGTCAACATTAATTCGTTGCATGCAACAAGGATATACGTGTTCAGTAGGACTTTCCAGGGAAAAGTACAGTGACGTCACAGAACGTTCTGGAATCCGGGAGAACTCTATATAAGATAGACCTGATGTACATTAAGGGCCTTTTGACGAAGATTTGTAAACGTTGAAACATTGATCATATGACGTTCAATCGAGACCAGCCAACCTGTGTGCTGTCTACGATTGTGATATTTGATAGACGAGTTGACTTACTTTACACTTAATCGACTTTATTTTTAATTAAAGATCTTTTAATAGTTCCTTCGTTGGTTCGTCGTTGCGATCGAAGGAGTCGACCGCGACATTATTGGTGTCAGAAGCGGGATCATCGGTGTTGGATCCGGTGAAGAAGACGCGAGCCGGCGGAGGAAGGAGTCAACCCGGAGGATCAAGAGACGGTCTGTTCCAGACAGTGAGCGGATCGAGACGCCTTTCTACCGTGGGAGACGGGTGAATCGGCATACGACAGTCGGACGGACGAAGTGCGTCGTTCGGCTGAGACAGCAGAAGACAGCAGTCAACATACGGGTAAGATCCTAGGTGTTGTCGTGGCTGAGAAGGAGAAAAGAGAGTGGAGTTGCAGCCGAGTGGGAGGCAGCCATTATTTCTCTTTCAATATCTGCTGATTATTTCTTTGAAATTTGATCCATTGTTGTGATCGAGGCCAGACTTGCGTGAGCTTGTATAGTTCTTGCGTACTTGGCGAGTGTACTTCTTTGGATACTGCATAGTTGCACTTTGGGTTGTGGAATTTTCCTTTTGTGTGGCGGGTTTGCCGCGTGGTGTCTGTTTTTTTTTGTTGATTGTTGTTGACTGACTGTTTGTAAAAATGGAAGCGTTGACAACAGAGATGCAAGCGAATATTCGCAAAATGTCGTCTGAGCGCCTTAGGGTGTATCTTATGAAGGCAGGAAGGGACGAAGATGATGTTATGTCATGGGATCGAAATCAATTAATGGAAGAATGGGCCATGGAGATTGGAAAAGAGGAAGAGGAATTTAAGGGTAGTCCAATATCTCCAACAGGAGTGGATTACGAGCTGCAGAAGCGCCGTCTGGAGTTCGAAATCCGTAAATATGAAGAACAAAGGGAGAAGGAAGAAAGAGAAAGGGAGGAACGGAAGGAGAAGGAAGAAAGAGAAAGGGAGGAACGGAAGGAGAAGGAAGAAAGGGAGGAAAAGAGGAGAGAGGAAGAAAAGAAAGAACAAAGGGAGAAGGAAGAAAGAGAAAGGGAGGAACGGAAGGAGAAGGAAGAAAGAGAAAGGGAGGAACGGAAGGAGAAGGAAGAAAGAGAAAGGGAGGAACGGAAGAAGGAAGAAAGAGAGAGGGAGGAACGGAAGGAGAAGGAAGAAAGGGAGGAAAAGAGGAGAGAGGAAGAAAAGAAGGAACGGAAAGAGAAAGAAGAAAGAGAAAAGAAGGAACGGAAAGAGAAAGAAGAAAGGGAGAGGAAGGAAAAGCAGGAAGAACGAAATGTTAGAGATTCTTTAGCAAGTCGTACTAAGCGTTATAGTGATGCCCTCAAGAATATTCTTTGGAAATTTCCTTCCGACCCTATAGAAATTCCAGGTTTCTTTGATCACTTGGATGGTTTGTTTAATGTGTATGAGGTGGATGAAGATGTTAGAGCAAAATTATTGCTAGCCATTTTAAGTGAAAGAGCTAAGGCATTAACCATGCGCCTTACTGAGGCACAGCTCCATGACTACAAATTCCTGAAGGAGTTTTTGCTAAGGGAGTTTAAGATAAGCCCTTCAAATCTTAGAGCCCGATTTTGGTCGTTGCACAAAGCATCGGACGAATCATTTACGATCTATTCATCCAAATTGCGTGTGGCTCTTATGTATTATTTGAAAAGTAGAAAGATAACTGATGAGTTTGATAAACTTGTAAGTTTATTGGTTGCGGATCGGCTTAAGGAGTCCTTGTCGAAGGCTTGTTTAGATTATATCTTGGCCCAAGAAAAAGAGGAGTGGTTGAGCTGTGAAGACATAGCTAATGCGGCTGACATTTATGTAGCGTCGCATGATGGTGGGAATGACTTAGTATGCCGTAGTCATCCGACACCGAAGTATAACAATTGGATGAGAGGTCAACCACATGTTCAAGTCAATAACCAGACAGCTCAACCCAAGTCTCCCAAACCGGAAATAAGGGGTGAAGCCAAGATAGGTGCGAGGGTGTCTCAGGAGGAGGCCAAGGTAAAGGGTCTCTGTTTCCTATGTCATCAGAAGGGTCATAGGGCAAGGGAGTGCCAGACCAAACCAAGTTCTAAAAAAGTGAGTACTTGTATATCTGGGAACCCAACTGAAGAAGTGACCGACTTATTTGTTGAGAAGGTCAACGTGTTGCATGAGATACCTGAACAGGTAAAGCAAGGGAATTTATTGGATAATTCTAAACCAATAGGGTTGGAAACTGCTGTAAGGGTATACGAGAATAGTGTTGATGGATTACACGAGAGGTCGTATATCAATGTACAGATTGAAGATCTCCCTTCTCAGCCAGCATTATCTGATTCAGGAGCAGAAATTTGTTGTATTGATAAGAAATTAATTGAGTCACTAAACTTACCCGTGATTAAACGGATTAATATAATTGGTTTTCAGGGAGAAGGATGTAAGGCAGATGTAGTATACCTACAAATGAAATTAGCCAATTCAATGGAAGGAACGACGAACATTGCGCCATCTTTGTGCGTCATGTTCGCTGTAGTCCCTGAACTAAATGAACGGGTTATTTTGACACCCCATGTTGTGGACCTATTAAGGGATAGTTCGCAATATGTAGTGATGGTAGCTGGCGTAGATCGATGTGTACAAATAAATAAAGGGGCAGAAGAAGATAACTTAGAAGTTAATATCGAGAAAAGTAACAGCAACGAATCCTTGCCGTCAGAAGTGAATGAATATTCTCAGGAGCAACTAGTTGATGATTCAGATAATTTTCTTGATGTTGAGTCAACAGAGTTCAAGTCTGATGAGGGAGTAGCGAATAATGATACTTTATTGCGTGAGCAACAGAATTGTCACAGTCTTATACCTTGCTGGCAACAAGCGAGACAGAATAAAAATAATTTCTTTATAGATAATAACCTCCTGTACCACAAAGGGGAAATTATGGGACATAAGGTTAATCAATTATGTTTACCGGAAGATAGAATCGAGGTTGTCTTGCGAGTAGCACACGATGCCCCATGTGCTGGGCACATGGCTTTTAAGGCAACGAGAGCCAGGATCAAATTAAACTTTTGGTTTCCAAGAATGGATGAGAGGATTCGCGAATATTGTGCGTCTTGTCAAATTTGTCAACTAAGAACTCCAGTTAAAGTGGCAGATCGAGTCCCGATCACTCCTATTCCGAGGGCGGATGAACTCTGTTTTAACCATCTAAATATGGATTGTATTGGCCCTATGGTAGTGACTGGAGAATCCAACAAATCGAAACCCCAGTACAATTATGCTCTGGTTCTGGTGGACAAATTTTCTCGTTGGCCGATGGCGTATCCTCTTAGATCGCTGAATGCAAAGGGAGTTTGTGAAGCTCTGTTGCAAGTTTTTACAACTTTTTCTATTCCAAGGATCATCAGTTCTGATTGTGGTACCAACTTTACCAGTCGTTTGACGAAAGAATTCTTGCGGCGAATGGGTTGTAGTCCCAGATTTAATACCCCTGGACATCCTGAGGCAGCTGGATTGGTTGAAAGATGCAACCAAAGCTTGAAAACCATGATCTTTAAGCTTGCTCAATCTGATCCTCGTGGATGGCACCAATTGTTACCGTTTGTTCTGTGGAGCCTTAGAGAAAAACCTTCAGGCACGACTCATATTTCGCCATTCACTATGGTTTATGGAACTCTTCCTCGGGGTCCACTTAGTGTGTGGAAGGAATCGTGGGCTGGCGAACGAAAAGTACCTCTTAACTTAGGTAAATCACCCGAAGAGTATCTCCAATCACTGAAGGAAAACCTCGAATTCGCGAAAGTTTATGCAGATTACTATAGTGATATAGAAACCAAGCGGTATGCAGATTATTATAACTTGCGTAGTACTGACAGAAAATACGAAGTTGGAGATAAAGTAGCAGTATTAGCACCAGATTTTGGTAGTTCTAAATTTTATAGTCGATGGCAAGGACCTGCTACCGTAGTCAAGGTTAAATCCCCATATTCTTATATAGTAGAAATAGAGGGAAAACAAAGACATTTACACGCAAATAAGATCAAGCGATACCATGAACGACTCGAACAAGCGATGATCAATAGCTGTTCAGTAATTGTTGATCAAGATGAAGAATTTGGTATAGTAGGGTCAGGTTGTATTGAACCTGATCCAGGTAAGATCGCTACGATCAATGATATCCATCCTCCAACAACAAAGAAGGAAGTTAGAAAGGTTATGGGTTTTTTCAGTTACTTTCGAAATTTTATACCTGCTTTAGCTGAAAAAGCACGGGTAATAACTGATTTGACACGAGATAACATACCTACGAAGGTGCCTTGGGAGCAAAAGCATCAAGAAGCACTAGATAAGTTAAAGGATGATCTCAGTAAAGCTACACAGTTGCATACCATTGATTTCACTAAGGAATTTGGTTTAAGTGTTGACGCAAGTGCCACCGCGGTCGGGTGTTGCTTGTTTCAGTGGACCGAAGAAGGTCAAGAAAAACCAATTGCTTTTGCTAGCCTTAAACTTACAGATACACAGATGCATTGGTCTACAATTGAGAGAGAGGCTTTCGCAGTAATTTGGGCACTTAAACGATTCAAGTCATGGATATTCTTATCAAAGATAATCATTTATTCAGATCATAATCCTTTGTCTTATCTCACAGATGCAAGCCCTAAGAGTGCGAAACTGACTCGTTGGGCGTTAGCATTGCAAGAGTTTAACGTGGACTTTCGATATCGTCCTGGACGTCAGAACACGGTGGCTGATTTCCTCTCTCGGTTGTGACTCGGATGGTGAAGGGGGGGAATGGCCCGACACACAAGGATCGAGCCCGCAAATTGTATAAATAAATTGACTAACTGGTGTGTTTTGTTTTGTTTGTATATGCTGTGTCGAGATGGAGTCTGGAGGCCCGGCTTGATTGTGATGACCCGTTCGGGATGGTGCTGAAGACGTGTCATCATCTGAGGGCGGAGGGAATGTCGTGGTCTACGCGGGTGCATGCATCAAGGGAAGAAAACCGACGCGTCAACAAGCTTGTTTACAACGCACGGAAAATTCTGCAGCAAGCTGTCAACATTAATTCGTTGCATGCAACAAGGATATACGTGTTCAGTAGGACTTTCCAGGGAAAAGTACAGTGACGTCACAGAACGTTCTGGAATCCGGGAGAACTCTATATAAGATAGACCTGATGTACATTAAGGGCCTTTTGACGAAGATTTGTAAACGTTGAAACATTGATCATATGACGTTCAATCGAGACCAGCCAACCTGTGTGCTGTCTACGATTGTGATATTTGATAGACGAGTTGACTTACTTTACACTTAATCGACTTTATTTTTAATTAAAGATCTTTTAATAGTTCCTTCGTTGGTTCGTCGTTGCGATCGAAGGAGTCGACCGCGACAGATATCGACAAAGTAAGTTAAGGAACTGGAAGGTAAGGGAAGGTAAGATGGAATTAGACAAGAAAGGGTAAGATGTGGTAAGGTAAGGGAAGCAAGAAAAAGAAAGTCAAGTAAGGCCAGGTGAAACAAATCAAAGTAAGGTAAGCTAAGATAGGGTAAGGTAAGCGAAGACACGGTATAGTGCAGAGCAAGGCATATTAAGATAAAATAGCGTGGAGTAAGACATGGTAAAGTAAGATAGGTGGGGTATAGAAAGAAAAGGTATAGGGAAAGGTGAGGAGATAGGATAAAGTAAGGCATACTAGAATAAGAAATGGTAAGATATAGCAAAGTAATGTAAGGTAATGTAAGGTATATCGTATAGGGATGAGATATGGTGAGAGAAGGTAAGTGAAGCGAAGGGGAGAGAGTTAGAATTGGTAAGGTGAAGCAGGAAAAATTAAGTTTAGGTTAGGTAAGATTAATTAAAGGCAAAGATAATAACAATTATTTGGTTCTTTCTGCTTTTGGGAAAGGAAGACAACACCAGGGCAAGGGCTTCACATTTACTAACTGCAAGCACAATTAATTAAATGTTTAAAAAATGAAATAAATAAAACTACCTTCTGTTCGCTTGGAAATGAAATTTCTTCCTGGCAGTTAGACAAAGAAAGCAAAGACAGAATCAGAAGGGAGAGAAGGAGCTTCCTAGAAAGAAAAAGGGACAAAGAAAAACAAAAGAGTGAAAGAAGAAATACTTGGGGAGAGAAAGATAGTGTTTTTGTGTGAATGTGTTAGAGACGAACACATAGACAGAGATAGACAGAGAGACACGCAGAAAGAGAGAGACAGAAGTATACACGAAGAGAGACAGAGACAGACAGACAGATGCAGAGAGGCAAAGACATAGAATTAGAGGAAATCAAATGAGAGAGACTGAGAGAGAAAGACAGCGACAGGGAGATTGAGACAGAGACAGAGACAAATCTACATTGAGAGCGGGACTCAAAGTGTCTGAGAAAGACACAGCGGCACAGAGACAGAGATGCAGAAACAGACAGGTAAATGAAAAGAGAGAAAACAGAAACAAAGACAGAGAGAATATAAACAGAGAGTGACATAGAGAAACTGAAACGAGGCAGAGATACAGGAACACAGATACAAAGACAGACAGACAAGGAAGAAGCGGACGAGCAATCACTCTGCCTATCCGTCCTCCATGGTCTAAACACTTGCATTGGGGTTGCATCGATCTTCCCTCAAGAATCGAGCCGCAACCGCCACCCACCGCATGAGCGCTTCTCCAGAGAGGATGACGCAGCTGCTGCCGCTGAGGTTGCTTCTGCTTAGGCTGCTGCTGATGCAGACGATTTCACTTTATGTAAACTCGAGAGATGCACACATAAGCAACCGACGTCTCCTTATTATTCAGTTTACACTAAACAATTGCAAGTGGAAATTTCGCACTCGAAGGCGCGCTTAGGTGATCGGTTCGTCCACTCCAGTCTTCCGTATACATCCATTCATCCAGACATCCACTCCGGTGTTCATGGAACGACGGAGGCATGGCTGGATAGGTGAAAAAGAGGGCAATAGCGGGGGGTGTCTGTCCGCCTGACTGTCTTCTTGTATCTTTCCGTCCCTGTCTCTGTCAGTCTAATTGTCCGTCTCCCTCGCATTCACGAAGAACTCGACTCCTGTGCTCCATCCAAGTGTTTCTTCTTTAACTCTTTTGTTTTCTTGTTCCGTTTTCCATCTACGAAGCAGCTCCCTCTGTCCCTCCTGACTCTGGCGTTGCTTTCTTTGTTCTGCTTCCAGGAAGAACGTTTTATTTCCAAACGAACAGAAGGTTGATTTATTTATATAATTTTTTGAAGCATTTAGTTATTTGTGAACGCATTGAATGAATCTGAGCCTCTTACGCTGACAAAGGAATTGATGGGTAGGTGAAAAAGAAAGGAACAATAACGGGGAAGGGGAGGGTGAATGGGAGAAGGGAAGGAAACACTGACAAAAGGAACAAGGAAGGCAGCAATGAATGTTCGCACAGCTAACTTAAATTTTATGTTCTCTGTACTGACATAGAAGTACTGGAGAAACCAGTTTCTATGTTAGCACTTTTTGTTGGCTTACCTAACAAGACATACTGTTGCTGAGTACTTACTTGTTGGCTTACTTAATAGAGCATACTATTTGTGAGTACTTACTTGCTTGTCAGCTTACTCAATAGGACATACTGTCGCTGAGTACATACTTTCCTGTTTGATTACTTTACAGGACATACTGCTTCTGAGTACTTACTTGTTGGCTTGCTTAATATGGCATACTAACTTTGAGTACTTACAATCTTATTGGCTTACTTCGTAGGACTTATTGTTGCCGAGTACTTACTTATTTGCTTCTTTTACTAGGACATACAGAAAAGTACTTCAGAGACCATACTGTTGCCGCTGAGTACTTAGTACTTTGGCATACTTAAAGTACTTGGCGTACCGTCTTCGATCCGTCCGATTCAGGCGACCGAGCTTTGCGTTGCCTGCGGATGTTGGGAGCGAGGAAAAGAATGGACTGAAGGAGAAAGGAAGAAAGACTGGAGCAGGAAGGGAGGAGCGAGGGAGGGAGGGAGGGAGGGAAGGAGGGAGTGCATGTATGAATGAACCTAAGCCAAATGGAATCGCAATCGATGCGTTTCCTTTGCACCGTCTTACCCATCAATGCTTCTTATCGTCCTCTATTGTCATCCGACGCAAGAGGCCGCCACCAGCGCAACCCTACTCCTCCTCCCCGCTTCCTCTTCTTCATCCTCATGCTCCTCTCCGTCGTCGTCCCGTCTTCCTTCTCCACTTCCTCGTACTCTTCCGTCTACGCTTCCTCCTCGTACGCCTCCTGTGCTCTCTCCGTATATTGCTCCTCGTCTCTAACTTTTCTTTCAATTTTCCTCCTCCTTCTCCTTTCCTCCTTCTCTTCCTCTCCTTTCTCCTCCTATTAGTCTCTAGTCCTGTGAATTCATCTCTTCATTTTCTTCCTCCTCCTCCTCCTCCTCCTCCTCCTCCTCCTCCTCCTCCTGCTCTTCTCTTTTTCTTTCTTCCTCTCCTCGGCTTCTTCCTACTCCTTCTCCACATCTTCTTCCTTCTCTTCACATTTATTGCTTTCTTTCTCCGCGAGAAGGATTAGAATAAATAGGCGTATTTTTCGGAGGTACGAGGGGTACCCGTACCCTCCCCACTTTTTTGACTGGAGGGTACCATACCACGCTTTTAGACTGGAGGGTACCCCCACTTTTCATACCCAGAAGAAACAATGCCATTATTGTTTTCTTTGAAGAATGCCTTCAGCTGACTTGACCCCTCAAGACTCGAAACAATTTCGCAAAATCATCATCATCAAAATCACCATAATCATCATCATTTTAGCTGTTAAACAATTATTATTATTATTTGGTATTCCCGCTTTATAGACGAAAGTTACGCCTCTGATTAAAATCCTCCTCTCCTTCTCTTTTCCTCCTCTTCTTCTTCCTCCTCCTTCTCTTCGTCTCTTCTTCCTCCTCTTCTTTATTTCCTCTTCTTTTTCTTCGAAGAGGACGAGGAATAATGTTTCTCTCTATCCTCCTCTATATCCTCTTCCTCTCTATCCTCCTTTTCCTCTCTACCTTCTCTTCATCCCTGTCCTCCTCTTTCTCTCTATCTTCCTCTTCCTCTCTGTCTTCCTCTTCCTCTCTGTACTCCTCTTCCTCTCTATCCTCCTTCCGTTTCTTCATCCTCGTGAAGATCGCAGTTCATTGAAGCGTCGTCGTCATCGTCATTTCTCGTTCGCTCCTCAGACTCATCAACCATCGCATCTCGATTCCGTCGCACGCCTTATGCACTCGATTAGCATCCACGCCATCACCAACAGCAGCAGCAATCTCGAGACTCACAGACAAAGCTAAGCACACACGCGCAGACATTGACACAGGGACGAAGGCAGACAAACAGACAGAGACTGGAAGACAAGCAAAGCGATAGAGACAGACAGACAGAGAGATGCGTGGAAAGAGATAGACGCAGACAGACACATAGACATAGCCAGAGACAAACCGAAAGAAAGACAGGCAAAGAGAATAAGCATACAGGGAGAGAGAGAGCGACAGATACACAGACAGGTACATAGACATATGGAAACTGAGACTCGTAGGTACTGAGACAAAGAGACAGACACACATAGACAGAGACAGAGATACATATGCAAAGACAAAGAGACAAATACAGATATGAGACACACAAACAGAAAGACACATATACAGACACACAGACAGAAACATAGAGGGACAAAGAGAGTGCCGTGGTTGATGAGCATGGCCTGTGATTTGCCATCTCCGACTGATCCGATGAAATATGGGAGAGGGGGGACGCAGGGAGGCAGGGACACAGGGAAGGAGAGAGTTAGGGAGGAGAGAGGGAGAGAAGGCGAGAGGAAAGGAGGGATAGATATTGCCATCTCACCGGCGGGAAGACATTGCCATAAGCAGAGTGTGAGAAATGACGTGGCAATGATGAAATAGACAGGGCAAGACAAAAGAAGAGGAAGAGCAGAAGGAGGAAGAGGAGAATGAAGAGAAGGAGTAAGAAGAGGAGGAGAATGAGGTGGAGCAATGTGGGAAGAGCAGAAGGAAGAGGAGGAGGAGGAAGAGAAAGGACAGCTGGGAAAGAAGGAAGGAAATGGACGGGAAAGAGGAGAAGGAATGAGAGCAATATGGGAAGATGAAGAGGAGGACGAGGACGAGGAGAGGAGGAGGACGAGGACGAGGAGGAGGAGGAGAGGAGGAGGAATGCAAGGAAAAAATTATTTTGGTCAGACAGAGGGAAAGGTATCCAAGAAAGAAAACCTAGAAAAGGCAACGTTGGGCAATGCGTTAAGGTAAGTAAGAAATTTAATAAAAGGGAAGGGAAAGGTAAGTTGACGAAGGTATAAGTTAAAGTAAGCCAAGGTAAGGCCAAGAAAACAAGATAAGATTAAATACGTTACGGTACTTTAAACCAAGACAATGTTAAAGCAGATGGTAAGATAAGTAAGGCAATGAATGGGAAAGGTAAGTTGACGAAGGTAAGTTAAAGTAAGCCAAGGTAAGGCCAAGAAAACAAGATAAGATTAAATACGTTACGGTACTTTAAACCAAGACAATGTTAAAGCAGAGGGTAAGAAAAGTAAGGCAATGAATGGGAAAGGTAAGTTGACGAAGGTAAGTTAAAGTAAGCCAAGGTAAGGCCAAGAAAACAAGATAAGATTAAATACATTACGGTACTTTAAACCAAGACAATGTTAAAGCAGATGGTAAGATAAGTAAGGCAATGAATGGGAAAGGTAAGTTGACGAAGGTAAGTTAAAGTAAGCCAAGGTAAGGCCAAGAAAACAAGATAAGATTAAATACGTTACGGTACTTTAAACCAAGACAATGTTAAAGCAGAGGGTAAGATAAGTAAGGAAATGAATGGGAAAAGTAAGTTGATGACGAAGGTAAGTTAAAGTAAGATAAGGTAAGGCCAAGAAAACAAGATAAGATTAAATACGTTACGGTACTTTAAACCAAGACAATGTTAAAGCAGAGGGTAAGATAAGTAAGGAAATGAATGGGAAAAGTAAGTTGATGACGAAGGTAAGTTAGAGTAAGATAAGGTAAGGCCAAGAAAACAAGATAAGATTAAATACGTTACGGTACTTTAAACCAAGACAATGTTAAAGCAGAGGGTAAGATAAGTAAGGAAATGAATGGGAAAAGTAAGTTGATGACGAAGGTAAGTTAAAGTAAGACAAGGTAAGGCCAAGAAAACAAGATAAGATTAAATACGTTACGGTACTTTAAACCAAGACAATGTTAAAGCAGAGGGTAAGATAAGTAAGGAAATGAATGGGAAAAGTAAGTTGATGACGAAGGTAAGTTAGAGTAAGATAAGGTAAGACCAAGAAAACAAGATAAGGTCAATAAGTTGCAGTGCTTTAAGTCAAGACAATGTAAAGCAGAGGATAAGAAAGGTAATGCAATGAATGGGAAAGGTAAGTTGATGATGGTAAGTTAAGTGAAGCAAGGTAAGGTAAGTTACGGTTCGTTGAGGTAATGCAAGGTAAAGTAAAGCTAAATTAATTCCAGGTTAACCAAACGCCTGTCAATGGTTCATCCGAGATTTGCTGCGGACGGGAAGAGGGGAATCGAATCCTCAACATGACAACAGGTAGGTCTCGGCCGATATCTTCGATCGCTTACCAACTGTTTGCCTCAATAAACGCGTCTTTAATAATAACCGTTCTATATTTAGTATTGATTCGTTTCCGATTAAATTTCTCTGAAGCGTTACAAATAACACCGCCCTGTTTACATTCGTCGCGAAATTGCGCTTATCTCTCGGCCTGGCTGAAAACTGAGGCTCCGCGAAGACAGACCGGCGGCGAGAGTGGACGCGGCCGATAAGACCCCCCACGTCGTATCTACGGACCTCACACGACGGATGATTGGTCAACAGATATCCGGTAATTCCACTTACTGACAACGGTAGAACTGATCAATCGACGTGCTTATTTTCTCGGTTATGTTGATTGACTGAATGAATGGGCGATTGATTAATTCATCCGTTGACGCTTTCGTCTCTGCCGCCGTTGATTGGTCTTTGGGAAGGACGACGTGTCCGGCATAATATCAAGTGCTGCTCCACCGACAGAGCGACAGACTGCCTGGCTGATTGGCTGACTCACTGACTGACTTGCTTGATGACTAATTGACTGGTTGGCCGGATACACTGTAATTAGCACAGTACGAGCCAGCCATCCATCCATCATCCATCCATCATCCATCATCTATCATTCATCCATCACTCCTCGATCCATCCATCATCCATATATTATCCATTCATCCATCTTTCCATCCATCCATCATTCATCCATCACTCCTTGATCCATCCATCATCCATTATCCATCCATCCATCCATCTGTCCGTCCATCCATCCATCCATCCATCCATCCATCCATCATACATCCATCCATCATCCATTTATGAATTCATTTCTATCGTTCATACGTTCGCCATTCATTCTTCCCTCCTTCCTTTCTATTTCTTTTTTTAAGCTAGCGAGCCAGTTAGGTCGCCAGTCAGTCAGTCAGTCTGCATATTTCTTCATCTATAACGTTGCACCTTCCAGCCAACCAACCAGTCAACCAACCATCCAGCCAACCAGTCAACCAACCAGCCACCCAACCAACCAACCAGTCAACCAACCAACCAGCCACTCAACCAGCCAACCAACCAACCAACCAGCCACCCAACCAACCAACCAACCAGTCAACCAACCAACCAGCCACTCAACCAGCCAACCAACCAATCACCCAACCAATCAACCAGCCAACCAACCAGCCAGCCAACCAATCAACCAGCCAACCAACCAATCACCCAACCAATCAACCAGCCAACCAACCAACCAACCAGCCAACCAATCAACCAGCCAACCAGCCAATCACCCAACCAATCAACTAGCCAACCAACCAATCACCCAACCAATCAACCAGCCAACCAACCAACCAGCCAACCAATCAACCAGCCAACCAACCAATCACCCAACCAATCAACCAGCCAACCAACCAACCAGCCAACCAACCAACCAGCCAACCAACCAATCACCCAACCAATCAACCAGCCAACCAACCAATCACCCAACCAATCAACCAGCCAACCAACCAACCAGCCAACCAACCAACCAGCCAACCAACCAATCACCCAACCAATCAACCAGCCAACCAACCAGCCAACCAACCAGATAGTCACACGCACGTTCCTTCGGTCCACCTGTCCATCCCAGAAACTAAGCCAGTCTCTGAGAAGAATAAAAAAAGCCTCTATATATAAAGTTCACACACGTACACACACGCGCGCGGAGCTATTCAGGAGGCGGTCCTTGGCCGGTGAGTGTTAGAGTCAAGCGCCGATTGCAATCGTTATCGATCTCGGCAACCCGTCTACGTACGGGTCGATAAGGATGAGCGCTCCACTGTACAACAGTCAGCCTTTAGAATCTCTGCTCATTGCGCATGTCTTCAAACTCCGGAAGCGCTACGTCACATCCGGTCGATATCAACGCACGCGTAAGAGGGCAGCGCCGCAGCTGTGTTGAATTAGTTTCGACAAATAATTCTCCGCTTTTTCAATGGATTATCTCTCTTTGTGTATCTCTCAGTCTGCATCTGTCTGTCTGTCTGTCTTTGTCTGTTTGTTTGTCTCTGTCTTTGTCTGTCTGTCTCTTTGTATCTCTGTCTGTCTGCCTGTCTCTTTGTCTGTCTCTCTGCCTGGCTGTCTCTCTGTCTCTGTAACATGCAGCTGGACAATTGATACCGGTTTCAGGACATTAGGTCGGATTCGAAATCGGTTTCTAATCTGACCTGAATATTTATCTAGCGCCGTTTTTATATGACACAAGTCAGTCTTCTCAGCAAAACCTCATTCATGATCTGTCTTTGATGAAACCGTCAGTATAAGACATGTAATTGTAATTGTAATGCACGTAACTACGTATGCATGCAAGTATTCATGTTCATATTTATATGTTTGTATTATTTTATACTGTAGATGTGTGTTTTGTATGTATATATGTATAAATTTATACGTAAGTGTACGTAAGTGTGTTTTTATGTGTATGCATGTATGTTTTTTGTTCTATTGTTTATTTTTTATGGGCCTCTAACAACGAATCCAGACTCCATTAATCAGAAGTACTGCAAAAAGAGGCAGTTCGTGTAATTGCAGCTGCAGCCCGTAGAGATGCTCACACCAGCCTAATCTTTGTCGCTCATTTTACTTAAAATAAGCCATATCAGAATAGGACCTATCACAAATAGGAACTTTGTATATCGTTTTGAGCATAATTTACTACCCCCATCATTTAGTGGCTAATTCACCTGCATGGTATCGCAGATATAGGCCTACACGCCCACAATACGAGGAATTCGACTACATACCGCTCAATCAAAGCCCGCACTAATAAACGTGAATTTAGTATTAAGTCTTCTGGACCTATGATATGGAAAACACTTCCATTAGAAACTCGTCTCTCTGTAAATCACTTCGACTTCAAAACGAGATTATGAGCATTCCTTCTTAACTCATATCAGAGGCGTAGCGACCGCCCTCCGTACCCTCCGACCGGAGGGGGCCCCGCAAGGAAGGGGGCCCCTAAAAGTGGCAAAAAATAACCGTGAACGGCGTTAAGTCATTATGATACTGTTTTGATACATCACATAATACTATTAGCGAGGCTCGTTTACACGTAGGCGCACTAGGCGCTCGCCTAGGGCCCCCAAATCTCGGAGGGCCCCAAACGAATGAAAATATTTTGTGAATTATAAAAAAATTACATTTTTCAATTTTGAATTATTTTAAATATAACCTATTTTCTATTTTTTACACCTTAGCATTCCCATAAAAGTAGGCCCTATCAGAAACGTCATTTCAGCTTTTTTCAGGGGAGAGGAACATCAAAAAAAGAGGTTAAAAAACTTTTTCGAGCTCTGCGATAACATTTTTTACCTTTTTTGGGGTCCTTCTTCGAAATTTGGGAGGACAATTGTGAAAAAAGCAATGCAAAACTCTAGTTTTGTTAATAGTATATAATAATTCCATGAATTTGAGTATCATTTTTTTATTTTTTACCTCTTTCATCTTCCTCCTTTTCTTGTTCCATCTTTTCATTTTTTTAAATCAGGGGGCAAATGCACCCTGCCCCCCAAATGACGTCCCTGGGCCCTATGTTGTTGTAAAATTTATAATTGTTTTCTTCATGTGGGCTAATACAAGTTCAGAAAGGCCCCGTAAATGTTTGCGCCTAGGGCCCCGTTTTCTGTAAACGTGCCTCTGTTGTCTGTCGGTCACTTGAATTTTAGTTGGACCCATTCAAAGTATATTGTATATTACCGCATTCCAGTTTCCGCATTGTAAGGGGCCCCGGGACGTATGTTCGGAGGGGGCCACGTTCTTTGTTGCTACGGCTCTGACTCATATTATATCGATTTTATTATATCGATCTTATTATATTGATGCAAATGCAAGCACGCATGCCTAGGAACTTCTTTAGTTAAGAATGTTATTTACAATTAAACATATATATGCCTCTTCTCGGTCTAACACGATGTTATAATTTTTTTAATATAACCTGAACAATCTACCGTGAATGAGGTTACAGTGTCAGTCATTACTTTAAAATGTTACCTTTAGCTATCCAGTTGTCCCTCCCTAGTCTTGATCCCTGTTGGGCCACCCTTTATAGCCAGTAACACTCAACTAAGTCTTATATGAAATTATTGTGATTGTCTGTTTTTTATTGGTCGCAATAAAGATATTGATTGATATGTTTCTGAGCACTTATATAGCGTCTGTTACACTACTCTCTCCTCGACGTTCTTGCGTCTGAAGAACCTTTCGGTTGAAATGTCAGCCATCTAACGACACTACAACCTTTCCTCACAGCTTGAAAAAATTTCACCTCTTTTTTGATCAGATCAGTTCAGAAGTGTCCCGTGTTGATATGACGCCGTGGTTGCTCTTCGTGAAAAATTTCGGAAATTTACATCATATTACATAACCACGTCACATTACATTAGGCCTACAATCAATCAATCAATCAATCAATCAATCAATCAATCAATCAATCAATCAATCAATCAATCAATCAATCAATCAATCAATCAATCAATCAATCAATCAAATCTTTTATTGCTCCCATAATGCAGTTAGCAAAGGCAATACAGAATAAATCACATTTAGTTAAATAATGATAATAGGCTAAGCCAGCTCATACTGTAAACATGTAAACTGTTAAGGGAGGCAAACGGATACCCAGAAGGGACGAAAGTCCCGCTAAATTAGAATACCCGTGTACCATATGAAGCATTGAGATAACGGTTGAGTTTGAATATAAAGTGATGTCAGGATAAATGGAGTCGATCTGATCATCTATAGATACTGAAAAGAGTTGGTAAAATGTAGGCAACTGAAAAAAGAAAATGACCGCACAAAGAAATGACATCTTGTGGTTGCTAAGGCAGTTGACCTCGACCTGACCTGACCTGACCTTATAAACGACACGGGAGATAAAACTCATTATGGTTGATAGTTCCCAGTGTTTAACGACATCTTGCGGCTGCCAGGGCCGTTGACGTCTACCTTATCCTACCCGAATCTTTCTGACCACCGCTCCACTAAAGTTGTGATTCAGCAAAATTGACAATAGCGTCGGTATCCCATTTCTCTCCTCCCAGAGGCGCGTTTACAGAAAACGAGGCCCGAGGCGCAAACATTTTTGGGAACCCTTCTGAAGTTGTGGACTGAGAGTCTGGGACTCTGCCATGGTGGTGTTTAGCCTTTCATGTGCAAAAACCAACGAAGTTGAACTTAAAGCCGTTTTTGTGAGTGTTATTGAGACTGTAGGCCCTAATTAAGATTAGTTATAGAAGCTATTTTCAAGGAATGTGAAGTTATTTGATTTAATGATCAACGCGAAATACGTGGCCATTTTTACTTCTTGAATAAATTATTGAGCTCTTAAATTGTCTCCATTATTGTAATACATTTATCACAAATTGCATTGGATAATTCTATAATTGGAAAAATATTTTCCATCGTTTGGGGCCCTCCGAGATTTGGGGGCCCTAGGTGTGCAAATAATGCGCCTACGTGTAAACGCGCCTCTGTCTCCTCCCCATCCATGGGGCTTCAGGCCACCTCTTTGCTGACGATGTCCAGGCTTATGTTCATGGGCCTCCTTCCTCTCAACTTCTTCTTGCTCAGCGCATCGAAGCTCTTTCTCATGATCTACATACCTAGATGTCTTCCAATCGCCTTTCCCTCAACTCGTCCAAACCCTCAGCAACTTCAAAAACTCGACTTTGCTCTGCTCTCTCAAAGGCTTCCGCTTTTCACTTTCTCGTCTAGCGTTCGTGATCTAGGGGTGACCCTTGACAATTCTCTCACCTTTACTGAACACATTTCCAAACTCACTCGCACTTCCTATTTTCACCTAAGGTGCCTAAGAGCTATCCGTCGCTCTGTCTCATCTCCAATTTCCACTTCAATTGTCCATGCATTTGTCTGCTCTAGACTTGACTACTGCAATTCCCTCCTCATTGGTCTTCCCAAAGTCCGTCTTGCTCCTCTTCAGCAGGGTTGGACTGGCTTGCTAAAGCGGCCCGGGAGATTTGGTCATGGGCGGCCCATATTATCGAGCGCCGAAGGCACGAAACTTTTCAGGATAAGGGGCCTAGGTCAATGCTTTTTGTAGCATTTAACATAAAATGGAGGGAATTTTTAGTTATTAATTAATTGGGACAAATGGCATAATATTGTTGAATGATTATTAAATGATTAAGAAATAAACACGTATGTGATTAAATTTGTGATTTGTCGTCAATTCTCAATTATGTTTGGAACCAACTGTCACATTAAGTTTAGTTTAGTTTATTTGAAAAACGTAACATCATGATAGAATTAGTACACACAACTTCACAAAAGCACTTTGTATAGTAGTTTTTTCATCGTATCACAAGTTGACGACTAAATGTCAACGATTTCATAATTAATTCTGAGAAGAAGGTCCTTTTCACAAGCCATCAGCATGAAAGACTCTAAACTTCACTGATTTAGCAAATTTCTTAATCTGTTCAAAATGTATTTCAGTTTCGAAAATGAACTCTCACAAGCAACTTATTGTGATGAGGATACTGTCAAAACGATTTTGTAAGCCAAAAAGAAACTTGAATAAGCTAGACTGTGCAAATTGAACTTAATTAGGAGAACGTAGTAACAGCGAAGGTTCACCAGTCACTCTATCACAGAGTAAAGCAGGGAGGCGACCTGACCGACGTCTCTCACGAGCGTAGACTCGGATCCGACCTGGGCTGGTGAACCAAAGTCCTCCGTGCCCACCTTCACGTGGTGCGGACTGTTGGTACCCTTCCAATGGAAGTACCCTTCCAATGGAGGGGGGACGAACGGGCACGGCAGGCAAAACCAGGGGAAGGCAATGGCAAACCACCCCTGTTAACATGCCAAGAAAATCGTCATGCGACACTTCAAACCGCGCCGATCGTCGCTGATGGTTGGACTCCCAGGCCGGAGCGCTGATGGGACTCCCAGGCCGACACGCGACTCAAGGGCTACTAGTACTGGGGAAGTAGCAAGACGGCAATGGAGACGGTGTTTCATGGCGATCGCTAGGGCTCCTAGAGCCGACAGCACAAACAAGTAACAGCGAACAATACATTTTCTGCAAGATTTGAATTTATTTCTGTTCATGTTGCTGTTTTCTTCTATTGGGACTGTTTCACTTTTTATAGGCCTAGATTCAAATTGCATGGCGTTATCTGAGACTGTGTCTGTTATTTCAGTGTCAAGTAGCAAATTATGGTCTTTTAGTTTCGACACTTTCCCATTTTCTTGCAAGTCCAATAATTCACTTTGCAGCTGCTCTGTAGCAGATTCTCCTAGCAATTTCTTTTTTACCGGATTCTTTTCGATTTCAAAGCACTTTCAACATCCGTGTCGAGATTTCTTTTATCTAGTTCACTGCTAGCAAGCTCTGAAAAATGTGTAGCTGCTTCAAAAATGACATCAAAAGTTTCGATGTAGGCCTATTTGGCTTAATTCATTGAGAGTAGGCCTATATCTTAAACTATCTCATAGACTCATAGGATGTTGTGTGTTCAAACACTTTCAAAATCAATTGCGCTGTCAAAATAAATTCAAAATTTGTCAGAAGAGTTCTCGCTCTGTACCCAACATCATTGTTAAAGTAGTTTGATTCGGAAATATCATGAAAGCATGTTGTAGCACGTAAGCTTATATGTAAGCCTAAAAGAAATCGACAGCTTCTGTTTATTTATTGCATGCGCTATAATCAATAATGGTAGGTTAAGTTAAAGTGAATATTGGCACATAGCCGCACGTTTCATGAGGCAGTGCAAGTATCTTGGTAACAATCGTGCACTGCCGATATTTCATCATTTATAACACTAGAATTAAGGATTAGAACTAAATTATCGTAATACTTTTAATCATATTTTTTCTTTTTTGGGCGGCCGGCTCAGTCCAAGCCTGGGCGACCGGCCCACCGGGAATTTCCCGGTGTCCCGGTGGGCCAGTCCAAGCCTGCTCTTCAGTCTGTTCTCAATGCTGCTGCTAGATTAATTGCCCGTCTTCCTCGATTCTCTCTATCACCACCTTTATGGCAGAAGAACGCCACTGGCTTCCGCTTTCTGCCCGCATCCAATTTAAGGTCCTCATCCTTGTCTCTAAGTCTCAACTTGGTTTCGCTCCAAAATATTTATGTGACTTAATTCATCGCCCTCACTCTGCTGCTTCTCTTCGTCCTCTTCGTTCCTCTGACCGTTTTGACCTCCTCGTTACCCGTGTCAGGACTTCTCTGGCTCAATCTAGGTCTTTTACCTCCATTGGACCTGCTCTTTGGAATTAGCGTCCTCCGTTCGTTCGTTCTTCTATTCTCTCAGGTAACGTCTATTATTACCGAGAAAATTATGTTGCGTGAAATTATGAGAGTAAGTAGGTAATAAATAGTATTTCTAACGAAGTATTTGATATTTCAAATACAAAATACTCTGAAAAGTATTTCAAATACAAATACAAAATACATCACTTTAAATGTATTTGAAATGCAAATACATAAATACTTAACTGTATTGCAAATACTATTTCAAATACTTTGTATTTCAACTACTTCCCAGCACAGGGAACAGTAGTCAAGTATGACAACTTACTTTATATAACCACAACCACAACTTACTTTATATAACCACAACCATCAGAATGGGCGTAACTTTGGTCTACAAAGTGGGGGTATCAAGTTCTTCTCCACTTTTGCTTTTCGCATGTAGACCATTTTGGACATCTTACCCTCAATGCATTCTCATTAACATTTGTTGCAATAGAAACAAGTCATCTTTTTAATTGCAGTAGTAATAAAATATTGATTGGTATTGTTTAAAAAGTGGGGGTACGGTACCCCAGCTCAAAAAGTAGGGGGGTTGCGGGTACCCCTCGTACCCCCCCCACAAATTACGCCTATGACAACCATAACCATAGATTTTTTTGGTTCCATCAAACAACATCAAACAAGACTTTTCAAGAATGTAACAAGTGTATAACATGAAGTTATCCGGGAACAGCAGGAAAAGAAAACAGTTCAGAAACACTGAAATTAAATTAAAATAACTAAATTATTGTCTTTATTATTAAAATAAATAAATTATTTTTTAGTAGCTGAAAAAGGTGCCGGAACGCCGTTCCGGCTGAAAAAAGCACTGGTTAGTATAAAGTTTCTAGGAATCCGCTTTTTCTGCACTCACAGTTTATACATAGGGCCTACATTATATAGGTCTACATGTATACATGGGCGCCGACTCTGCGAGGCCCGTGAGTGCCCAGCACCACCAGAAATAGGCCATGCGAGGCCCACCTATTTCTGGGCACCACCAGAAATCAGCCCGCAAAGAGCGCTTTTTAAGAGATAATTTTTCTATTGTCATTACTTATCTATAAAAAGATCCCAAAAAATGTCCGCGCTTACGCGTGAAAATTGCTTTGACTCTCTTTGGGCATTCACACTTTTTTGGTCAACTCGATGCAGATAGGCTACCTACCTGGTCTCACTATAACCTGAGATATTTTGCTTCGTTTTGACTTATCACTGGAAAAATGCAGAGGACAAGGGTGTGACATATGCCATGTGCGGAGGGATAACTGGATTACAGTCGAATCAAGGACGTTCAACAAAAGTTTCTGTGTTCACTAAACAAATCATTCACTTAATAGGCATTCAGGAAGCATAATCGAGAGTTCAAGAATGCAGAGACTAGATCAATATAGTCAAATATTTAGTTAATTTTGTCAGACACAGTTGATCATACTATTCTTTTGACACGCCTCTCTACCTCCTATGGTCTCTCTGGAAATTTTCTTGACTGGCTTACCTCATACCTTCAGGACCGCTCTTGCATTGTGGCTTGTGGGTCTGCTAGGTCACCCTGGGTTCCTGCTCCATTTGGCCTGCCCCAGGGCTCTGTTTTGGGTCCCCTATTGTACATACTCTATACTGCTGACCTTGGTCCCCTCTTGGCGGCCAGTGCAGTCTTAAGTCAGTCCTACGCGGATGACCTCCAAGCGTATGTCCACTGCTCACCATTGGCTGCTGCTGCTGCAGTTCGAGAGATCGCCCGAGTCGTGGGGAATTTGGAGGCCTGGATGTCCTCAAACCGTCTACGGTTAAACCCGGCAAAGACCCAATATATCTGGTATGGTACGCGCCAACAGCTTGCAAAAATTAACATTGAGGGTCTGGCACTTGAATTTCCCTGGGTTTCCTTTGCCTCCTCAGTACGGGATCTTGGTGTAATTCTGGATCAAGAGCTCACATTCATGCGACATATTAATTTGCTTTTGTCGGGACTCTTATTATCAACTTCGTCAGTTAAGGGTAGTCTCCCGCACTCTGACGCAGGCAGCTGCTTCTACCCTTGTCCATGCGTTTGTGGTTTCCCGTCTGGACTACTGTAGCGCCCTTTACGCTGGCCTCCCAGCTGCCCGCCTTGGGTGTTTGGACCGGGTTTTGCGTGCAGCCGCACGTCTTATTGGTCGCATCCCCAGATTTGGCCAGGTTTCTCTTTATATGCGGGATGTTCTGCACTGGCTCCCTTTCCCGCTGCGGATCGCCTATAGGGTCTCTGCACTGGTTAGGCGTTGTCTAGAGGGACTTGCTCCCTCATACCTGCGGGAGTTGTGTCGCTCTACCTCGGGGGTCTTGCGGAGATCTGCTCTTCGCTCGGCTGACCAGGCCGAGCTATTGGTCCCCCGCACGCGGACAGCCATTATGCAGCGACGTTCTTTTTCGGTCGCTGGACCTGCAACCTGGAATGGCCTTCCTGTTGCACTTCGCCTGGTCCCTATGACTCACTCTACCTTGTTTCTTGCAAACTTAAAAACTACTCTCTTTAGCCGTGGTTGGACTAGGAGCGCTCCTGAGTAGATAACCTTGAAGGGGCGCTATATAAAAGCTCATTAATAATAATAATAATAAAAGGATGGTATGTTTTGAAACAATGCAGTTTAAGAGAGAAGCCATTTAGTTGTGAATCATTGCAACATATAAAGATATTATAATTATGAAACGAGGGAATTAAGAATTCCTGGACGAGAGAAGCCACGGTAGGCTATTTGTAAGTTGACATTAATTTGACATAATTAAAAAACAAGAGAATTGAAAATTTATACTGGAGAGAACCATGGTATGTTGTACATTAAAACATTGTAAAAAAAAGGTTAAAAAATTGGTCAACTCGGCGCCTATGCATGTATATAGGCCTATATATCGAGTATTTAAAAGCGTTTGTGGCTGCCGGGGCCCAATAGCGTTGACCTTATCTGACCTTACAGCCGACTTGACATCGACCTGAATATAGAGCGTCGATAAAAAGCGTTTTACACACACTGATAGTGCGCGCTGGAAACTTGACCTCTAGACATCTATGATCTTTCTAAACTTTGCGGTGCATATCTTTCGCTTTCGTAATATGTTAATCTGCTCCATTCGTCTTCTTCCTGTTCCGTTGTTTACGTCGTAACTGATGCAACGCCCGACCGATCTCTTACTGCGCTTAGTCTTAGGCTGAATTAGGCCTAATAGGACATAACAGCTCACACGTCGATTAATCAGTGAGTAGCCTACTATTATGATAACGGCGCTATAGAAGTTATTGGATTAGATAAAATTAGATCGGATCAGATTATCGTTTTAATTAATCTGTATCTGTTTTCACACCGGTGGCACAAGGCATCACCGGTGGCACAAGGCATCACCGGTGGCACAAGGCATCACCGGTGGCACAAGGCATCACCGGTGGCACAAGGCATCACCGGTGGCACAAGGCATCACCGGTGGCACAAGGCATCACCGGTGGCACAAGGCATCACCGGTGGCACAAGGCATCACCGGTGGCACAAGGCATCACCGGTGGCACAAGGCATCACCAATGGCACAAGGCATCACCGGTGCCACAAAGTATCACCGATGGCACAAGGCATCACCGGTGGCACAAGGCATCACCGGTGCCACGAGGTATCACCGATGGCACAAGGCATCACCGGTGGCACAAGGCATTACCGATGGCACAAGGCATTACCGATGGCACAAGGCATTACCGATGGCGCACCAAAAACAGAGCCGTAATCAGACAGAAACACAGCTGATGCAATTTGAAAATAAGTTGAGAACGAAATTACATAAGTCACTGAGCAGAACGATCAGACACGGGTTGAGATATTGCATTGTATTGTATTGTATTGTATTGTATTCGGATATTTATAAAGCGCTTCTAGCGGGAGGGCCATTCAGAAGCGCTGCCAGTGCGAGAGACCCCGAGAGAAAAAGCAAGTTTTAAGAAAGGTAACAGAGGAAGAGACGTTACCTGAGAGAATAGAAGAACGAACGGAGGAAGCTCATTCCAAAGAGCAGGGCCAATGGAAGCAAAAGACCTAGATTGAGCCAGTGATCAGTCCTGACACAGGGAGATACAGGGAGAGATACGGAGCGAGAGATACAGAGGAAGAGAAACAGAGGGAGAGAAACAGAGGGAGAAAAGGTCGGATTGCCCCTCTAGGCATACAATATTTTTTGTCTATATATCATGTTAGCTCTATCGAAAGAATGTCGATAGTGCGCTGCAGAAATGGTTGTTTAAAAGGCGTTGCATTATCGTCATAGTGTAGCGTTTGACGTCAGCAATGAACACTAACTGCTTTAAAAGTAGTTTTTAGCTACATCTAACTTATCTAAGTAGCTTAAATAAAACTACTTATATATAGGCCTACGTGAAGTAGTTTAAGTAGGCCTAATGGTTAGTAACTAGTTTAAAAAACAGATAACTTAGTTAATTACTTCAGTCTTGTCCTTGGTCTACGATGTTCATTGACAGTTGCTTGTCGTTCCAAAACTGAAACTCTCTACCTCCTCAGCTTCGCACTGCTCTTAATTAGCCTACTGTCAGAATTAAAACATTAGAGTTTCACTTTCTTACTTATTTAAGTGTACTAAGAGGCAGGGAGGCAGTCTGACGGAAGTCGATGTAATGGCGGTTGGAGATAAGACAAATACACCACGGAAATAAAATATAAAAATCACAATTTATTGTCTGCTTGTTTCTGAACACTGACTTAGATACTAGTCCGCTACAATTTCCAAGGCCATCTTTCGCTCCAAACTGAAAATCGCTTCGTCCTGCACAGTCTCTACAGTTCTTAATGTTTTCTGTTGTCCGCCATCTATGTAAGTAAGTATATCCCCTATTAATCCAACTGCTAACCGCACTTTGGTTTACACGTGTTTAATTCTGAACGTTGGTTCACGGTGAGTAATCAAATCGCAGTTGTGTAATTAAGATTTTGCTCATGCTGCAAGATGGGAATTGAGTTGCTATAATGAGTCACGTGCAATTGAGCCAAAGGCGTCACCTTAGTCTAAAACAGCGTGCATAATTTCTTTAAGCAGTGTTCGGTTATTTTAATGACCGGAAATAAATATTTCTCATATATAAGAGGAATAGGCTTCGGCTTCCTTTTTAAGACTGGGTGGCACTGGATTTCGTTTCATAGAAAGCGAATGGTCATCATCCTAGAGTGGTTCTTATGATAAGTATGTTCGTTACATTAAATGAGAGGAACGGATAATGACCTAACAATGGGTGTTATTTAATCGTCCGTCTTCGTGGAGCCAGCTTCGATGAGCTCCCCATGATAGGAAATCGACGTGTAATTGCCACATTCATCGTGGGCGACTAAATAGGCCTAGTTTCTGTTTGGAGATTACAACTTTTAGGTTACGGTAACGTACGCCTACCTACTTGCACTGTCTTTAAGAAGCTAACCCAGAACCAGTGCTTTCGTGTGGCACGGCGGCCGATAATGCAGAGAGTACGGGTTCGAGCCTGCCCCGAGGCGGTTACTGTGTGGGGACCTTGAGCAAGTCCTTAACGCACAATTGAGTCACTCCATGACTCTGTTTGAATTGCACGACCATATTATGTCTGGTTGTGTTTGCACGTCTGAACCTTGGACAATAGGGCAATAGCAAATACAGTTGTATTGTAATGCGTTGTAGTACTTACCATCAGCATTGAGGCCACCGAGAACTAGAACTGACATTTAGAAATGGATTCACATAAATAGGCTAAGGACAGGTGAAGAACGATGCTATTATACCTCCATCAAAATTGTCGATTGTGAAAATGACTTGAAAGAAAAGCAGGTGGCTTATTAATGCACTTGCACAAGAAAATGAAACTTATTCGACACTATAGACAGGCTTCTTCGGATAGAAATTAAAGATGAAACCTTTATTCCTTCTAAATTTAGAATTTTTCATCGTAATTGGACCAAGCCAGCTGCTAACCTGATTGATAGAAAAATTGTCATTGAAAGGTTTTTAGAATAGCTTCCTATTCATCCATCGTAATCGATTTAACGTCACCTGCGGAAATATTATCCATTGCAAATAAACCCCGTTCACATTTACAGCACTGGTTTCGACAACGCTGACTTTCTCCCATTGCCAGATTTACCATTGAAGCCACATTGGTTCGTTTCGCCAAAATAGAACCGGTTTGATCCCATATAGTTTAAAGATTTTGGAAATAAATCCAATCTTCAAATCCGTGAATACAAATAAACTTTGTAATTATAAGCCTAAATCAATCTGACCATACTTTGATAATTTAAAAGGTCCTGTCACGATAGGCTAAGCCGCTAATGTCTTACACAATATCAGATGAATGTCTTTACGTAGAAATCAAAAGACTTTCGCTCAGGTCAAGAGAACGGCCTTTGATTGTTTTGCTCTGAAGTGGCGCTATATAAATGCTCAATTACGCTACAGTTACGAGTCTTTCCTCTCCCATGGACCAGCTTCAATTGCACGACAAAATCTCCAAAGCTATTTGGATAATAGCCACTTGTCAATAAGTGTCTTTTTATGTATCTAAAGCATTTGTTAACGGTGAATCATGGTGTTCTGATAATAATTAAACTAGACCACTATTAACTTTTTAAGAATGCATCTTTTAATGGCTTTTTGATTACTTAAGAAATAGAGGGCAGTGCGTTTCATACAATGGAGGACACATTCGAATGAATTTATTTTATTACCCTTTTAAATGTATGTAGACCTAACACAAGGTTCTGTATTTAGGCCATTTACTGTTCTTTTCAACGTATAGGCATAAACAAGTTACAAGTTGGTTTACTTATGTATAGACTCCGAGGTAATAGATGGCCTGTAAATTTTAACCAATACAACAAAAATCAATACAATACAACGCAAAAAATACAACAATAATGCAACTATTGCAGTACAGTGTAGTACAATAAAGAACAATATAGAAGTTTACCTTGCCTTAAACCTTAGGCTCATTATCTGACATTACCTTACCGTAGTTTACCTTAACATCATTCATCTTAGCTTATACCTTAGTTTACCTTACCATAGCTTACTTTATCTTACCTTGCTTTAGTTTACTGTACTTGAGCATACCTTAGTTTATGTTAGGAGGTTATTATGGCTAGGTTAAGGAAATGATGGTCCCATCTACGTCTGTATGCTAGACTTGGCCTTGCGCAACTTTCTAAACGAAGACGAGACTGTGTATAGATTCGTCAAGAGGAGAAATTACGCGATCGGGATTTCAATTCATCGCAAGATCTAAGGCATCTATTTGTCGTTCCTGAGAGCTGGCGTTAAATAAATCCCTTTTAACAAGAAACAGGAAGTTCTCTGTTCTTCTTCCTGTGTTTTTAGTCCTCAGAGAAACGTTTTTCAATTTCTCAAGAGAAAAAACGAAACTACAGCCGTTCTGGTATTGAAAAAATGAGCTTTTTGACTGATGAGCACTCCCCACACTCGACTCACTCACAACTCAAAGGGAAAAGGCAACTTGATAACGCGTCAGAGCGTAAAGTTTAGGGGAAGACGGTCCTTTATTGGCTTCTCGAGAACTGAGGCCCGCCAGCAATAAGTGATATAAATAAATAAATAAATAAAATACGTTTTTAAACCTTTCTACGTTTTCCATTTCCTCAGGACGTTTCATCTGTCGAGTTTAATTTTTTTAAATAAATCAATCAATCAGCCAAGCAATTAACCAATTACCAAATAAATAAACAAAACAATTTATGTGGTTACACAACAATTTACAAAGACGCTTTCTCGTCAGCCCACTAGACGGCGCGGTATTAAACCTCTTTCTCGCAAACAAACAGTGACATAATAAAACACGGTTTCTTCGGACATAATTTCTGATAATTCAGCATGTCTTTCTAACGCAGGTTAGGCTTAATAGAAGAGAAGAGAAGAGAGAGAGAGAGAGAGAGAGAGAGAGAGAGAGAGAGAGAGAGAGAGAGAGAGAGAGAGAGAGAGAGAGAGAGAGAGAGAGAGAGAGAGAGAGAGAGAGAGAGAGAGAGAGAGAGAGAGAGAGAGAGAGAGAGAGAGAGGGAGAGAGAGAGAGAGCGAGAGAGCGGAGAGAGCGGGCGGTTAGTCTACAAAGATAACTGCGCCACTACCGTTTACGTGACGGTGCCAGTCCCAATCCTAGATAAAGGAGGAGGAAGAGGCTATTCATCCTTGTTATGACACAGCATCATTGAACAGAAACTACACAGTCTAAGCTTACACCGATGCACGTGCCTTGCTGGAGCGTTCTCTGTGAATGGTAACGTGTATGCCAAAGGCTCGGCAGCCATTTTGAAGTTAACGACCTTAGCGTCTACTCTATACAGAATTATTTAGCTACTTGCATAGTAGTAAGCCTACTAGGCCCCCTTATCTTCGGTAGGGCCTATTTAAGAACAATTTCTAACTGTTTAGGTCGTGATACGAATCTTGTTTTACCTCACACATGACTGACATTTCATTTGTGTAGGCTTAAGTTAAAAATTAATAACAAAAGTTCTATACAGAGATCATATAAAATTTAGTTTTAAGGTCGACATAAAATTAAAAGCGTGAGTTAAAAACGTGACTTAAAATGACGTTACTTAAAAATGTAATAGGGCCTAATAGTCTCTATACAGAGATTGTATGAGATTTCGTGCATGTAAGTTAAAAACTTGAGTACAAAGGTATCTATATCGTTTTTGCAAGTTAAACACTTGCTTACAAGAGTCTGTATTAGAGACAATAAAAATTTTCGTTTATTTAAGTTAGCATTTGATAACAACAGTCTAGACGAAATCTCAGTCACGTGTGAAATAAAGTCAGGTCCACGTCCTTAAATAATAGAGACTACTAGGCGTTGATGAATAATACGGCGACGTTACCTTCAAACTATAGCTTCCGAAAATTGTACGCACCTTTTAAAGACAATTTAGCTTCACTATGCGAAAACAAAGAACGCTTAGTCGTTAAGAAAATGGTATGTAGGTCCTACACCTCTAATTCACACATTTAATTCAAAATAATTTATAATAATTGTAGGCTACTTATAATCGCAAATTTATCTGAAACTCATCAGAGGCGCTCCCGGCCTGACAAGAAAATCACGATGGAACAGAATGCAGTTGAAGCGCTTACGAAAAAGAGTCGAATAAAGATAAAGAAACTCATGTGGCAGGTTGCAATGAAGGCAAATAAATTAATGATAATTACGCACGTCTTTCGAACACAAATTACGCTTAGTTTTACTGGACGACCAATAAGAGCGATCAGTCAGTCAGTGACAATTGTTTAAGTGCCCAAATGCGAGGTATAGTAAGGTCGACCTCAACAGCCCAGGTAACCAAAAGATGCTAAACATACTGTTATAGTAGCTACTAGCTGTTCGGTATTAGATTTTGGCAATTTCCTGTCTGATCACATCGAGTAATATGCATCTGGTTGTCCTGGGTACATAGTGTCCAAGGTGGTCCTTGGTACATAGTGCAGTGTGTAATCTAGTCCCCCCTGTTCTGGGGGGGGGGAAACAAGGTTTCTCGGGGGAATTTCCCACCCCTCCCAAAAAGGTGTCTGCCTTACAATATTGCTGAGTTCTGGGGGGGAGAAACTTCAATCCTGGGGGGGGGGGAATTTCCCCCCAAAAGATGTCTAGATTAAACACTGTACATAGTGTCCCAGGTTGTCCTAGGTACATAGTGTCCCAGACTCCCAGGTTGTCCTAGGTACATAGTGTCCCAGGTTGTCCTAGGTACATAGTGTCCCAGGTTGTCCTATAGGTACATGGTGTCCCAGGTTGTCTCGGAAACCCAAACTTTCTGGTCTCCTATATCACCCAGACTTGGACCTCAGCTTGGTGCCTGTGCCTGTCGACGTAGCACTCTGACACGACGTAGCGCTTGTGAACAAGCTGGTGCCCTGCCTTTAGCTTCTAATACTGACATATTGACTCCTTGTTCGTCGTCCAATAATAAAATAAACTCTATGAATTATTATCTTATACAGTTTTGTTAATTTTCTACACTATTTTAAAATAATTACTTTAAAATAGTTTCTGACAATTTTGGGTTAGCTACAGGGAAATAAATAGTAACTCGTCAGATTACGGTAAAAAAAACAACGTGGCCTGGTCATTACCATTGGCGATGGAATGTCTGATACTACGAGACATAACTGACGAATGGTTATCTATCTGCGTGCTATAGATGCTACGTTCGCATCAAGAATAAACACATTGGCACGGTCGGATTACGGTGGCAGAATGGGATACGGAGGCAGGATGGAAACCGGGACAGCCTCCCTGAAGGCAAGCCGCAAGAAAGGGAACAATGAAACGACAGAGGAGGAGGAGGAAGGCGTTTTGGAGGAGAGGGAGAGAGGAAACGACTGAGGCAAACCAGGTGTGTTAATTGACGAACACAAAGATGCCAATGGATGAATGAGTGGATGGATGGGTGGGTGGATAGATGGATGGAGGAAGCAGAGGAGGAAGTGGAAGAAGGAGGGAATCGTAAGAATATGGTGATGACGAAGAGGAAGGAGTAGACAACGGAAGACGATTAAAAGGAAAAAAAGAATATGAGAATTGGATAAGGAAGAAGTAGAAGAAGAAGCAGAATAAGAAAACTAGGAGGAGGAGAAGGAAGCGGATGATGATGAGGAGGAGGAGGCGGAAGAAGAAGAAGAAGTAGAAGAAGAATAAGGAGAAGAAAAAAAGGAGAAGACGAAGAAAACAAGGAGGAATAAGAAGAAGAGGAAGAGGATGAAGATGATGTTAAGGGAGGCAGGGACTGAAGTGGATGAAATTTCTTCGCAGAAATTGGTTTTCACATAAGACCGCTGAAACTGTATCAGAAGTGTCAAGGTGTTATTGACAGCAGCAGCAGCAGCAGCTAAATGGACGTCGCATCATCTGATCAACGGAGCGTGAAGACGAGAAGATGATGACGAGGAAAACGATGACGATGGAGTGGCAGAAGCTGCCCACACGAACATGAACGTAGAACGAGACAGACAGTCACACACACACACACACACGCACGCACGCACGCACGCACGCACGCACGCACACACACACACAGAGGGCTACTTATAAAAGTGTACTCTTCTAACCTGTACTTCGCTGTACTGGAAGGGTACTGGAACTGGTACTGCGATCTGCGCGTAATTCTCTGTCCCTGGTCAATCGCCAGACATACATACATACATACATACATACATACATACATACATACATACATACATACATACATACATGCATACATGCATGCATACATAGTTACATACATACATATATGCACTTACACAAGCATACATTCACACATACACACAATGCATACATACATACATTCATGCATACGTACATCATACATACACATATAAATACATACATGCATACACACGTACACACCTGCATCAAACAAATGCGCATATACATTCGTAAATACACACGTACATTAAACATACATTTATACATACATAAACACATGCATGCATCTGTAGACCACGGTAGCCGATTGGTTAGAGCGTTCGCCTTGTAACGCGGAGAGTAGGGGTTCGAGCCGCCCCGATACAATTACCGTATAAATATCTTGAGCAAGTCCTTCATTCACAATTGCTCAGCGCCATCGATTAATGCTTGTTCATTAGATAGTGACGCTTGATAAATGCGGAATAATAATAATAATAATAATAATAATAATAATAATAATAATAATAATAATAATAATAATAATAATAATAATAATAATAATAATAATAATAATAATAATAATAATAATAATAATAATAACCACCGATGTCCAACGCGGGAATGCCATCTGCTTCTCATCGACATTTTCACGATAAATTGTTCACTGAGTGACGCTGAGATGGCGCTTCAGATTATTTAATCATTATTGTTATAATAATAATAAAAATAATAATCTTTATTATTTCAAAAAAAAAAAATAATAATAATAATAATAATAATAATACATACATACATACATACATACATACATACATACATATATACAATACATACGAACATACATACTGTACTGTGTAGTTCTGTATTGTATTTATTGAATTGTATTGTATTGAGTACTGAGAGATAAACGATCAGTTTCCTTACCGAAGTCGTAAAGTTCTCCCCCGATGTAGGGGTAGAAGCTGTTGATTAGGGTGAAGACGTTGTATGGGGTCCAGGTGACAACAAAGGCCAGTAGGATGGCGCTCAGAGTCTTGGCCGCCTTGCTCTCCTGTTTCTTCTCCTGCCGCTTCTTCTGTGCCCTCGTCTGGACCGCCCCACCCTCGGCCATCGTCGGTGCCCGACCTTGACCTCTCGCCGGCGACTTGGGCGCAGGACTTTCGACAGCGAATGGGGTTGAGGTGGTCGGTCTGATAACGACGAAATCGATAGCTGATCGGGGAGTGGCCCGGTTGTTTCTTGACGGATCGTAATCGGCCACTTCCTCTGTGATCATCTGGATCCGGCTATCGAGGGTCGTGTCACGTGACTCGGAGATCGATGACTGATCGCCGAGCTTGCGCGGGGTTCCTGCTGCCCCTGCACAGCGGGTCCTTGCCCCTTCGAGGGTCTCATGCGACCGGGTACGTCGCGGAAGTGTACCGTAGGAGACGGTCGTTGCTGTGGTGGATGCTGTCGGAGTGTCTCCGTCGATGGATAGATCAAAGCAGATGGTGTTCGGCGACTGGATGGAGACCGACTGATGGAAGCCACCGTGGCTGCTGCTGCTGCAGCGGACGGCTGGGTCTGGTCGCCAGAGGTCGCGACCGACAAGCCGTCTCAGTCGAGCGAATATGGACTGTGTTTCCGACGACGAAGCGTGAATAGTGTTGCTGCTGTCGCCGCTGCTTCCCTGGTAGAGACTGAACTCGGCGTCGCTCGTCGTTCTCGCAACCACCTGTCTACTTCCGGTTGCTTCTGCACCACTCGCAGACGCCGTAGCCGCCGCCGCAGCATCCACCCGTCCCTCCTCCTGCTCCTGCTCCTGCTGCTGTTGATTCTTTCCGTTGGATGGTTGCTCCTGGATAGTTTGCTGTGCATCCTTCGGTTGGGGGCCCGTCTGCTGCCCGGCGGCGGCGGCGCGCCCCTTCCGTCTGACCATCTTCTGCATGAGCGACGACCGTCTGCGCTTGGTCGGCTGGAGGTAGGCGAGCTCCTTCTGACGGCGCTGTGTCTCCTGGTAGATGCGGAAGTAGAGGACGCACATGATGAAGACGGGGATGTAGAAGGCACCGATGGCGGTGATGACCGTGATGTACTGGTTCGTCTGCAGGAACTGGATGTAGCACATGCCTTCGGGAACGTTCCGCGAGCCTTCGATGTACGGCCAGGTCCAGATCCACGGCGTCCACAGCAGGACGGACACGACCCAGGCGAGGGCGATCAGAGCGATGGCCTTGCGCGTCGTCCTCTTGACCCGGTAGGTCAGAGGTCGGGTCACGGAGAAGTAACGGTCGAAGCTGATGATGAGGAGGTTGGCGACGGACGCGTTGCTTATCGTGTAGTCGAGGGAGAGCCAGGCATCGCAGACGACGGGACCGAGGGGCCATCGACCGAGGAGAAGGTAGACGGTGTAGAGGGGCATCGAAAAGACCCCGATGGCCAGGTCGGCGATCGACAGACTCAACAGGAAGTAGTTGCTGATCGTCTGCAGCTGCTTGTCCATCCGGATAGAGATCATGACGAGTAGGTTGCCGCCGGATGTCAGCACGGACAGCACGGCAACTAGGATGGACACGACGACGACCTTGAGCAGGGAGGCCTGCGGAATGGAATCATCCGTCGAGGTCCCGTTCGACCAGTTGGCGTAGACCGGATACTCGTCTGACGTGGAGGAGGAGTTGGGGGATAAGAAGTCGGTACCGGGTAGTTCGGAGGTGGTCATGGCGCTCAGGAGTGGCATCGGATGGAAGGAGAAGATCGAGGTTGACGGGTTCTCTGCCGCTGATGGCAAAGGTCAACTGGAATAAACGAAGGCGGCTCGACAGATGATCTCAGAGATCACGAAACTTCTATAGCGCAGATTATCGTAAGATGGTTACCTGGATCGTGAGGTACGAATGAAAAATGACAGACCTGCGACTTCTATAGCGCCGCTATCGTAACGCATCGATCAGCTACAGCGACTTATAACCGTAACCGTCGAACCGTGACGAGACTGTATCTATCGCTGTATCTGTCGGTAAGTGATGTATATACTTTAGTTCTCTTCAACGAGACCTACCTGATTCAGCGCCGAGTGTCTTTTGTCATGGCCCAGGTGCTATCCTTCCTATATCTATTCACGCGTTACGCTTCGCTTCCCACTTGCCGGTCGACTGAACATCTCAGCCGGTGCGCCACAACTGATGCGCTAAAGCCGTTGAACAAGCTGACTTGGCTTCTAGGCTTGCACCTGCGAAATGTACAAGGAACTCATGTAGTTACTGAAATAATTGGTTGACTGGCTGACTGGGAAAAGGCTGGCTGACTGGCTGACTGCTCGCTGGTCTTGTCAACTTTTGTTTGCCGCTCACACTATTTGACAGTATCGTCAAATTATATCAGATTCTTGCAGCTAACTGGCTAGATTACAAGCTGACTGGTTGACTGACGGGCTGGTTGACTAGTTGACTGACTGACTGGCTGACTGGTTGACTGGTTGACTGACTGACTGGTTGATTGGTTGACTGCTTGCTGACGTAGTCACCTTTCTATTCGCTGTTCGCGGTATTCACTGAATTGAAGTTGCGCTTATCGATTCTGTTAGAAAATCATTGCCTGGGTGGCTAACTGGCTTGTTGACTGGTTGACTGGTTGAAGGCGAACGCTAACGCAGCAAACTCTTTATTCACGGCATTTGGTAGTGTCGACTCCGTTAGGTAGGTGTCTGGTTCACTGAGAGGATCCCTGGTATGTCCCGCTTCCCTCCTCCCATACGCAAGCATCCGTTCGTGAGCAGCGTAGCTCTGACTGGTTCGGTCCGTGGGAGACTGAGCGTAAACCCGGTGCAACGTTGAGCGCCGCTCGTTCTGTGACGAAGAGCAGGTCGCGTGCTACGTATGCGCGCAGTGCGGCCGGAGATGCAACCTCCTCACCGAGCATCAAATCAACGGCAACAACCTCAGCAGCCGGCAGTCGAAGCGATGATGCTGAGGTGATCTTAAAGTTAATGGGCCTAACGGGCGTCTGTCGCTGCAACCTGATTGTTTCTAGGTATTGACCTGAGTGATGCTTCATTTTAGTGCGCCATCGGTTGCACTGATATGAGACATCGCTCTGCCATTGAAGGTGATTAATAGTAATAGTCGTGATTCTTATTAAACGGAAAGGGTAGGAAGAGAAAGAAACGAGTAGGAAGAGACTGGAAAGAGTAGGAAGAGAAAGTAACGAGTAGGAAGAGACTAGAAAGAGTAGGAAGAGAAAGTAACGAGTAGGAAGGGACTGGAGGGAGTAGAAAGGGAAAGTAACGAGTAGGAAGAGACTGGAAAGAGTAGGAAGAGAAAGGAACGAGTAGGAAGAGACTAGAAAGAGTAGGAAGAGAAAGTAACGAGTAGGAAGAGACTGGAAGGAGTAGGAAGGGAAAGTAACGAGTATGAAGAGACTGGGAAGAGTAGGAAGAGAAAGGAACGAGTAGGAAGAGACTAGAAAGAGTAGGAAGAGAAAGTAACGAGTAGGAAGAGACTGGAGGGAGTAGGAAGGGAAAGTAACGAGTAGGAAGAGACTGGAAAGAGTAGGAAGAGAAAGGAACGAGTAGGAAGAGACTAGAAAGAGTAGGAAGAGAAAGTAACGAGTAGGAAGAGACTGGAAGGAGTAGGAAGGGAAAGTAACGAGTATGAAGAGACTGGAAAGAGTAGGAAGAGAAAGGAACGAGTAGGAAGAGACTGGAAAGAGTAGGAAGAGAATGGAAAGAGTCGGAAGAGATAGGATCGAGTAGGAAGAGAATGGTAAGAGTAGGAAGAGAATGGAAAGAGTCGGAAGAGAAAGGAACGATTAGCAAGAACATGGAACGAGTAGAAAAAGAATCTAAAGAATTGGAAGAGATTAGGATAGAGTTAGAAGAGAATGTAGCGCATAGAAAGAGATTGGAATGAGAAGTAGCCATGATAATTCGATCTCAGCATTTACCACAACGGTAGCAAGTGGCGGTGTTCGTACTGATGATGGAGGTGGTTGCGTTGTCGGCGATAGTGGAGGATGAAAACGGGATTGGGAAGTAGGGAATTAGACGAAGAGAAGATGGAGGAGACGGAGGAGGTGGTGTTGGTGGCGGTGGCGGTGTGGTGGAGTGGCGATGGTGATGTTGGCGGTAGTGCAGAGGTATAGGTGGTGGTGGAGGCGGCGAAAGTATGACGGTGGTGGTGGTAGCATTGGCAGTAGTGATGTTGGCGGTGGTCGTGCTGCTGTTGCTGCAACTGGTGTTGCTAGAGGGATGAGATGGACGGAGCAAGGGATGGGGAGGGAGACAGCTAATTTCTGAGAAAAGTTTCTGCGCTTTGACTATCTGCAGTTTGGCCGGCGCGGCCGTTTCTCGGGCGCGAAAGATAGAGCACAAGTGCGAACTGTCAATGAAGAGAGGAGGCGAGGGATGGCGACGGGATGGAACCGACGCCGCATCAGCTGCCACTGTAGCGGCGGCTACGGAAGCTGCTGGAGCGGCTGATGAGGAGGCGCATCCGACGTTGCACAGTGTACGTCTGGGTCGAGAACGCTGACGAGCTGTGCTCTTTTGTATTGGGGAGAAAAGAGGAAAATCATTAGGCTGAAGGAGAGATAAGAAGCCGATTGCGCTTCGGGCGGTCAGAGGATGTTCCGAGTGGCAGGGAAGGGGAAGGGAGGGGAGGCGCATGGGAAAGAGGATGAAGAGGATTTAGAGGAAGGGGAGAAGAGGATGACGTGGAAGAAGGAAAGAGATGAAAGACTCGGAAGATGAGGAGTATGGACGAGAAGTGAATGGGAAAGTGGGAAGAGTATGAAAGGGCAAAAACGGACGAGAATGTAGGGAGTTGGAAGAAAATAGAAGGACCAGGAAAATAAGAGTGAGTTGGAAGAGAAAGAACGAGTAGGAAGAGAATGGAAGGAGGTGGAAGAGAATGGAAGGCGTAGGAAAAGAATCGAGATAGGATTTTCAGGGAAATAAAAAGAAGATGAGGTGGACGAAGATGACGGAATGACACTAAGACGAGGAATTTCAGAGGAATGGAACGGAAAAACTAGGAAAGGAAATGGAACGAGGTGGAAAGAGAGGAAGAAGATGGAACGATATGTTCAGAGATAAAAGAATAGCGAGATGAAAGCAACAGGAAAAGAAGAAGAGGTTGAGGTGGAAGAAAGGAGAAGAGGGAATGGAAAAAGGATGAGGGAAAGGAAGATGAGGGTGGATAGGAAGAAGTTGATTGAAAAGGCGCAAGTGGAGCAGCGGCGAATGAAAGAAAAAGAAAACAAAACAATTCTAAGGAAAACCAGAAGCTTTAAACTCGAAGAAAAGCGACTAACCACGAGAAGGAGGAGGAGGAGAGAGAATGAGAAGCAGAAAACGGTGGATAAATAACAGGCAACCACCAGGCTTCTCTATAATAGTCCTCTTTATCGTTAGTGACGATCGTTGCCAGCGGGTGGTCTTACGCAGAGCAGCAGGAGGCAGAGGCACGCATCCAGGCACGCGTCCATCCGATGTGCCAGACACATACTCAGGCATACACGCCAACAGCGAGGGCGTCACGTGGCCAAGTTCTCAATTCGACCTCGCGAGATTACGGGTTAAATCGAGGCCAGCGTCCAACAGCCCGCCAATTGTTATCGGGGTTGGAGAGTTATTGGCGAGGTCTGGTGGAACTTCTTCTTGATACGAGTGTAATGTAAGACTAGGTTAACGTAAAGTAAATTGATTGGAATCCTTTGTACTGACTCTTCTAGTAATCTGAGTGCTTCTTCCTTGTTGATGAACATATTGTTGTTCTACATGAACTCTGGCCCCATTTAGAGCAGAGTAGGCGTCGTTTTGAGGTACTTAGAAAGCGCTACATCGAGTGTCCTGATAAGTAACTAACTAATGTGGCCAAAGATAAGGTCTGGCAATTTCTCCTTCTTAACACCAGTAAATATGTGTCAGTAAATATAGTTACAGACCGAGTACCAGTAGCAATCTCTCCTTTAGGCGCCAGTGCAATGTAAAACTCGAAGAAGAGAAGATCACACTCTAAGCTAACCCCCAAGAGGGTACGAACTATTAGCGACTTCATTTTTCGTAGTCCCCCTCTTCCGCCTGATCTTCCCATCAACACAGTGTGGGACAAGGTAGCTGATTGGTTAAGAGCGTTCGCCTTGTAACGTGGAGAGTACGGGTTCGAGCCTCGCCTGAAACGGTTACACCGTAGGGACATTTACCAAGCACTTCACTCACAATTATTGCTTAGCGCCATCGGTTGATACTTGGTACTAGATTATAGTGGCGCTTAATCAAACGTAATAATAATAATAATAAAATAGCAGCAGCAGCAACAACAACAATGCCTTTGTTTCCAATGGCACTTCTGCTCCGATGGATCGAGTTCTCGTCGACCCGTAATTTCTGTTATTCTCTGGATAATTTCCCATTTGTACCTCAAGGCAAAAATAATAATATATCAATAATAATAACAATAATAATGATAATACTCATCATCATCAACAACAACAACAACAACAACAATAACCAGAGCAATGCCATCTGCGACCGTAAGAAAGATGTTAGCTGTTCGATCAATGTTTCCAATGGAGCTGGGGCGGGGGGTAGTGGTGGTCTGATCCAGCGAGAAGGAGCATCTCCCGTTTCGCCCATCAATCGCATCCTTTTCGAGCTTTTAACTCCATCGGAGTTTACGGGATCTGTCGGCGCTGACGCAAACACGATATAATCGAACGCCTTGGAAAAGTTTCCTTTGCCTTCCAGATGCCAGGTTCACGTGCAGCGCCTGATATCGAAATAAAAAATCTGCCGCAATCCAATTTCTGGACAGACTAGACCTTCCCCACCGGAATATCTTCGCTTTGTCTGGAATTCACGGGAAGTATATAGGGAGCAGGAAGGGTATGAAGGCGAACATCCTAACGGGGTAAGTTGAGTTCGACGTCCTAGGCCCTGACAGCCCCCTCCAGAAGATGTCAAACTCTCAGTAATGTACAATGCCACAGATGATCCAGGTGTATTAGATACCTTCAAATATATATGTTTGGGTGTGTGTATGTCATTTGCGTTCAGTTACCAGATACGTACCATTCGTAATGTCTGTAAGGTCAGGTAAGGTCGACGTTGACGACTTTGTCGTGCACAAGATGTCGTTAAAAACTTGATACTACATCAACGTCATTGAAACTACTTCCGGTGTAAAGTAAAGTAATGTCGACGTCATCAGCTCTGGCGCCAATGAGCGGTCGCAATAAAAAAAATTACCGGGAAATTTTTTTAACCATCATCATATACCATCAAGTACATAACATCTTAAAAAGTTATCAGAACACAGTGAGCTCCACCACTGTTTGTAAGTCTTGATAAAGAAAGAGGGCAACAATGAACATCGTTTAATCGATGTTAAACAGAAACTACCTATCTACCTATAGGACATAATAAGGCGTGTCAATGGCCCTGGCAGCCATAGGATGTCGTTAAACACTGGAGACTACTATTAGGAAGAGTCTACCTATCTAAAAATGGCCTATGTGAAAAGTATGAAGGCGATGACGCTAAGAACATGCGTCTATAGGTGACGTTCTGGTTCATATACATGTTAGAAGCACTGAGTTTACGACCCTAATGCCTATGCGTGAATGCGTGATTGTCTTACAGGCTGTTATCCATCTTCTCGCAGTGACTTTTGTGTCTCGGTCTAAGCTGTTCCAATGGTTCCATAGCTTTTTGGACAACCCCTCTGACACGACGCAGCCCTCTTGATTAAGCTGGTGCCCTGCGCTTTGCTTTTAACTAGCGCTTTAGCAATTTCGAGATTACAATTGCAAGGGTCGTAGATGCCTTCGCTGTGCCTGCGTAAGGTTACCTGGTCGAGCTTCCGTAGGCCAATATGGAAGCCACGGTGTGGCTGGACCCTCATCAATATGTGAACAATTTGCCTACCACTCAGCGGGGATTTTCTTCCTTTACCACTTTTCCGTAAGGGTTTGGAAGTGTTTCTTCTTATCAGCTCTGAAGCAGCGACGATGAGTTTCTGCTGAAGTGGCTCTACAGAAATGTACGATTAGGATTACGAGGCAGTAATGGCTGCGAGAGTCTCTTCACTTCACATTGTTATTAGTCGTCTCTCTTCCGTCTAGACGATTTGAAGTCGAGCTGGGTCGCTTCCGGCGGATGTGACGTCATCTATCTAACCCGCCAGAAATTAAAATTCTCTGCGGCAGAGACGAGATCGTGATCCGTGTCCAGTCAGCCGTGACGAGCAGCCGAGTGTCGTCTCCGATTCGGCTGACTGGCGCTCACGTAGTTCTCTGTCTCGGGTTTCGTACGATGAGTCGGAAGTGCCGGTGGGGGGTCAGAGCCGTCTTGGTCACGTGATTCTGTGTGTCTGCCGCTGTGTTTAATTGCCTAGTCTTTCTTACCTGTAAAGATTATTTTATGCTGATGATAATGATGATGCTGGTGACGAATTGATGACGATGTTGATGGCAACGATGATGATGATGATGATGATGATGATGATGATGATGATGATGATGATGATGATGATGATGATGCTGATGATGATGATGATGATGATGATGATGATGATGATGATGATGATGATGATGATGATGATGATGATGATGATGATGATGATGATGATAAGGACGAGATAGTGGTGGTGGTGGCCAAAGTTATGATGATTAATATGATTATGACTATTATGATTTTAATGATGAGGACAACGACAGTGATGATGATTTGATAATAATAGAAATAGTGATGACCACGAAGAAGGCTGGATGATGACTTAAATATTAGTCAGAATCATAATCTATCACATAGAAATTCACAAAAGGCTTCACAGTAACATTATTACATTTTTTGTAATTTTACAAGCTTATACACTGTAGATCAACATTATACAAGGAAGAAGAGAAGCAGTTTCTTATAAGCTAATTGCGAGAGGTAGTCATGGATATGAAGTTATAGCGACTTCATTTTGCTTAATCATGGATGTCTAGCCATTTCCCTCGCGCCTGATTTTTCCATTTGTATTGCACTTCAACATGCCCCCGCCAGTGGCGTAACAACCATATAACGAGGGTGGACAAAGTCCAGGGGTCCCGAGGTCGCAAGGGCCCCAAGCTTGTTAACTAAAAAAATTAAGTTCATAGTGTTTATTATCATTTGAGAACGATTGTTATAATAATGACAACTGATACGCATCTCGTGAACTTCAATCAGTCCAAAAAGACCTATCTTCTGCTACCAGACTTCTGTCCGCGGCATCTGGAGAACTGACTAACACGCGTGATTCATGGGAAACTATCATTACTAGAGCTAGAGCAACCTCAGCTATTTTTCGAAGATTAAGCTCACAACGAAGTTTAATGTTGCTAGAAAGAGACTCACAAAATCTTTGATGAACTGTACAGTGACGAACATATTCAAGGATCCAGAAGTAGCTTTCAAGAGTCATGTATTTTTCGCTATTGTAGACAGCAATGGCACAGCTTAAGAGTCGTTTTGAATGGCAGCGTTATAGTTTCTGCAGCGTTTAGTTTTCTTTATCCCAAATCTCTGCTGCACTCAACGGATGTTTATTTGGAATTAGCAGCAATAAAACTGCAGCAAACATATTCTTCGGACATCGGTCCCGATTTCATTGTGTCAGAGGTGCGGTCCTTCAGACGTGAGTTCAGCAAGGAACTTGAAATTTAAAAAAACACTATGTTGGACATACTCAAACTCATATTGAGCTCTCACATCACGTCATCTGTCCCGGAATTGGCTACTACCTGTTTGCTGTTTGCCACCCTCCCAGTCACCGTCGCCAGTGAGGAGAGCTCCTTCTCCAAATTTATATTGAAAATCACTAAGACGCATCTTAGATCCACTGTCTCAGCGGGTCTTTAAGTGGTGGTCGGCGGACCGGCGCCGGTCCGCGGAACTCTGGTCACCGGTCCGTGAAACAGTCCTTAAAAATTCATAATTTTTCAACTTATTCGCGCAAACGTGTAATATTTCAAACGTATTTTAATTACACTCTTTAATAATTGACAATATTTAATTAAAAATTAAATATTAAATATTACAGTATAATAAATCTGTACGTTCTATAGGCCTATATTTACAAATAGTCAGTAAACATTCAATTTATGCGTCAGTTGGCGCTACGAAACAGCGGAGCCCATAATAGCCACCAAAGTGGGTATTTGTAGGAGCATGCTCCTACAAATACCCACTTTGGTGGCTATTATGGGCTCCACGTTAACAGCTACTGGCAATGGGTTGAATAAGTATAATCAGTTTAATTATCTTATAACTATCTTATAAGTTGGCCATCTGGCAATAAGAATGGGGAACATTTCATGTTCATTTCTTACTTTTTGTTCTTTGTTTATATCGTCAAAGGGCGATAATTAAGTAGACATAGTAGAACAGACGCTTGTTATTACAAATTCTTTAAAAATTTAATCCTTATGAACGTGAATAAACAAAGTAAAAAAACAGCAAAGAAACGTGATCACTCTGGCTCTGAGAGCGAACAAGGGAGCAACAGTAGGCCTAATTGCCAAGTGGGATCCGGTTTGGATAAAACATCTACAGTTTCTAAACCGAAGAAGAATCGACCGCTCATACGAAACCATGACCCCAAATACTTAAAACATGGATTTGTTTCTGGCGGTGATGAAAAGAGCCTAGAGCATTTTTTGTCATAAGACTATAGAAATAGGCATACCAGTGTTTTTGCAAAAGCTTAACCATAACAACTCTTAAACGAACCATTATCCTATCCGTTAATTGTTAACAGTTATAAGATAATTAAACTGTTTATACTTATTCAACCCATTGCCAGTAGCTTTTAACGTGAGCTGTATCCATGCATAAATTAATATAAGAACAGCGTGAAAGGGGTGAAATATTCCAATGACATATATGAGAAATGCAATAGACAAATTCATGAAGTAATTCTGAAGAACTACAGACTAGAGTCTACATTACATTACCGCGTAGGCCCCTATATAGTAGGCCTACCGATAGGCAGTAGCATAACGTTTAATGGGACTACTCTTTTTTATATCTAACAGCAGTTTTAAATAGCTATCTCATTATTTTCACTTTTAATCGGTATACAAGTTCCCCTAAGCTTAGGGGTGCTCGATAGTGTAGTGGTTAGGTCCGGGGTTCAAATTCCCACTATAGGGTATAAATTTGGTTCGAGATTTCTGCTCCCCTAGCCAACTCAACTGTAATGATTATACTGACCGTACACTGTCGGTGGGTAGATGAGACGGCGATGGAAAGGACTAGCCACCGGGCCCACCCGCCTTCATATGCCGGCGCTATGAAAAATGAAGTCGCTAACACTTCATACTCAGGGCTAGAAAGGTGCTGATAACACGGACGTCCTGAGGGGCAAGGGACAATCCCCCGGAATTTTACAAAAATCTTTTTGATTATTGTGATTACTACAATAGTTCCAACACGATTTTCAATTCGAAAAAAAACAATAATTTAGTTATGTCCTTGACCATTATTTATTTTTGAAGTTGCTACATGTTCTATGTTCATGAATAGCAGGGGAAAAGTCATTTTGCTCCCCCTACAAAAATGTTGCACCCCACAAAACTTCCTGCGGACGCCCATGACTGCTAAAATAGGGCCCCAAGCTTAAAATGTCCAAGGGCCCCCGGCTAGGTTGTTACGCCACCCCTCCATCACCTCATCCCAATAAAATTAAACCTGTACATGTTTTTCTAGCGACCGTATGGCCTCGACCCTGCTCATTTTCAATGGATTGACCGGTGAGATCCTTCACCACCGCTGAACGTTTGAATGGAGGCCACGTTAGTTAGGGTCCCTATGTACGGACCGTGCTAGCCCGAGATTCAAGTCTCTGAAATAAGCCAAAATTAGTATGCGAACCGGGATCCGCAAGCAAAAAGGCGCATGGGACGTGCGCTTTAACCAATGTAGCTGTTCCAGCCCTATGGAATAAACTCAATGTCTCTCTTGGAAGTGGCGCGATATAAATTTGCAATTACCATTACCCTTACCACTCCCAGCCCTCAACGCCATCAAGCATCGTCTGACCTTCTCCCTGCGTATACTCTGACCTCACGTATACGCCTATCGATTTTGATTTGACTGAGCGTTCGTGAATAATCTGGTTCCCCTCTCTAAGTGCTGTATAAATCTTGTGATTACGATTACGATTACCATTAAATGTAATCTGTTGATGCATGCTTACATTTCAAAATGTAAATGTACGTATACGAATGCAGAGGAAGAGAGCTAGACCTACAAAAAGTAGCATTTCTGACTTCAGCTAATCGAAGCTTATAAGATTATCACTGGAGAGGAAAGCACTGCAGTGGAAGAGGTTCTTTGAATTAGCACCAAACAAGGCAACTCGGGGGCACAGGTATAAATTATATATTTAAGAGCCCGAAAGGAACGTTAGGGCAGAAATTCTTTAGTGCAAGAGTTGTAGACCTGTGGAATGGTTTGGATGATAGTACTATCTCAGTGGACACTATCACAGCTTTAAGAAGAAGCTAGGAAAATTGGGCTATTAAGCATTCGAGGTTAATTTGCAGTGGTTCTAACACAGACTACACGTCTTCTGAACCACTTAAATCCTTGTTATGTTATGTTATGCAATGACCTTTGCTTAACAAGAGACGTCTTATCGTGTATGTTTCTAAATCAGGATATTTATCTAGAGCCCTTTAAGGCCCATCTCAAATTCCCCGATATCAGCGATGTATGCCAGCCACCAGTTCTGCCTGAGGTCATAGTGGTGGCCTCTTTCCGGGACGTCCAAGGATTCCATGGTATTAGGTCCCTGCATCGCTAAGCCTCCTGGAACGCGACCTGTGCTCGGCAGCGGCGAAAAGGCAGACCTAGCCAGGGGCGGAATGTACGAAGAAATCTTATCATCGTTGGCAATATATAGTGTCCGGATCAGTGGGGGGGGGGGAGGGTGAAGACCGATGTACTGGGGCGAAATCTATCGACGATTGTATCTACAGTGGTTCTTCCTTAATTCCTTCCTTCTCTGCCGCTGGACCAGCTGCGTTGTCTTCCCGACCACGTCTGGAGACATTCGACGTAGTTGCTATTTTCCAGGCTTGGGACTGGCACTACCAGACTACGGACAGTGGCGGAGTTCTAGAGAAATTCAAATGACAAGTCAAGGTCTGTCCTTTGAAAGTATCAGATGAATGCAATTGTCTTTTTAACTCATGTTTTTTATTATAATTCTACTACTACTGCTGCTGCTGCTACTACTACTACTGTTATTATTATGATTATGATTATGATTATGATAATTATTAAATTCAATAAAATTTTACGGCACGCTCCCAGTGTGTCTCTCTGTCTGTATGTATGCCTGTCTCTTTGTCTATCTATGACAATGACAATGACAATGACAAATCATTTATTGAAACCATAACTCAAAGCAAAACATGATAGCGTCTTATAACATAAACTGGTGACAAAAGGAAGTCCCTAAAGGGATGAACTCCCGCTTCCAGGGACACCTTATTGCCAAGATTATTAACGTGGCGCAAAAACCAAACTTAAAGTCTTAACTAATTCCTCTAAAATAAGAAAAACGGGAAAATCCACATATCTTAACTATACTGCCGACTCTTGGGCAGTTAGAAAGAAAAACCAGAGAAATAAAGATGAAAAAGAAAACTGTAAACGGAAGGAGGAGAACAAAGTAATCCGAAGATTAATCGGAAGGTCAATACTCACGGGAGACTCAAACGCGAGAGAACACACACCAAAACTGGGGGGGGGCGGCAGGGTAATATAATTCATCATCCCCGAGGGATACAAAGCAAAAAACAATAGTCCAACGTCTATAGAAAGTAAGTGCTAGCTATCAATGAAAATAAGGTGTTGTCGCAGTAAGTTTTTAAATAGCAAAAAAGATCCCACTTGTGTAAGGGAAGGAGGCAAGCCGTTCCACACGTGCGGGCCCGTGACCGCAATACAAAATTTCCTGGTATTTGTACGCGCCCAACCTGGCCTATAATTACCAGCCGTCCTCGTGTTGTGGTGGTGGATGTCAGAGCCCACATTAAAGGAAATTTTGAAATTTGTAGGCAAGAGATTTCTTGAGAGTTTATACATGAATAGGCCAATCTGGTATTTCTTTATCTGTTCAAGTTTTAGGATCTTATAATTAATAAAAATGGAATAAGTGTGAGAGCCCCATGGGGCCCCACTAATAATACGTATGGCTCTTTTCTGGAGTGTTTCTAGTTTACGAAGTCTAAATGGATATAGGTTGAGGCCCATACAATGCAACAGTAAGAGAGGTAAGGATAAACCAGAGCATAGTACAACTGTGTTCGTATTGCCAACGGAAGCTTGTTCGCAGCACGATAGATTACTCCACAACTCTTTGCTATCTTCGTTGCAATACTCTTAACATGCGACTCCCAAGTTAAATGTTGGTCAATAATAACTCCTAGGAATGTAGTGCTATTGACTCGATTAATACTATGATCGTTTATTAAGAGATGAACTGCAGTATCAGGAGGTTCAACTTTCCTGTGTGATTTGAATATCATAAACGCCGTCTTATTAGCATTGAGGGACAATTTATTGGCCAAGAACCATTCGGATATGAGACGTAGTTCAGTATTAATCGTGTGTATAAGGTTGCAGTAAGATTTATCCGAATGGAAAACAGTCGTATCGTCAGCAAAAAGTATGAAAGATAGGATGGTCGAGGCGTTAGGCAAATCGTTAATATAGAGCAAGAAAAGCAAGGGTCCAAGATTAGAGCCCTGAGGAACGCCATGTCTTATTATCCTAATGCCAGAAGAGACGCCATTGCAGTAAACATATTGTGAACGCCCACTTAGATAATCAGTGAACCATTCCAGTTGTATACCTCTAATGCCGTAGTTAGATAATTTACTAAGGAGTATAGCATGATTTACAGTATCAAAAGCCTTAGTAAGATCTAAAAAGATACCTATAGAGTATTCATTATTATCTATGGTGTGAGATATTTTATCATATAAGTTGAGAAGGGCAAGGGAGGGAGATTGCTCAGGTTGAAAGCCGTGTTGGGAGTGAAAGATTATATGCGATTTATTTATGAAACTAAGAAGTCTATTAGCCATAGATTTTTCGTAAAATTTTGCAAAATAAGGAAGAATTGAAATAGGCCTATAATTGGAAATTTCATTCCTATTGCCTTTTTTAAAGATTGGGATAATTTTAGCTGTTTTAATAGCCTGCGGTACTATGCCCGTATTGAGAGAACAGTTGATAATTTCCGATAGTATAGAAGCTATAAGCGGTAAGCTAGTCGCTGCAATTATAGGATCAATATCATCATACCCCCTACTATGTGTTGGTTTCATTGATGTACCAAGTTGCAGAATTTCTGCAGGCGTAGTAGGGAGAAGTCCAAAGGAATTGGGTAAAGGCGGAAAGAGGTAGTCAGAGAAGGAGGTATGTGCAGCCGGGATTTGGTCCGATAATGTCTGGGCAATGTTGGTAAAATAATTATTAAAAGCAGTCGCAATTTGAATAGGATCCTTGCATTCGTTACCATCAATCACCAAGGATTCTAAGGGAGGATCCCTCTCACCCATTTTGATTATCCTACGGATCAAACTCCAGGTTTTTTTAAGGTTGGAGCTGTGTTTCGTGAATTCACTCTGGTAATAGGTTTTTTCAGCGTTATTTCTGGCAGTTTTGAAAATGTTTCGATACTCGGTAAATTTTCTCTTATTCATATCAGTCGGATTTTTTAAATATTTCGTGTAAAGCCTAGCCTTCCTTTTAGCAGATTTAGCTAAGCCCTGCGTCATCCAAGGATGTTTGGTTTTCAATTTCTTGCTATTTTTTACGGGAATCTTGGGAAAGGCACTATCATAATTGACCAAGTATTGCTTTAAAAACAGTTCATAAGCAAGGTTGGCATCATTAGCGTTGCATGCCTCATAGACCTTATCCCAGTTGGTATCCTCAACTATTTGAAGAAAATTCATTTTTTGATTCTCAGTGGCTCTCCTATAATCTGTATTAGTAAAATTGCTGAAGGAAGGGAGATTCAAGGCAAAGACCGAAAGGATGGGTAAGTGATCAGATATGTCCGAAATGACAATTTCAGCATGAAGCAATTTGGTCCAAGCGTTTGTGAACACATTGTCAATTAAAGTAGCAGTATGAGCCGTTATTCTAGTGGGTCTAGTAATGGTTGGCAGTAAGTTATAGGAGGCCAAATTATCCAAAAATAGGCCAGTTCCCAGATGACTTTCAGCTTTCAGTAAATCAATGTTGAAGTCCCCTAGTAGGAAGAGATTATTCTTTTTTGCATTAATTTTAGTTAGTAATGCGTCTATTTCAATTCTAAATTTATCCAAGTCAGCACCTGGCGGTCTGTAAATTACACCCAGTTTGCTATTTCCCTTCTTGGTGATTATGTTGATGAATAAACTTTCGAAAGTCTGCGGTACATCTATATGGCTGTCGACTTCCAGTATATCGTAGCTAAGACCTTCTTTAATAAGTAGGCCAACCCCTCCCCCACTACCAGTTGTTCTTGACTTGTGAATGAAGCAATAACCAGGAACGTTAATGGTGGGTCTATCTGTCTGTCTGTCTGTCTGTCTGTCTGTCTGTCTGTCTGTCTGTCTGTCTATCTATCTATCTATCTATCTATCTATCTATCTATCTATCTATCTATCTATCTATCTATCTATCTATCTATTCAAAATCCATTCATCTATTTATCTAGCTCTATCTATCTATCTATCTATCTATCTATCTATCTAGCTCTATCTATCTACCTATCTAACTATCTATCTACCTATCTAACTATCCAGCTATCAGTTATCCGTCTCTTATCTAACTGTCTGTCCAGCTACTCAACCAATATCCCACGCAACCCCAAAATCACTCAGCCAATCATCTAACCCTCGAAATAACAGTCCGACTTCCTGTGTATCCCCTCTGGCTCCTGAGTCTAACCGGAAGTGAGTTTCCCGCGGTGATTACATGTCTACGATCCCCCGCGATGAGCGCAGCCACGTGATCTACTTCCTTCGATCGCTCTTCCCGTCCAGATGCTTCGGTCCCTAATTGCGACCACGATCGGCAGGAATTACGACGATTCGATAATTGAGCCAAAAATGGACGAGCTTAGGATTGTATATCGACCGAGCACTTGTCCAGCCGGACGCCTACCATCAGCATCGAAGGCCAGGCCTCCTTCTCATCTAAGGACGCCTACCATCAGCATCGAAGGCCAGGCCTCCTTCTCATCTAAAGGACGCCTACCATCAGCATCGAAGGCCAGGCCTCCTTCTCATCTAAAGGACGCCTACCACCAGCATCGAAGGCCAAGCCTCCTTCTCATCTAAAGGATGCCTACCATTTGCATCGAAGGCCAGGCCTACTATCCCCTAAACTTTAGGGCCTAAAGGACGCCTACCATCTGCATCAAAGACCAGGCCAACTTCTCATGTAAAGACAGTAAAGGATGCCTACCATCAGCATCGAAAGCCAGGACTACTCCTCATCTTATGGATGCCTATAACCTGAATCGAGGGATGTTTCCTAATTCTTCCAACGTAACACTGAGCTGAAATATTTGGTGAGTACTTGAGCAGTGTCCCCATCATCCACCATAACTTCTCTATTTCCCTCTTCCTTTTGCAATGAGACTCGGTTGACATTCGTGAGACCCGGTTGGAATCTGTGAGAATCATAGCTGTTAAAAACGATAGAAACTGAATTTAAAAAAACGAGAAAAAACGGTAAAAATCGACAAAAGAAAATAATTTGACTTTCTCGCATCTTGTAGGCCCTACTGCAATTTAAAATTAAAAACCTTGTTTACAGAATTTAATCAGCAAATAGCACAACTTTATTAGTAAACACTAAATAACATCATTCTAGAACAACTATTTTATTTCTTATAGGTTTGGTTTAATAAGAAATTGAGAAGTTAAAAATGTTGAAATCTTTTCAAATTTAAATTGCAAACATAAGTCCACATAAGTCCATGCTGACTAAACTAACACAATTAAAAACTAAACTTTGTAGGTATAGATTACATAGTGTAAACTTTCTCACAGTAAATGCATTTCAATTTAGCCAATGCTCAGATTTTTTCTTTCTCGTTTATCAAAATAACGTGAATCCATTCCGCACCCTTTTCTTTTGGAATTTTAGATAACTTAGAAAAAACTTTTTTAAATTTTATTTCTTGTACTGTGCTATTTCGGAAAGTAGGCCTATTTATTTCTCAAATGATGACGTAGGCTAATTAGTGACGTAATTTTGCTGAATCTTGAAAGTACGGAGACAACGTAAGGGACATCAGACAAAAATATTAAACAGAAAATGAAAAAATTAACAGACAGTAAATAAATAAATAAAGTTACATACAGGAAATAAAAGACGGAAAAAAACGATAAGAAAAATAAGAAACGAAAAAAAAACGGTTTTAACAACTATGGTGAGAATAGATTGGAATTTATGATACCAGGTTGGCATTAAATTTTGTGAAACCCCATTGCAGGGCATTCGTGAGACCAGGTTGGCATTTATGTAACCCAGTTAGCATAGATAAGACCCGTTCGGCATAACAGGGCCGAGTTGAAATCACAGAGTCGCTCTGTTGACATAACAGGGTTGGCATAAGCGAGTTATGCAGCCAGAGTCAACTTCGTTGTCAATTCTCGCGAGACTCGAATGACGAACGAGGGAAGATGGAGACCCGATCATTTCCCGCCTGACGAATATATATCGATGACACGCAAGCTACTAACCCACAGGTCAACGAAAGAACACGAACAGGGAATTCTTCCGGCAGCCATCTTATCCGCCACTCGACGGACGGACGGATGGATGGACGGATCGTTGGCTGCTGCAGCAGAGTGTCGGTTGAGATACCCTATACATCAGCATCTAATGAAAGAGTATATTCGGATGACCAATGCAGACAAGAAGCGTTGCTGCTTGGATCTAGACAACAAAGTCGTTTGTCTGTCTGTCTGTCTGTCTGTCTGTCTATATGTCTGTCTGTCTGTTAATTTCTAGTTGGAGAGTTGACTGTATTCATTTCTATAGATTACAAATCAATTGATGGATCGATCGCTCAATCTATCGATCCATCCATCCATCTATTCATCAATCCATCCATCCATCCACTCATCCATCCATCCATCCAATCAATTATCCATCCATCACTCCATTCAGTGGCATTCATCTGTCACTCCATCCACCCATCACTCCATCCATCACTCCATCCATCCTTTCATCCACTCATTCATCCATTCATCCATCCGTCCATCCAATCATTCATTCATGTATCAATATATACGTCTATTCAAATGTCCACCGACCCATATATCCATACATCCACCCTTATCCATTCATCCATCCATCCATCCATCCGTCCATCCATACGTCCATCCATTCGTCCACCCATCCACCCATTCCAACAACGCAAATCCACCCAACCACCCACCCATTCACCCAACATCCATCCATCATTGCATCCATCCATCCATCCATCCATACGTCATTATATTCATCCATTCAGCCGTTCACCCATCCGTCCATCCATCTTTCCTTGTGTGTCACGTGCAGTCGCGCGTAACAATTGCATCCGGCTTGATGCGCCCATTTTGCATACTCTTCACCTGCCTACCCCGCGATGGCCGACCGTTGCCATCCTCTCGATTCCTCGTTCTCGTCCTCCTCTTCTACTCAGTCGTCTCCTCCCTCTCCTCCTTTTCCTTCTAGCAACCCTCTTTCTACATCCTCCTCAATTTCTTCATTCCTTCGTCGTTGGGGAGTGTGCTCCATAGTGTAGTGGTTAGCGTGCTGGAATGTCAATCGCGAGGTTGGGGTTCAAATCCCCGCTAGGGCAGAATTTGTTTCGAGATTTCTGCTCCACCTGCGCCCCCTAGCCAACTCAGCTATAATGAGTACACTGACCGTACACTGTCGGTGGAAGGATGAGACGGCGGGGGACAGAACTGATCACCCGTTCTCATATGCCGATTTGGGAAGATCATTTTGCTAATAAATAAAGTGTCTTCTTTAATAGGCATACAGTTAGGTCTAAATCTGAGTACATTGTCAGCCATCTTAGGCCGTGTATCCATATAATTCGTAGTACAATTAATTGCGAGTTGATTTATACCAAACTCGCCAACTCACTCGCTCGAAGTTCTTAGTTCTTGATCTACAATGGCTTTATTAAATGTGCCAGATACATGTATATCACAAAAGGTTTAATATCGGTTATTTCTTGTTATTCGCGATATTTCCAATGGTCAATCAGACGCCAACCACTCAGATCTACAGTCGCCAGTCACTCTCAGACGACACATACAGTGAAAGTACAAAAAACAAAAAATAAAATTGCAGCTGGTGGGGCCCCTAAGTGGTGGGGCTCCTGGGCTGGCGCTCATGTAGCCCATGCTTAAATCCGACTCTGATATGTACGTAATATGTGTGACTTTAATAGTTTCGTGGATGAGCGTGGTGATATAATCGGATCTTGCTATTTCTTAGCTGTAACCTAGTTAGGCATCTTATGCTGTCACGTTCTATTCAATGCCGTTGCTGTTGATCTGCCCAGCCTCTGAAGCAACCCATCTCTCGCCCACCCATCCATCCACCCCACCAGAAACGTCCAGACGCTGAACTTCCATCTGGACGAACACTGGACGGGTGGTTGGGTGGGTGGATGGGTGGGGCCCTCTCCGCTGCTGCTGGCTTTGTTGCTGGCGGGGTGGGGTGATGATACAGCTGACGCTCGCTCGATACTCAGAGAGAGAGAGAGAGAGAGAGAGAGAGAGAGAGACAGACAGACAGACAGACAGACAGACAGACAGACAGACAGACAGACAGACAGACAGACAGACAGACAGAGAAAGAGAGAGAGACAAACAGACAGACAGAGGCAGACAGACAGACAGAGGGAGCGAGACAGGCAGACATAGACAGTGACAATGAGAGATCAGCAGAGGCATTGGGAGACAGAGACAGAGAAGAAAAGAGGGGAGGGATGAGGAACGTAGGAAGGTGGAAGAAGAGGATTACGGCGCTACATAAATGCAATGGCCGTCCATTCATCACCGGACGTTTTATTGGTCACAGCTTTTAAATCGATTAGTCGACAAGCACTCGTGCGCTAAAGCCAGTGCGTGTATATATACATACATATGTATACAGAGAAGTATATATTTAACCCATAATATATCCATATATGCGTATGTGCAATATTGTATACATATATGGGTATGCGTGATTGTATATGTCTGTGTCTGTGTCTGTGTGTGTGTCTGTTTGTGGGATCCGCTGGGAAATAGGTAAAAAAAACTGGGGGCCCCCAAGTTGGGGCGGGTATTTACATACAGAATCAATCTATGGGGTCATTTGTGGGTTGTTTCTTGTTTGAGCATTAACCGGGTCTACCCTACCTGCCTATTGATTTTGTTTTGACTAAGCGCTTTTGAATAAGCTGATTCCCGTGACTTCGCTTTTTTGTCCGGTGTAGAAATTTCGAGATCAATTACGATAAGTGGTGGTGGTGTAGTGTGGTGGTGGTGGTGGTGGTGGTGATGATGATGATGATGATGATGATGATGATGATGATGATGATGATGATGATGATGATGATGATGGGTGCTATTCATTGAAAATAAAGGCCTTAGTTTTTATCACATAGTCTATATAAGTACACAGTAACAGACCGATGTTTACTGATCGATTGCTGTTTGTTTATGTACAATCTCACTCTTATTAATAATATAAACAAACAGAAATGTCATGAAGTCATGAAGTGAACATTTTGTTACGCTCCTCTCATTGGCCGCTTCCAACTAAAGACTAGGCCTATTCATGACCAATGACGTCACTGTTTCCAAATGGCGACATTCCAACGGACGTTCGTTTCACACTTAATTCAACGCAAATTTATATATACCGTAAGTGGCTGCTCTTTTAAACTAACGGCTTAAAACGGGCTAAAACTAATTTACTTAGGTGGCGAACAGGCTGAAACGAAGCAGCTTAACAGGCTTAAACGGGCCAATTCGCTTAGGAAATATGCCGAAAACTATAAATTACATAGGCGTCGATTTTTACTTTGTTCTCTGGGTGCGTGGGTCCTCCCTCCCTTCCTCTACTCCTACCCTCCCCTCCCTTCTCCGTTCTCCTCCCTTAGGTATAGGTAGTTTTAACGGACCTTCGGAGAAAGAAAATTGTTTCCCTGTCAAGGGTTACGAGGTTAGAAAAAGTATTGGAAATCGGTGACGACGTTTCAGTGTTATTATTTATTTATTATTTTAAATAATAAATAAATTATTTTATTTATGTGCGGGCTGTGACTGTGAGATCATGCAATGTTGGGCATTTGTGTTATAATTGTAGGCCTACTTCTCAAGTTGTGAGATTACTTAATTAGCTGTAACAAATTTAAATTTAAGGTCTTATTTCTTCTGGGTGAGAGGCACCCACTGAACTTTCTCTCTGGGTGCATTCGCACCCAAGGCTCCCAAGGAGTCGGCGCCTGTGATTAATTAGTCACTTCTATCGCGCCGGTGCCTAATGCACAAGACATTAACCGATGGCACATCAAACCAAATTCGTAATCAGGTCAGCATTCCAGAAGACTCAGCTTTAGGAAACGGGAAAAAAGTACGTTTGTTGAAAGTAGGCCCTACTGTTGTTGGGAGCACGGATCGTAGAATTGCAGGTCTTGAAACTACTGTTGCTGGATGTACGTAGGCCTATGTTGGAAGTACGATTGTAAAAGGTACGGGTGCTGGAAACACAAGTGTAATATACGGATGTTACAAGTACGGTTTAAAGCAGAAGTATTCGGACGTACAGTACAGGCAGACGCTAGAAGAGCGGATCGAAGCGTAGGAGTTACGGGTGCTAAACTGGAGTGCGACGATCGTAAAGATAGTGTTAGCGGAATCGTTTCGTAGCTAAACTGGCCACACCTGGGATAATGGAGCTCAGAGATGGGAAACAGATGAACGCAGTTCCAGATTAACAGGCGGTCGACTGATGTGGAGGGAGAGAACGAGGGTTAGTCCGTAGCAGCAGCAGTAGCAGAGGGTTGCGGATGGATTACGTGACAAAAGTCCGCTATTCTTGTGTTTCTTGTTCTCACTTGTTCTTCTTCTTGTTCTTGTTGTTGTTCTTCTTGTTCTTCCTGTTCTTGTGCTTCTTATTCCCGTTCTTCTTCTAGTTCTTGTTCGTCATCATTACTACGAGGAATAACCACGCGCTATCGTATGCCGAGACTAAGAAATATGAAGTCTCCAACACTTTATGCCCGTGGCTGCTGTCGCGTGAGGAGATCGACGACAACGACGAGATGTCATCATCATCACGATGGAGGCGTCGTTGGCGTTCGAGATAGAATGATGACGGACGAAAGCCAGTCTCCACTTGGTCAACAATGAAGGCAGCGAGGCCGAGGTGTAATCGGACACCACACAGCCAAGGTGTAATAGGACACCTCGCGGCTATGGTGTAACCAGACACCGCCCGCGCTGCAGGCGAGCGACGACCCGCGTCTCGAGGAGCAATCTGACACTAATTGACGATAGCTTGACGTGGGGAGGGGGCTGACCGATGCACGCTGAAGTTCCTACTTAACGGAAGGAAAAGGAGAATACGGGACTTGTACTACTGACGAGCGCGACGTGAGAACAACGGTCGAGCGATCACCATCGAGAGGAGCGACCAGCGGCGGCGGCAGAGTATTAGTCCGTCAGATTCAGAGACTGACGCGAAAGAACGATCTGTAGTTAGGCTGTACGAAGCAACATTTGAGATAGTCCGATTTAATAACTAAACGCTTTAATACTACGTGGAAGTCCCCGTAGAGTTAGTGTATATATTTGTTTCTTTAATTAAATACTTTTATTAATTAAACAAAGTTCGTCGTGAATCTTCTATAGAAAAGTTAGGCACGTTAAATAAAAGTGCAAGTAAAAGAACAAGCAGTCGAGGGTCGACATCAACACACGGCAAACACACGACAGTGGCGACCTTCGATTGCGACATTGGCGCAGCCGACAGGATTTTCAACTGAAGACGTCACGACGAAGAGCGGAACCGGAAACGGAAAAGAGGAATCTCAACAGATCGGGACCAGCGGCGAATACAACCCTTCGCAACTGGAGAAATCGAGTGCCGGACTCCGAAGACGAAGGACTCGAAGGAACCGACAGCAACAGGCAAGGACGAGGAACAAGAGCGCCAACGGACGACCGACCATCGCTAGCAACGACGGACGGGAGTGGCAACGGAGGACAGCGGATCAGCCAAGATACCAAAAGACGGAGCTCGCTCGACGTATTCAGAGGGTAAGTCCTTACTGGTAGTCGTGGTAATCTGTGAGGTTGCGGTTGAGGTCTGGATGAGGATTGGTGTGCGAATAGCCGAGGCTTTTGCGTAGCTCCTTTTGCTCAGTTCTGTTCTTGTTGTATTTGTGGTAGAATTTTAGGACGTTGTTTTCTTTGATTTCTGACCAACGGTGACTCTCCTCTAACTTACTTATCTTTTTCTATTAGTGAGCGGACTGTTGGAAGATGGATAAGTTGTCGGTAGAGAAAAGAATGAGGGTGCAGAACACGCCCCATCACAGACTAGTCGCATATCTGATAAAGATGGGACTAGGAGAGAAGGAAGTGGATTCCATGGGTATGAACCAGCTCCGAGAGGCTAGCGCCGAAATAATTGTTTCTGGACGGGAGGCCCCGCCAGAAGTAAGTGAGGAAGTAAGCATAGGTAGCCTAGAGAACAGTATTCGCTCGACAAGGCAGAGGCAGCTAGTCGGGCTCGAACAATTAAAATACGAGAGAAGGGAAGCGGAGAGAGTGGAGAGGAGAAAAGAAGAGGAGGAGGAAAGGCAGAGAAGGATCGAAGAAGAGAGAGAGAGGAGACTAGAAGAGGAAGAAGAAAGGCAGAGAAGTGAAGAGAAAGAGGAAGCGGAGGAACTGAGGAAAGAAGAAGGAGAGGAAGCGGAGCGGAGACTCAGGCTGCTTGAGGAGAGAGCGGAGAGGAGAGAGGAAGAGAAGGAGGAAAGGCAGAGAAGGATCGAAGAAGAGAGAGAGAGGAGACGACAAGAGAAAGAAGAGAGACTGAGGCTCCTTGGGGAGAAGCATGCTGAGAAGATCAGGCTGCTTGAGAAGGAGAGCAGGCTGCTTAGGGAGAAGCAGGCTGAGAGACTATGGCTTCTTGATGAGAAACGGAGGAGAGAAGAGAAGGAGGAAACAGAGAGACTCAGAGTGCTAGAGGAAAAGCAGGCTGAGAAGCTCAGGCTTCAGGAGGAGAAGCAGAGGAGAGAAGAGAAAGAGGAGGCTGAAAAATTAAGGCTTCAGGAGGAGAAACGGAGGAGAGAAGAGAAAGAGGAAGCAGAGAAAGTAAGGCTTCAGGAGGAGAAACGGAGGAGAGAAGAGAAGGAGGAAACAGAGAGACTCAGAATGCTAGAGGAAAAGCAGGCTGAGAAGCTCAGGCTTCAGGAGGAGAAGCAGAGGAGAGAAGAGAAAGAGGAAGCAGAGAAATTAAGGCTTCAGGAGGAGAAACGGAGGAAAGAAGAGAAAGAGGAAGCAGAGAAATTAAGGCTTCAGGAGGAGAAACGGAGGAGAGAAGAAAAGGAGGAAACAGAGAGACTCAGAATGCTAGAGGAAAAGCAGGCTGAGAAGCTCAGGCTTCAGGAGGAGAAGCAGAGGAGAGAAGAGAAAGAGGAAGCAGAGAAATTAAGGCTTCAGGAGGAGAAACGGAGGAGAGAGAAAGAGGAAGCGGAAAGATTGAGGAGAGAAGAGAAAGAGGAAGCAGAGAAATTAAGGCTTCAGGAGGAGAAGCGGAGGAGAGAAGAAAAGGAGGAGGCAGATAAGAGAGAGAGGGAAGTCCGAGAGGAAAGGGACGCAGAGAGGAGACTCAGAGACGAAAGGGACTATAACTTAAGGCATTCGGTCGTAGAACGAATGAAGACATATAGTGAAAGCTTGCGAGGACTCGTGCCAAGATTCCCAAGCGACCATGCACAAATCCCTGGTTTCTTTGTGCATTGTGAAAGGTTGTTCGGCTCTTGCGTTGTCCCGGACGACCTTCGAAGCAGATTACTCTTGACCTGTCTAGATAATCATGCCAAAACAGTGACAGCCAGAATTCTCATTGACTGGACCCAGAAATCGGTGCCTGTTAAGATACCCTGGCGAGCTGATCACCAAAAGGCGCTAGATAAACTTATGCACGATTTGAATAACGCTGTAAGTTTGCAGACAATTGACTACGGCAGAGAGTTTGGTCTATCGACTGACGCTTCAGACAAAGCAGTCGGTTGCTGCTTATTCCAAATTCAAGACGATGGAGCAGAACGGCCAATATATTTCGCCAGTTCTAAATTAGATGCTACGCAAGCGCGTTGGTCCACTGTGGAACGCGAAGCGTATGCTGTGATTTTTGCGTTGAAGAAGTTTAGGGATTGGATTTTTATGTCAAGGACCACCCTCTATTCTGATCACACCCCCTTGACGTTCCTAACTGCTTCTACGCCCACAAGTGCTCAACTTGCGAGAGGGGCTCTGGCCCTCCAGGACTTCGATATTTCTTTTGAATACCGACCTGGGTCGATAAATATTCCCGCTGATCTTTTGTCCAGACTATGATTGAGGAGAAGGCGGACTACCATGTGAGGCACCGCGACAACTGTAAATATAATTTCTAACTGTGCTGATATTTTGTATTTTTATGGGAACGACGAGGACATGGTCTGGAGGAAATCGATGGAGGGAACGACATCATTCTCAGCCGGGAGGCGAACCAATGACTGGCTTTGTCCTCCCCCGGGAAGGGAGGTGTCGCGTGAGGAGATCGACGACAACGACGAGATGTCATCATCATCACGATGGAGGCGTCGTTGGCGTTCGAGATAGAATGATGACGGACGAAAGCCAGTCTCCACTTGGTCAACAATGAAGGCAGCGAGGCCGAGGTGTAATCGGACACCACACAGCCAAGGTGTAATAGGACACCTCGCGGCTATGGTGTAACCAGACACCGCCCGCGCTGCAGGCGAGCGACGACCCGCGTCTCGAGGAGCAATCTGACACTAATTGACGATAGCTTGACGTGGGGAGGGGGCTGACCGATGCACGCTGAAGTTCCTACTTAACGGAAGGAAAAGGAGAATACGGGACTTGTACTACTGACGAGCGCGACGTGAGAACAACGGTCGAGCGATCACCATCGAGAGGAGCGACCAGCGGCGGCGGCAGAGTATTAGTCCGTCAGATTCAGAGACTGACGCGAAAGAACGATCTGTAGTTAGGCTGTACGAAGCAACATTTGAGATAGTCCGATTTAATAACTAAACGCTTTAATACTACGTGGAAGTCCCCGTAGAGTTAGTGTATATATTTGTTTCTTTAATTAAATACTTTTATTAATTAAACAAAGTTCGTCGTGAATCTTCTATAGAAAAGTTAGGCACGTTAAATAAAAGTGCAAGTAAAAGAACAAGCAGTCGAGGGTCGACATCAACACACGGCAAACACACGACAAGGCGACCTTCGATTGCGACAGCTGCCTATCAAGATAGCTTGAAGGACTGCCCTTCTTAATGTTATGCATTGTTCGTTATTGTCACCTGAATCGATGACGTCATTATTGTTCGCCCTGTTCATCTGGATCGATGACGTAATTATTGGTCACCATTGTCGTCTGTATTGATGACGTCATTACTTGTTTGTACTATCATCTTGCTGAAACCAATCTTCCAACTTCAGAGCATCGATGAAGGTTTTGAAGAAGTCGAGTATACATAGCGCGGTTAATATACGAGGAGCGACAGAAATATGGAGTTGTTTTGCATTATGTTGCATTGTTTTCCAGTGCTTGTGTTTGGATGTTAATCCTATCTGTGGCATGCTCCTCCTGTCTGGAGTGTTACCGTTTCCACGGCACGCAGCCAACCGTCTCTGATATTGTATTTGAACACTCTATAGTGTATTGTATTGTATTGTATTGTATTGTATTGTGGAAGAACTGTGCATGCGTCGTCAAACAAATGAATCCGGTCATTGGTTGATGACCTTTTTTTTTAGTCATCACCTTTTTTTTACAACTTTTCTCGGGTCTCCCAACCAATAATAAGGGGTCATTCAACAATACTCATGGGACAAATCTTTAAATTCTTCCAACATTTGTCCCACTAGTTATACTTTATACATACATTGCCTGGGACAAATCAGCCTGACTACTGGGACAAATCCTAAGACTACTGGGACATTTGTCCCACTAGCTATACAGTTAAAATATGCCCTGTGATGACGACAACGACAACGACGACGACGACGACGACGACGATTAATTACTTGATGTACTGAAACATCACAATCATACAGTTATGAAGTTGGAAAAAAATAAATGTTACTGGTACATTCCAAAGGACGTGGGGGATGAAAACTGACCACGCCGCAGAAAACTACTCGGTTTAAAGTCAGTTTAGATTCTACGCGCAGTGAAAATACAAGACCATTCAAGACAATGAATGAAACAATGAGAATAGTGACGATGATGACGATCTCCCCTTGTCGCCTCATCATCCCACCGACTGTGTATAAGAAACTGTACAATCAGTGAACTCATTACAGCCGAGCTGGCTAGGGGGGGGGCAGGTGGAGTAGGCATACAAAAAGTGAAAACGACGGGGGTCATACCATACCACCGAGCCCCTGATTGCCCGAATGGGAGCACCCCGTAGGGTAGGGACTCGATCTCGTTGGAGGCGGAGGATGATCAGCCCTCTCGTTAGAAGAACAGCAACTGATACTCGGAACTGTTCGGCAGAGGTCGTAATTGATCGGAGGACAACTTGTTTTGTCTCCTCCGAGATTTACATTATACAAACATCCGCGGTAGGTGGCTGGCGATGAAAGGGTCGAGCCATATGACTATGTATATACATATATATATATATATATATATATATATATATATATATATATATATATATATATATATATATACACACACACACATATATATTTTATATATATGCATATATAATTATATATACATGCATATATAATTCTATATGCATGCCTATATATGCATATACATATATATTAAGCACATATGATTTTATAGCATATCCACATTCTATACATTATAGTACTTTTTCTCTATGTGTGTGTTCAATCGCGCATATAATATATAATATATATATATATAGGCCTACATATAATATATATATAATATATATAAACAAAGATCTTTTATAGATACATGTATATATCACCTTAATTACATGTGGCCCATGTTTGTATATCACTGTAATTAAACGTGACCTATACGGCGTTGTTTGGTGTCAAAACATCCGACTAATATGCTGCACCGATCGAATGAAATATTAAACGAAACGCAGATGCCGCTCTGAGCTTCGATTAACTATTAAATATAGCCACTCGTTTTCACTTTGCATGACGTCACTTGACCGCGTGACTTTAGCAGAGGTAGGGACGCAGACAGGTAGACAGCCAGAGGCAGTCTAAGAGACGAACGGACGGACGGACACCATTGAACAAGAGCAACAGATCGTCAGACAGATAGATCGCGAGACAGAGACAGCCAGACAGCCAGACAGCCAGACAGACAGACAGACAGACAGCCAGACAGAAACTGACCGACAGGCAGTAAGACAGACAGGCAGACACAGATACACTGACAAAGAGACAGGCTGCGTCATGCGTAATGTTTCATTTGTCTAACGCCATTAAATCTGTACTTCAACAGTCGATCCGTCGATGCTTGACTGAAAGGCATGATCCTAATCCCTCCACAATAGAACCCGATCCACCTCCACCAGGACCCAATCCCTCCCACCAGAACCCAATCCCTCCCACCAGAGCCCAATCCCTCCCCACCAGAACCCAATCCCTCCCACCAGAACCCAATCCCTCCTAGGGGTCAGCCGGGTAGACATTTTCCACCGAGTACCGAATCCGAGTATTTCGATGTACTGTTTGCCGGATCCGGGTACGAACCGAGTACCATTTGTTCCGTATGCGAAGCTTCATATTACATGTAATAAAAAAATTATCGAAATAAATTTCTGCATTTGTAATAACTAATGCATTGTGAATTATAAAAATAAATAATCATTTAAATGGACTTGACATCTGTTATGGACTTCCGATGATGGTGTCGTTTGTACCTTTCTTCTTCAAAATGAATATGCTAGATGAAACTCAAGGCTGATACTATGAGCCTACAAATTCAGGCCTGTGAGGCAGACAAGCAATTATTTGTGTGTACAGTATTTGCCGAGGCGAATACTTCCGAATAGTGCCAAAAAACGGGATATTCGGCCGAGGCAAATGTCAGATGCGATTTCCGGCTGACCCATAATCACTCCCCACCAGAACCCAATCCCTCCCCTTCACAACCCAATCCCTCCCACCAGAACCCAATCCCTCCCCACCAGAACCCAATCCCTCTCCACCAGAACCCAATCCCTCCCCACCAGAATCCAATTCCTCCCACCAGAATCCAATCCCTCCCACCATAACCCAATTCCTCCCACCAGAACCAAATCCCTCCCCACCAGAACCCAATCAATCAATCATAAAATTTATATAGCGCCTCTTCAAGGGCTCTACTCAGAGGTGTAGCCCTCCCACCAGAACCCAATCCCTCCCACCAGAACCCAATCCCTCCCCCACCAGAATCTAATCCCTCCGCACCAGAACCCAATTCCTCCCCACCAGAACCCAATCCCTCCCCACCAGAACCCAATCCATCCCCACCAGAATCCAATCCCTCCCCACCAGAATCCAATCCCTCCCCACCAGAACCCAATCCCTCCCACCAGAACCCAATCCCTCCCCACCAGAATCCAATCCCTCCCACCAGAATCCAATCCCTCCCGCCAGAACCCAATTCCTTCCACCAGAACCCAATCCCTCCCCACCAGAACCCAATCAATCAATCATAAAATTTATATAGCGCCTCTTCAAGGGCTCTACTCAGAGGCGTAGCCCTCCCACCAGAACCCAATCCCTCCCACCAGAACCCAATCAATCAATCAATCATAAAATTTATATAGCGCCTGTTCAAGGGCTCTACTCAGAGGCGTAGCCCTCCCACCAGAATCCAATCCCTCCCACCAGAATCCAATCCCTCCCGCCAGAACCCAATTCCTTCCACCAGAACCCAATCCCTCCCCACCAGAACCCAATCAATCAATCAATCATAAAATTTATATAGCGCCTCTTCAAGGGCTCTACTCAGAGGCGTAGCCCTCCCACCAGAACCCAATCCCTCCCACCAGAACCCAATCAATCAATCAATCATAAAATTTATATAGCGCCTGTTCAAGGGCTCTACTCAGAGGCGTAGCCCTCCCACCAGAACCCAATCCCTCCCACCAGAACCCAATTTCTCCACACCAGAATCTAATACCTCCGCACCAGAACCCAATCCCTCCCCACCAGAACCCAATCCCTCCCACCAGAATCCAATAACTCCACACCAGAATCCAATCCCTCCCCACCAGAACCCAATCCATTCCCAGCAGAACCAATCCCTCCCAACCAAAATCCAATCCCTCCCAACCAGACAATCCATCACCACCAAAACCCAAACCCTCCCCACCAGAATCCAATCCCTCCCCACCAGAACCCAATCCATCACCACCAAAACCCAAACCCTCCCCACCAGAATCCAATCCCTCCCACCAGAATCCAATCCCTCCCCACCAGAACCCAATCCCTCCCCACCAGAACCCAATCCCTCCACACCAGAATCCAATCCCTCCCACCAGAACCCAATCGATCACCATCAGAACTCAGTCCTTCTCTAACAGAACCCAATCCCTTTTCACCAGAACCCGATCCATCACCACCAGAACCCAATCCCTCTCCGCAGCCCCACCAGAACCAAATTCCTCTCCACAGCCCCCATCAGAACCCAGTTCCTCCCCATAGCTCCCACAATAACCAAATTCCTCCCCACGCCTCGTCGAAAACTAATCCCTCCCCACTTCCCATCTGAACTCAATTCCTCCCCACAGTAATCAGCAGAATCCAATACCTCCCTAAACCGCCTACCAAAACCCGATCGCTACCCACAGCCCCTACAAGAATCCAGTCCCTCCCCAAACCCCACCAACTCCCAATCATCCCCTACCAGAATCCAATTCGCCCACAGCCCCACTAGAACCCAGTTCCTCTCTGCAGCCCCCACCAGAACCCAATCCCTCCCTACAGCCCCACCAGAACATATACCTTCCAACAGCCCTCGCCAGAACCCAATCCACATAACCCAATCCCTCCCTAAAGCGCCCACGTAAGTTACCTAACCCAATCTATCCCCACAGCAACCCTCACGACCCAATCCCACAACCCCAAGACCCAACATATCCCACAGCCCTCAGAATCCAATCCATTCCCACAGCCAGTCACCCACCACTGCCACCATAATCAAATCTCTGCCTCACACCTCAATCAGAACCCAATCTCTTCCCACAGCACCCACCAGAACCCAAATCTAGGACATTTCCCCCGACCATCCCCCGACATTTTCTTCCAGACATTTCCACCCAGGATAATTCCCCCGGACATCTCCCCTCTTTGATGACTTACCCAGCATAAACATTGACGAAGTTCATTTTATTGGCTATTTCAATTAATCATTAATCATCTAAGGGGCCATCCATATATTACGTACGCATGGAGGGAGAGTAACCGAAATGCATGTGCTTGCGTACGCTTGCGAATGGGGGGAGTCTACTAATAATGTACGTACGCACATTGATTGGCCTTCAAGTGAGCTAGAGTTCAGTCTTTCCAGCTATCTCGTACTACAAGAGGAAGTAGGACTGTGGGAGACGTGTCACTTGTATGCCACCTTACCTCTGAACATGGGCGGCGATCCCGGGGGGGGGTCGAGGGGGACAAGACCCCCACCTTTAAGAGTGGGGGGACACGCCATACATCGGACCCCCCAAATTTCGAAGAAACACCAAAAAAAGGTCATCAAATTTGTTCATACTCAGGTTATAAAATTTTGTAGACCTCTTTTTTGACCAGATCAGTTCCTAAATGTCCCCCCACCTTTCAAACAAGATCGCCGCCACTGCCTCTGAACGCTATTATTAAACTATCACACAACTCAACAGCGAGTCCATGGATTACTCATCCTTCAGTCTGGCCTAGAGTGCAGACAGTCGCTGCCTGGACCTGTGTAACTCACACATTCTGCAGCTGGTCTTAGGGGGGTGCATCAACTGTACGTACGCAGGTGAGGGTGTGGGAAAAAGTATGCGCAGTCTTGTTGTCCTCGAGACCAAGGTCTTGGTCTCGAGTGCACTCGAGTTCGTTTTTAAAAGTCTTGGTCTTGGTCTTGGTCTTGAGGTTCAAGGTCTTGGTCTTGGTCTTGGTCTTGAGGTTCAAGGTCTTGGTCTTGGTCTTGGTCTTGGTCTTGAGGTTCAAAGTCTTGGTCTTGGTCTCGCAAGACCAAGACCAAGACCGGCTGTTAATATGAACAGTCATGTAACAGAACTCAAGAATTCTGTATCAAGCCTGCTTGCATCATACGACCAATATCTATGGATGGATACAAGTCATGTTGGTCAGGAAAACCCATTGGCAGCAGCAACAGTTATTCTGTATCATACGGTATGATAAACCATGGGAAGACTTCAAAAGGACTCACTATCTGTACATTTACATCCAGTGCTTGAAAAGCTACTCTGTGTGTGTCAGCGACTTCAGCACCTGTAGAACGTATTTTTTCACATGGCGGAATTTTTATGAGGCCCACCAGGCACGTCTTGGTCAGAAAATTCTGAGCGAATTGGTTTTTATAAAATACAAAAGGCATTTGGTATAAGAGTTTGCATGAAGGACTTTGAATACAAATTCGGATTTCTCTGCAGTTTGCATTTAAAGTTAATTTGCTTGAATAAAATAAAAGACTCATGTTTTCATTAAAATAGCGAATATTTTGACTTGACAATTTTTAGAAGTCTTGACATGATTTCGATTTTTGGGTCTTGGTCTTGGTCTTGGTCTTGAGGTTCAAGGTCTTGGTCTTGGTCTTGGTCTCGAGGTTCAAAGTCTTGGTCTTGGTCTTGGTCTCGAGGTTCAAGGTCTTGGTCTTGGTCTTGAGGTTCAAGGTCTTGGTCTTGGTCTTGGTCTTGAGGTTTAAGGTCTTGACAACAAGACTGAGTATGCGTGCGAACAGGAAGGGGAAGGGTCCAATTTTCCCGGATTTTTGCGTACGTAATATATGGATGGCCCCTAAGTAGGTATATTAATTATCAAGTATAAGAAACACATGTATGAACCATTTCAGAATTTTCAGTTTCTAAACATACCTCACTAACCATTCAGAACTGCAAATTGTGAGCTATTCCTCGCAAGTAATCTAGACTCGATCGGTGTTCGAAATCCCAAACTATGTTTAATATTCGCGCATTACAACCTTTACACTTAGGCCTGATCCTTGTTTGCTGCACCACGCGGCCGCCGATGTTCTGGTCCAGCACAGCATTATAATACAGAATTTAATACGAAACTAACGTCTAACTTTCAGTAATTAGCCTATAATTTATAACTCATCGTGTGCGACGTAATTAAGGCAGTTTATTCAACATAGACAATTAAGACATCGCATATGACAGTGCGCATGACTCCGGTATATAAAGTGTGTATAATCAGAAAATATTTAAATATTAATGCAATTTAATATTTGCAACTCGAAAGTCCGTATTTCTCGGGGGTTGGGGGGGGGGAGAAATGCATGGGGAGGAATGTCCGGGAGGGTAAATGTCCGGATACCCGCCCAACAGCCGCCACCAGAACCCATTTCCTCCCCACAGCTCCCACCAGAACTCAATCCTCCCCATATCCCCACCAGAACCCAATCCTTTCTCACACCCCCCGCCCGAGCAGAACCCTATCCCTCTCCACAGCCCCCATCAGACTCCAATTCCTACCCAGTCCCCGCCAGAACCCAATCCCTCCCCAAAAGCCAACCAAAACCCAATCCCACCTTCCCACAGCCCCAATCCCTCCCCACAGCTCCCACCATAGGCGTAATTTGTGGGGGGTACGAGGGGTACCCGTACCCCCCACTTTTGGACTGGGGGGTACCGCACCCCCCACATTTTGAATAATGCCAATGAATATTTTATTATTGTGCCTTCCGCAGTCTCAGCCTTGTTTCGTGTTTGTAAGAAATTGGTAACCCCACTTTTTAGACCAAAGTTACGCCCTGATTATTATTATTATTATTATTATTATTATTATTATTATTATTATTATTATTATTATTATTATTAAATTTCTCAGTCCCACTGTCCCACACAAAAGCTGCGTGATGTAAAACCTGGTCTCTCTGACGGCTTTTGTGTGGCCGCAGAGAAATTTAGATGATTTGTAATTGTAATTGTAATTGTAATTGAACATTCAGGCCCGCCGAGAGGGGGGAAAGAGGGGCAAATGCCCAGGGGCCCGGCGACTTTTTAGGGACCCGGGCCGGGCCCGCAATCAACTTATGAAAAATATTATAATCAGTTATACCGGTACATAGTTTATGATTTATGCCTTTGTAAATATAGCACCTGACGCTTAATTACACTCAGTTTAAACTATAAGCATCTGAATAAAATCCTAGTTGTATATAATATCGTACGGTCGTACCCGCACTTTTATTATTTCAATTTGTGTTTTTAAAAAAATTTTCTTACGACCGTACGATATTATATTTATATTAAGCCTAAATAGTCCGTTGGCTTATGTCAGGGAACAGAAATTTTGGGTAGAATCTTGGCAATGATGTTTAAATTAATGATATTTTAGTCCTGAAGCAGAAAAAATTTGTTGCCAATTTTTATGTCATGGTTTAGGCCCCCTAGCGGACGTTTTTGCATGACGTCATATCCGCACCTTAAAAACTGCCAATTAGTCAGTCAGTTTGGTGTAAAAATTGCTCACTTGATGTTGGAAGCATGAAATTTGGCACATGGTAGCAACATACGATGAAGAAATGTTTTTAGCTATATAGGGCAACCGCAGATTTGCCTTCTGGCCTCAGTGGCAGCCATTTTCCAAGATGGCCGACCGAAAATAGAGATTTTTCAATATCTCAGCTTCTAGTTCACTTAGAATCGTAATCTTGGTGTCTAAACATACATATTTATGGGCAAGGATTTCAATAGAACTAAATTCAACTAATTGCAATCACTTACCTATAAGAGAAAAGCTAATTGTGGTAGCCATCTTGAAGTTAAGGTGGCCTAAAAGGGGCAGTACGGTGCAAATTATGAACTAGTTGCTCATTAACTGATAGAAGCATGAAATTCGGTACATATTAGTATGAACATGACCTAAGGGAATTTTGTAGCTATAGGACCATCACAGATTTGCCTTCTGGCCTCAGTGGCAGCCATTTTCCAAAATGGCCGACCGAAAATAGAGATTTTTCAATATCTCAGCTTCTAGTTCACTTAGAATCGTAATCTTGGTGTCTAAACATACATATTTATGGGCAAGAATTTCAATAGAACTAATTGCAATCACTTACCTATAAGAGAAAAGCTAATTGTGGTAGCCATCTTGAAGTTAAGGTGACCTGAAAGGGGCAGCCCGGTGCAATATATGAACCAGTTGCTCATTAACTGATGGAAGCATGAAATGTGGTACATTGTATGAACATGTCCTAAGGGAATTTTGTAGCTATAGGGTCATCACAGATTTGCCCTCTGGCCTCGCTGGCAGCCATTTTCCAAAATGGCCGACCACAAATAAAGATTTCTCAAATATCTCAGCTTCTAGTCCACTTCGAATCGGGACCTTGATGTCTAAAGATACATATTTAGGGACAAGGTTTCCCATAGAACTAATTGCAATTACTTACCGACAAGAGAAAATCTAGTTGTGGTTGCCATCTTGAAGTTAAGGTGACCTTAAAATTATGATTATAATTTTTGTTGTTAAGCATACAGTAGGCCTAGTTCGGGCAAGGATTGCTAGGGAACTAACCATTTCTGAAATTAATGACTGTTCATATTGACAAAAGTCTTGGTCTTGGTCTTGCAAAACCAAGACCAAGACCAAGACCTTGAACCTCAAGACCAAGACCAAGACCTTTGGTCTCAAGACCAAGACCAAGACTTTTAAAAACGAACTCGAGTGCACTCGAGACCAAGACCTTGGTCTCGAGGACAACAAGACTGCAATAATGGTAGGCCTACATCGTTGTAGGCTTATATATCTAAAACTATTATGAATGTTGCTTTGTCAATATATTGTGGTGCTATACAAATTAGCAAACGGTCCCGCAGAAATAGCTCTCGCAAACATAATTTAATTAATTATATTGGATATTTCATTTCTAATAATATTACCGCTACGGCGCTAGGCCTACCTTATTTTATTATTTTAATAAGCGCTGTTATCGGTATTTATAAATGAGCTGACCCAGGTTTATCGAGTTTTAGATATAAATGACGTCATTTCAATGTTTGTTCATATATTTCGATGACGTCATCGTCTCTATAGTTTCCGCGGCTTTGTTGCAATATTGTTACTTTGCTTTGGGACCCTGCTGAGCCTCTGGCGTGGCGTAAAACCCCGTAAGCTCATTTGTTTGGCAGGAGGGCCTCTGGCGTGGCGTAAAACCCCGTAAGCCAATACTTTCTCAGTAGTTTGTTATACTTTTCCCTGCTGAGCCTCTGGCGTGGCGTAAAACCCCGTAAGCTCATTTGTTTGGCAGGAGGGCCTCTGGCGTGGCGTAAAACCCCGTAAGCCAATACTTTCTCAGTAGTTTGTTATACTTTTCCCTGCTGAGCCTCTGGCGTGGCGTAAAACCCCGTAAGCTCATTTGTTTGGCAGGAAGGCCTCTGGCGTGGCGTAAAACCCCGTGGCGTAAAACCCCGTAAGCCAATACTTTCTCAGTAGTTTGTTATACTTTTCCCTGCTGAGCCTCTGGCGTGGCGTAAAACCCCGTAAGCTCATTTGTTTGGCAGGAAGGCCTCTGGCGTGGCGTAAAACCCCGTAAGCCAATACTTTCTCAGTAGTTTGTTATACTTTTCCCTGCTGAGCCTCTGGCGTGGCGTAAAACCCCGTAAGCCAATACTTTTTTGGTGTTTTGTGTTGTGTATTTCGGTCACTTCAATCATGCACAGATCTACACGGGCGTTTAATGCCTCAAGTTCATAGGCGTAATTTGGGGGTACGAGGGGTACCCGTATCCCCACTTTTTGGACTGGGAGCATCGTACCCCCACATTTTGAACAATTTCTATCAGTATTTTATTATTGTGCCTTCCCAGAGATCGCAGTCTCAGCTTGCATCGCGTATGTAAGAAATTGGTACCCCCCACTTTTTAGACCAAAGTTACGCCCCTGGCTCCCACCAAACCCAATCCCTCCCCACAGTTCCCACCAAACCCAATCCCTCCCCACAGCCCCGCCAGAACCCAATTATTCCCCCACAGTCCCACTAGAACCCAATTCCTTCCCATAACCCCAGTCTTAATGGGCACTATACTTCAAATATTATTCGGTTACCAATGAACTAGCCATTCTTCGAACAGTTTACCAACTTCAAGCGAGAGTCAGAAGAGCTCATAGTAGCTGCTAATCCAAAGACAGTAACATTTTACATAAACATTTACTGTCTATTTTGTAAGATCAGAGCGTTTTATTTACATTATTAAAAGGTTACTTACTTACTTACCTAAAAGTCTATTCACAAGCGCTTCGTCCCGTCAGAGGGCTTGTCCAGAGATGCACAGTCGAGGTCCCAGTTTGGTTGTCAGAGACCAGAGAGAGGACCCGAGTTCACTAGGGGGCGCAAGTGCAACAGAAAAGCTCGAAACACCTTCTTCCCATGCGGGTATAACGACCCCGAACTCTTCTGAATTGAGTGAAAAATCTCGGCTATAAGGATAATCCATATCTAAATATATTCGTTCCAAATGCTTCAATGATTTACAACTGAATCAAAACTCTCGGTTACTAAATCTCCAGCACAACAATGCAACTGAAACAAATTCTCTCAGGCCACCAAAACAATTTACTTAAACACGAGTAAACAGTATCTTGCGTCAATTTATTTCTCTATCTCCACAGCACCAACATCTAAGACGATTTAGTATGTTAGCATATTTACCTGATCATTTTATTGTTATTCTTATCACTATCGTCATTAGTATTTGTATTATTGTTGTTGTGTTATTATTTTATTATTACTATCATTTAAGTACTAATTAAGTAACAAACACATGTATCACGAGTAATAATCAAGAATGATGTGCCAAGGTTAGTATAAGCCATTAGCTATTCTTGGCTACTGTTGCACAGTATTTCCTGAAACAGGACTAACTGTAACACTTGTTTTGTGCGATAAACAATTCACAATAGACCAAGCACCAATCAACCAAGCATTCATCAACCAATTCCACACCATGGACTTGCCAACTAAAGAGTGACCGCCTAATAATAAGTGTAAACCCTTTCCTGAAAACCCAGCAACACAACGACAGTGAATAAGCCGGTCTCCCTGAGATGGGTTTTGTGTGGAGCTGAGAAATTTTGGAGATTTACATTACATTTAAATTACATCAACGTAATACACCGGTATACTGGTATATACAAATGCAATATACAAATATATGTACTTGTACACACACACACACCAGTACAAATATACATATATATATATACACAAATATACATGTATACATAAATATTATGTAATTATATGTATATATATTTGTGTGCATATATATATGTACAAATATATAAATATATATACACACAAAATAATAGGACTGTGTTTCGTATTGTGCTCCATGAAATGTTCAAAAGTGTACATATGACCACACAACATAGCATCAAAAGCACTGATGCCTGTGAGGGAAGAACTTTGCTCAAGATCCATATACAGTAACCATCTCAGTGGGGGCTTGAACCCGTACTCTCCGCATTACAAGACGACCCCTCTAACCAATCAGATACTGTGTCCCACTGATAAATTCCTGGCTCTCTGCAAGTTGCTATTGTACACCAACTTACAAACACAGATTCTTTCGTGGGTCAACAATGCAACACGTTTTTTGTAATTTTTATCTTTTACACTAGTTTTTTTTAGTTTAAATGCAGAAATTCTTCACCAGTTCCAAGTAGCTTGGGGAATAGCAGAAGCAGTTACTGAGTTCAGTTCAAGACCGGTGTAGGTCTTACACAGACAGAGCAAATATTTGCTCACTACTGACGGCTCCAGTCAATCAAGTCGTTGCTCTTAGCAAAACCAGCTACACCGAAAACCAGTTCTATCATTTTCACCAATTATCTTGTATTTTCATTTCTCTATTTTTAAACTTTAAAGCTGCTGTGATAAGGTTCCAATGCATAAATTACAATAATTATCCATTTCCACTGATCCAAATCTTCTCGAACATGCAGCAGGTACGCGAGGTATGCATAAGCAAACAGGAAGCGTTTTGCGCAGTTAACTTGGACAGATTCCGTGCATGAAGCGGCATTGACAAATGAGTAACTTACATAAATATACAGTTTATTTCAATATTTATACCATCCCAACTGACATGCAGCTGGAAAATGCAGTACAACGTGTAACTGTTGCTTAGTCGATTAAACTGAGTTCCAGTGAATTTTTGGAAGTGTCAGCCTTTGCTGCCAGTTCAGACGGAACTTCTCTGTCTTTCGACGCTTTCGTCCACATACTCTGCGTCGGAAGAAACTGTCTTTCGAACGTATTCCGGTTCTCTGCTATTCTTGACTACATCTTCAGTAACGACGACACTGACAATGTCAGAACCGGGAACTTCAAACATCGCGTCAAGCAGAATCTTCTCCTGAGAGGAAAAGCCAAAACAATTCTCAGTTAGAATTTTCGTAAAAAAAATAATTAGAGTAGGGCTGTTGATTAATCGCAGTTAACGCGCGCGATTAACGCGTTAAATTTTCTGGACGATTAACGCGATTAAAAAATTTAATCGCGATTAAATTTTAATCGCAAACAGACAGTTTTGGATAGGAATTTACCGAACACTGTAATGCGTGAGGTACTGCCGAAGCCAAAAGTCTTTGGTCGAGATTGGGCTTAATTCACTAAGTTGTGTTGGGCGAACTCGTAAGCAACCAAGACAATTTCCTGTTAATGGCGGTGTACACTAGTTATCCAAATTCGTCCTTTTTGCGAAAGTTTCCATGCATGTAGTTTAATCTTCGTTCGTATTATATCTTCTAGCGTGTTATTAATCATTTATCAAATGTCGGAGAAAAAGAGCGAGAAGGAAGTGGAACGATCTATAATGAACGGCCAGTTCCTTTTTAAAACGGCAGATACGAAGGTGCACCTAAGACACTTGCAAAGTTAACACAGAAATATCTAGGGTCGCCAACAACTAACGCTCCATACGAAAGACTGTTTTCTGCTGCTGGAAGCATTCTGAATAAGAAACGTTCAGCACTCTCACCTGACAATGTGAGCAAGTTAGTTTGTCTCAACCACTGGCTGAAACAGGACTTATGAAAAACAGAAAATGGATTAACTTCGAAATTCTACATATATGTATTAACATATATGTAGAATTGATAATCATGATGTGGAACGATTAATGCAGAAATGCAAATGGACAAGCATTGACAAGTTTTTTTATTTAAATTCACTGCTGTTTACTATCTGTAAACAACGGCAAAGTCTTGCTCGTGATGCGATTAATCGCAAGATTAATCGCAATTATTTTTTTTAATCGCAAGATTAATCGCAATTAAAATTTTTAATCGTTGAACAGCCTTAAATTAGAGTAATTAACCGTTCTACAACAACTTTTTTATAAACAATAATTCTCTCAGAAACAACCAAATAATTCTAAATTACAATTAACCTAGAAAAATAATTACTTTTAATAATTGGCCGCTCCAGAACTTTTTTCTCTAGATAATATTTTCTCTTAAAAAACAGACAATTCTAAATTAAACTTAACGTATAAAACAATTACTTATTTGGAATAATTAGCTGTTCCAAACTCAATAGATCATTTCTACCACAGCAGGTAAAATAAAATACCAAATCAGTCAAAAATTGTATTAATTTTTAATTATATAACATTTTAAATTTTTTACTTGCTAATTAGTATTTTTTTAAATTATTTACACCTTTGACAGAAAAGATCAGGGAAGTTAATAATGTTTATAGATGTCTTTTTAGTGACTACTTTACCATAGTAATTAATAGCTTTTAGATATTTAAAGTGTCAACTAATTCTGATAGACGTAGTAAACAGTTATAACACTATGTTTAAAGAGATTTAAAATGTTAACTAATTCTGATAGACATAATGCACTGTAATAATACTACATTTAAAGAGATTTAAGACTCAAAGTTAAACAAGCCAAAGTACCATGATCGCTCGAAGACCTCTGGCACCTGTCTTGCGCTCCATAGCCAGGTGAGCAATCGCCTTCAGAGCCTCCTTTGTCATTTCAAGATTCACCTGAAGAGAAAATCCAATTCAATTCGTACTGCCACATCATAACAAGTCCCAATCCACTTTTAGTACGTCACTAATCTAATCGTACGTTATCTCAATCTAATCTAATCTAATGACAACCCACTTCTATAGCGTCATCACTGTAACATCCAAGACATCAGTTGATGATGATCACTTAGTGTGAAATCATAATCAAAGCTTGTGATCTGTTGGAAAGAAGAATATGAAGAGCACTCCCTTAAGCTAGCCCTAAATCAGCCATTGGTATGAAGTGTTAGTGACTTCATTTTCTCAGCCTCGGTATATGAGGGTGGGTGGCCAGTCCTCTCCCTTGCCATCTTATCCTCCCACCGACAGTGTACAATCGATGTAATCACAGCGGAGTTGGCTATGGGTACAGATGGAGCAGAAATCTCCAACCAAATTTCTGCCCTGGTGGGGATTTGAACCCCTGACCTCTCAACTGACACAAAATCTCTTAAACCTCACTAGTCTTTATGACACTTATGTTCATTAAAAAACACCAAAAGTGAATAGTCTGAAGGCTGGAAAAGACACCACCAGCTCTTGCACCAACACACAACCCAACCCAATGGCATCTCATCCACAATCGACAGTCCACTTTTCGAGCTAGGTTTCTAAAAAGAACCTAATCTAAATCGGGCAACTTCTGGAGCACCATTCCATAATGCACAAGACAGCCGATTCCTAATTCAAAGGCATCATTCCATTGTCACTCGTATGCAAAGCCACAATCCGAAATGACAATCCTTTGGACAACAAGTCTCAATACATGCAGCCCAAGAGACCAAAGACATCCTAAGTAGGAAGAGCATCGGACGAAGAAAGACAGTGGAAGAAATTCGTTAAGAAGTCTGACCTTATCCATGCTGAAAAGCGCCTGGTACTGTGAAACGAGCGCATTCTTTGGCTCTGTCAGAATCTGCATGAGGATATCTTCCGAGAGCGAGTGGAATGGAACGACGACCGGAAATCGACCGACAAACTCCGGAATCATTCCGAACTCGATGAGGTCGCGAGCCTCGACCATGCGGATCAGACTGTCCTTCTCCTCCTGGTCTTCCTTGGCGCTCTCTCCCTCACGATATGACTTGAGGTCGCTCTGTGCTGCGGCCCTTCTGCCGAGACTGCTGTCAGTGATCGAATCGAATCCAAGAAACTGCAAACATGATCAAGTGTTTAAAATAACTTCTAGTGCAAAGATTTAAAATTAATTAGTAATTGGTTAATTTTACGAACTCAACATAGCTGCACAGTTATCCAATGCCTAATAGCAACTGCAACGAAGACAAATTATGGTGCTTTTGCCCTTTGTTTGCCACTGCCAGCCAACTTAACTGCAGCAGAAGCTTAGCTGCTGTCCCAGCCAACGTGAAAACAGCTGTGCAGTGTGCACCCATACACTTGGCAGTCCAGTGCAGGCCCTTTATGCTTTGGAATTTTGTCTGGAAACAGTACATATTAACTGACCTTCTGATGTTTGCGTCGACTGATGATGCGGTCCATTCCGTTGAAAGCACCAGATGCCACAAACAAGATATTTGTCGTATCAACCGCAACGCTGTCCCCACGCAACTTGCGCGAGTTCCTCTCAGGAACATTCACGATTGTCCCTTCCAGCAATTTCAACATTCCCTACAGTGCAGGATAGCTGTCATTTATAATTCCATTCAACCGTAGCAAAGGTAACACAACGGTAGCAAAGGTAACACAATGGTAGCAAAGGTAACACAATGGTAGCAAAGGCAACACAATGGTAGCAATGGTAGTACAATGGTAGCAAAGGTAACACAATGGAAGCAAAGGCAACACAATGGTAACAAAGGTAACACAGTTGTTGCAAAGGCAACACAATGGTAGCAAAGGCAACACAATGGTAGCAAAGGTAACATAATGGCATCAAAGGCAACATGATGGTAGTAAAGGTAACACAATGTTATATATGTAACACAATTATTTTCATGCCTCCACAGAAACTCTCCAGCTGTGCGAGGGTTACGGTAACAATTGGTTCCTCGCCTCTACAGAAACTCCTCAGAAGCATGGCCAGAGGTCCAAAGACAATTTGGCTGAGGCACAAGCATGATCACTGCAATCCAACAATAGCACACCTTTTTTCAGCCATAATCAGTATTTCAAAAATATAATTAAAAATTAATGTCTTGAGCCAGCAGACACACTAAAGCCTGAATGTTTTCAGGCAACATATTTTCAACATCAAAATTCTGCATCATCTCCTACCTGCTGGACTCCCTCTCCACCGACGTCACGAAGCTGATGGATGCCAGGCACGCTGCCAATCTTGTCCACCTCGTCCAAGAAGACAATTCCTACAACACAAGGAATTAAACAATCAACTAGAGTACACCTGAGCATAGGTTATTCACATATGACAGTAAAATTAATAATCAGTTCATTTGCTTTTGTCGACATAAGATGATGACATATGGCAATTATTAGGTATCCAAACAACTCTACTAGACAAAGTCATACAATGAAGACTCCAATGGTTTGGACCAGAGGAAAGCATGCCAGTTGACTGAAATACACACAATGCACTACATGCAAGATTCAAAGAAAAACGACAAAAGGCTATGCTGGATATAGAATATAAACGATGACATAACATCACTTCGAGTAACACCAAAGGGGCAGTGGATTTGACAAATGGCCGAGGACAACAGAGATCATTTATTTGAACCCATCGCCGCCAAATGGCTGGCATCAGGAACTGATTAATGATGTTTCTGTTGAAAAAAGATCACAAGGTCTTTTGACACAAGCATATTACAACAGATGAGACGAACTAGATTAGGCACCAACTACATTAGATCTGATCAGATATGATTAGGCCAGATTAGATGAGACCAGAGGAAATAGGTTATGTACCCCACCATCTGCAGTCTGAGGGCATAACATGGCGTTAGTCCTATACTGGTCCAGGAGAGAGGGTTGTCTACTAAACTTGATTGGTGGAAAAGGTCTAGATGACACTGGACAGTAAAAACCTCATGAACATCTGCAAAACTACAACCCCCCACCTGTAAACTTCTAGATCTACCAGTGGGTACATTATGAAATACGTATGCACGCAAATGTATGTATTTATGTATATGTTTGTATGCACATATGTAAGCAAGTATATGTAATTGTGTATGCAAGTATATGTATGTATGTGACTATGTATATATGTATGTATGAATGAATCTGGCTATTTATATAGAATTGTTAAGGCATCATCAAGGCTCAATAAAAATGAATTAAGCTTAGGATCTAAGTTTCTGACCATTTACATTAGAATTTCCATTACAAGGAGGTTCTGGCATAAAAACAATATTGAAGACAATTCGTTCGAAGCGATCGGCGGATCAGAGGATGTTCCAACTGACCCTGCTGAGCTTTATCAACCACGTAGTTGGCATCCTGCAGCAGTTTTCCGATGACTGATTCGATGTCTTCACCAACGTATCCGGCCTGCGTCAAAGTCGTGCAGTCGCAGATGGCAAATGGAACGTCAAGGCAACGCGCCAGAATCTGGGCTAAGAATGTTTTACCTGCAAAAGCCATCAACAGTTTACCTCTACAGTTACCATAGTACATTTCAGTTTAAGGTATCTTAAAAAAGAGCTGCCGATAAAATACAATACACCACAACTGCATTTGATACTGCCTTCTTCCATAGGTCAGAGGTGAATACACGACCATACGACAGAACCTCGATGGTGCTGAACAACCGTGCATTAAAGACTTAAAGACTCGAGGTCCCTACACAGTGACCACCTTGGGCAAGGCTAAAACCCATACGCTCTGTATTACAGGAAGTGCTCTAACCAATCAGCCATTGAGCCTGTGCTAGCTTAATGGTGTCAAAGTTCACTTCGGAAAACAGTTGATGATCAGTCAGTCAGATAACTAGAAAAGTCGCCCCTGGATTTCCTTCTCGAGAAAATTAATCCTTTAACGACAAGAGGGATTAGTTTTCCGTGCATTTTAGTACACACTCGTCGTTAAAAGGTTATGACAAGCAAGACGCAAAATGACAGGTCATATAACGACCAACAACATGGCTGCAAATATGCCCAGTCATTGAGAGAACATAATTCCACTTAAATCCATGGCTGACACGTCTATGGATCGATAGTCAACACAACACCTTTAAAACAATTAATGTAACCCAGAAATGATCCGATTCCTGCATAACACATCATTTATATAGCACCTTTACAAGAGATAGAGTGCAGCAATAACTGTGAAAGTCAGATACCTGATCCTGTTGGTCCCAGCATCAGAATGTTGCTCTTGTCCAGCTTAAGGTCATAGGACTCGGCCTCCAGAACATCACTTGCGTGGCGTGTTTCCTCGGGCATTTGGTGGCCGTGGGTGGCACCTGGTCCAAGTGCACTGCCCTGTGTGATCCCGGCTATTTGTAGCAGTTCTGGATTTGATGCAACAATACAAAACACAATGCAACACAATGCAAAACAACACGGTGGCACCATGATAGACTGTTGACACAATTTCCCTTAGTATTCATATAGGCATGTCAGTGATAGAGCTGTACTGATATCACTCTTTGCCGATTATGCCAATATCCCGTATAGTTGATTACTGAAATAGCCGATACAGAGTATGAAGCCAATTATTTCATTATCGCTCAAAAACTGGGCAAACGACGTTGTATAAGGAGTTTCCAGTTCTGTGTGTATAATAGGTCCTTGGTTGCTACGGTGCCTAGTAAGTAGTGCAATACTAAATATAAATCAATAAGAAACAAAACAGATATATGTGCTCATTTTTTCTTTTTATAATGATTATAGTGCAAAAACCGTCAATTGTAAATTTTTACATCGGTGCAGATTATTTTTTGCCAAACCGATTGCACTGATTGCTCTAATAATCGACCCGATTACGAGTATGGCCGATTAATCAGTACAGCTCTAGTGTGCAAGTGTGTATGTATGCAAGTATGTATGTGTGCATTTGTGAGTATGTATTTAGTGTATCAGACTAGTGCTTTTGAGAAACTCACAGGCGTGCTAAACGTCATTACCTAACAGATCTAAAAAGGTGCAACTTGAGAAGGGTTGGAAAACATTTCTGGAGGTGATTCCAGTGGAACAATACATTAATGAGGGAAAGATTGATCCAGAATGACAGTCCAATGCACGAGAAGCACAGCTTGCCTGCCTTCTCAAATGCAAGTGCTTCCTGAGTGCAGAGAGCGCTGACCAGCTTGGCAACACACAGTGTGTCTATTGTCATCATGCTGGTGTTTGAATCTAGGTGCTTGGAGTTTTCCTAATCTGAATCGTGGTGTATCTCAAGCAAGAACATTTACCCTGATGACCGCACCACAATATGTTTACATCTCGGATATGAGAGACTAGCCTGGAGACCAAGGTACTATAACTCCCAGACAAAGGTGATTTATTAGTAACATGCAGCCTACAGGCCTGGGCAAAAGCACTTTAACCTCCAGACCAAGGTACATTAATCTCTACAGCACAGAAGGTTCTTAAAGTCCAGTCCATGGTTCTGTAACTCCCAGCTTACATGACACTCTACCCAAAAATAGTAAAGTAGGCTTTCAACCTCCAGTCCAAGGTTCTTTATCCTCCAGACAACATTGTACTTCAACCTCAAGGCTAAGGTACTTCAACCTTGACACCAAAAGTCAACCTCCAGTCCAAGGTTCTTTATCCTCCAGACAACATTGTACTTCAACCTCAAGGCTAAGGTACTTCAACCTTGACACCAACAGTCAACCTACAGTCCAAGGTTCTTTATCGTCCAGACCACATAGTACTTCAACCTCTAAACTAAAGTATTTTAATATTCATATCAAAAGAAGGGTTTAACGTCCTCCATAACCAAGGTTCTTCCTGCTGACGATTAGAGCTGTACTCATTAATCGGCCATGTACTCTTAATCGGTTTCGGCAGAAACAATCGGTGCCCACGTAAGAAAGATTAACAATTGACGTTTTTTCCACAATAATCATTACAAAAAGAAAAATGAGCACAAATATCTATGTTTTTTATCTTACTATTGATACATATTTAGCATTGCACTACTTACTAGGTGCCATAGAAACCAAGGACCTATAATACGAAGGACTGAAAACTCCTTACACAACGTCGTGTGCCTAGTTTTTGGGTGATAATCGGGGGTCAGGAAAATGTTGCATCTTGTTTGCATTTGTTATTTATGAAGGCAAATCGACGAAAAATTAAGTTTGCAAAGTAAAAATTACCTATGGAGATTTAAAACACCACATTAATTGTCAAAACCAAAATTTGAAGTGGGGCGCCATCTGTAGATAAGAGTGAAACCGACGTACAATTATTTTCACGAGTAACCAATGCTGTAATGTACAATCCTTGGTAGAAACATTGGTATGTCACTACGTCACCAGCGAAAATCAATGACGTCAGTACACTGAGTAGGGTCAATTGTTAAACATTTAAGAAAAATGTTTTTGTTTTAAAAATCTCTACAAGTGTATGTCAATTTAGTTTAAAATATTTTTTATTAGACATTATATTGAAGAGATATCTGAACGAATTAAATTTCAAACAAAGTAATACTAGATCTGCTCATTCTGCTGTTATTCTTTATATACAGGGTGGCCATTAAAAATGAGATCATCATGTACAATCGTGTTTAATACAATATCAAATTGTGTTTTGAGTAAATCGTAAATACCTAAATTATTCTACGATGTACTTACTTACCATACGTAAGTATTTCGTCAACTTCTGGTCACCATCTTTATTGTCAAGCGAGATTAACAACTTAAAGTGTACAAACACGTGACGGGGCAGGTGATAAACGAGGGTTGTAAATTAAAACGCCTGCAACGAAGTCAGCAGCTACTTGAAATTAGCACAAAAAATATAAATACATAAATAAAGAATTCAGACTGAATGCGATGACTTCACTTTAAATGGCCCACCCTGTACATAAATGATACCTTGAACTCCTCGTCAATTCTTCATTTTATAATCTTTTCCGATGATACCAATGTATTTCTATCTGATAAATCTCTTAAAACTCAGTATAAGGTACATAATTAGGAAGTCTATCAAAATGGTTTATCACGGCAAGCGCAAGCAGCAACACACACAAAAATGTGCTGGTGTTGCAATAGTAGCTTTATGTTTCGCAACCGAATACTTTGACTAAACAAATAATAAAATAATCAGTCTCATAATCGGTATCCGCTATTTAACAATCAGCTATACGCGGTATCAGCATAATCGGCAAAAAGTGATATCGTTACAGCTCTACTGAAGATCACATCGTACTTCAACCTCATGACCAAGATACCTAAATCACCATACCACAGGAGGTTGTTCAACTCCAGTCAACAGTTCTTTAACCTTCAGTCCACTGTTCTTGCAGCTCCACACCGCATTATCCTTCAATCCCCACACCAAGGAACTTTGAACTCTACACCCCACAAAGACACGTAACAAAAATCTACCAAATCTACCTCATCTTGCAATTCTAAGATGCGTTCAGAAAGGTCCTGCCACATATCAATGTTACCTGGTCGCAGACCTCTTCATTCTTCAAACCAGGAAAATCTGGCCATTCCCCAATAGTGTAATTCCACAATGCAACATGGAAGCCTGACACTGGTCAGCCCCTCATTCTGCAACAGGCTTCCATGCAATATGTGACTTGAGCTTCTTCTACTCTCCAGGCCTCTATTTCATAAGCGGTTGACGACCATTCTGTTCGATCGTGGTCTTGTGTAAGCAGGTCTGATGAGTTTTCTTGATGAGGTGCTATATATACGAGCAATAACAATTACAATACCTGAATCTTTGCACCAAGCACCGTATATCTTTACCTCGACTGGAGAATGGCCCACTGTGCTGGACAGGTGTGGTGCTGCTGACAGCATCCTGCTTCCGTTGCTGCTGTGACTGACTTGGCGATGCAGGTATGTTGTGATATATGCGTTTGTAGTGGTTATAGACAGCAACCGAAAGAACCTTCTTGGCAAAGTCTTGCCCAATTACGAATTTGTTGAGGTAATCGTAAATCTGGAATTAGTACAAAAAGGTACACTATAACCCTGCTACACTAGACTATTATAGTGAAATGAACATTGCATATAACACAGAAATAGCATATAACATAGCGCATATAACATAGTACATCATTTCAAGACTTAACAGTGCTTCTGTAGCAAAATACTTTAATAATAATAATAATCTTTTCTTTATTTAAGTGCCTGCTAACTGCACTGCGCTGTACAGTGAACATACATATAGTAGAAACGGCAGCCACACAGGGCACCTTACATACATGTATACAGTAGAAGCACATGATAACAGACAACTAAAACAAGTCACACACACACAAAATCCAAAAGACTTAACACAGCATCTACATTACTAATAGCTACAGCTCAGTCCAGAAGCTGGAATCGCCTTTCTCAAGAGCTGCAGCTCAAGTTCCTCAGTTTGTCTCTTCCAGTTTCATTGGTGCCTGAAGTCTGCATTATTTTACAGTAATTTCACTGGTTCGGGTCGGGAGTGCCACTTAGGTATTTTTTCTTGAAGTGGTTCTTTAGAAACGTCAGATTCAATTACAATTATTATTCTCAGTTATACTAAGCAATTTCGTCTTTTCTAAACAATTTCCAGCAGATTTGATCAGTCGGTCTGCACTGCCTTGATTTGATCAGATTAAAGGGCCTGCACTATTATGATCTGATCAAATGACCTAAGAACTGTCTACCACTACAAACGCACCATACCTCTATCGCCAGAAATTGTCGCAAAGTGACTTGATACATACATACATACAACTTTGATTTGATCAAAGGGCCTTCACTACCTGGATTGAATTGCAATGCCTCCATTACTTTCATTTGATCAAAGGGTTCATACTACTTCATTTGATCAAATGGTCTGAAGTACCTTGATTCAAAGGGCCCATAACATCAAGATTTGTTCAAAGGGTTTGTACTAGGTACCCTGCTTTGAACAAAGGGCTTGCAATACCCTGATTTGATTAACACCTGATCTGATCAAATCATGTGTACATTACCTTGCGTGGAGGAGGTGGGGGCTTCCTATCGTTTCCATGACGATCAGCAGTGTTTTCCTTGCTTGTCTTAGTTTCCGTTTCCGGGACGATCGCAAAGAAATGATTACATTTGTCACACTTCACAAACCTTGTGGCTGAACAAAAGAGAAATAAACCCAGGCCTTGTCAGCCACGGCTATTGCAATATGAACTAATTACTTAAGATAATTGGCCAGTTTCTCCAACTTCCGGCAATACAGAGCTTCAATGCCATGGTTTTCCTTTGTTCTGCCAGATCCTGGATGAGAGTTTGCCACTCCAGATAATTTTTTTTTAAATCCTAAGTTATTATTTCCATCTCATGCAGTAGTTTCAGTTTAACGACACTGTGTGATAACAAAGATCATTAGCGTCGCCCTCCTCCTTCACCAGAATTGGGACTGGCACTGCCAAAGTACGAGCAGTGGTGGAGTTCCCGTAACATGTTAAATACGAATAAACATAAAAGAAATATTTATTATTCTAAAAAAGGTATACATACATTAATCATAACTAAACATAACAAAATTAATAATAAGCATGCAAACATAAGTAAATAAAAATATATATATGCGTGAATAATAAATAAATCAAATCAAATATTCGTTGTTGCGGAAATTTCCGCTGACACAAACGCGACAGGATTATCAATCAATCAATCAATCAATCAATCAAAATCTTTTATTGAATCCAAATAACGTATATGACAAAACAATCTTCAAAACAAGAACAAATAGAAGCTCACGTTACTGGAAGCAAAAGGTGGCCCTAAAGGGAAGACTATTCCCGCTAGGAAGGGACACCTATTTGATCAAGTTCCACTGCCTATCAGACTGTCCTTGATTCGGGATACCCAATTTTATCTTATGGTAAGGGTTAGTGCCGAATGGCGCAAATTAAACCAGTAGGAGGCAGACCCATCAATGAGCAACCAAGAAAGGAAAAGGAGAAAAAATTTGAACAAGTATAAGTTCTTAACTAATCTTAACTAAGGTACTTAACTAGGGAAACGACTACAAAAATGAAATTAAAAGGAGCATTTAATACGGTCACAATTACGAATTGAGAATTAAAAAAGAGAATTGAGCATGGCCCACACGCGGTTATGTGCAACCCAATACCGTGATGTAATCCTAGATGTATATTGTTAATGCAGTAGCTCAGGAGGTGTTCAGAAGGAACGATTTAAATCTGGTTTTGAATAAGTAGCTATTTGAAGAACGACGAATTTCAAGAGGTATTGTACACAGTGTATATATATATATGGACAAAATATACATACAGACAAACATGTCGATGTGAGTACACAGCTCTCCACAGTTGGGACACGTCCATCCCTTGTCACCATTTCCACGAGTCGTCTTTCCATTTCCACCGCCGCCTCCTCCTCCGGTCGATGGGGTCTTGGAATGGCCACTGCCACTCGCTGTTGTGCTGTTGTTTCGGTAAAGCTGAATCAACGAAAGCAGTGAGACTGGCGCCACCTGCCGTTCGGCCAACTGATAGAACAGCGATGCTCGAATTCGAACGGCATTTGTCGATGATGAAACATTACCTGAAATGAACAGAAAGATGGGCAACGATACAGTACATATCGGTTAGGTATGGTAGATTTTGAAAGTATAGTGAATTGAAATGCAGAGAATAGTGTTGTGGTGCAGAAAAATTGTCCGGAAAATTTCATATTTTTCCGGAAAATTTTGGAAAATTTCCAGTGTTTTTCTGGAAAATTGATGGGGTCTTGGAATGTGTTTAATGTCTATTTTAATTCTTTTAAGGTGCATTGACAGAAATACTGTAAATAAAATGAACTTTAAAACAAAAAGAAATTTTGTAGTGTTGTCTCACTTGTCTGATACTGAAAATTAAACATTATAAAATGTATTTTTCTGATTCTATTTCTTGGAAAAGCTACATCACTAACAAAGAATACATAAAAAAGAACCAAGGTTAAGCAAAAGTCATGTGATGAAAGGAATCAAACCTAAGGTAAAGGATAATATGAAAGGAAAAAGGTTAAGGAAAGGTAAACAAAACAAGGTTAAGGAAAATTAGAGTAATGGAAAGAACCAAAGTGAGGAAAAGTAAAGTGATGATAAGGATCGAGGTTAACAAGAAACTCAAGTGATGAATGAGGCCAAGGCTACTGAAGTGATAATGAGAAAAGACCAAGGTTAAGCAAGGAAATGAAAAGAAACAAGGTTAATGTAAAGTGATGAAAATGACCGAGCTTCAGGTAAGGACCAGGTTGAACAAAAGACCGTTAAGGGGTCATCCATAAAGGATGGCCACAAAATATGACCTACTTTGGACCACTCCCTCTCCTTGTCTGCATTTGACCTTACCCCATCACCCCTTTGTGGACGTCTGCATGACAAAGCCAACTTTTAATGTCATCATCCTTCTTTGTACAATTATTCCACAGTTCTTGTGCATGTTTAACACATTCACCGCCGAGTACGAGATATCTCGTACATTATTTTGTGACCTATAGCGCCGAGTACGAGATAACTCGTATTATATTTATGTACATACATACATGCATGTACATAGATATATGCATGTACATACATACGTAGATGTATGTACAAACATACATACATGTATGTACATACATACATGCATGTATGTACATACATACATACATACATACGCACGTGCATACATACATAAACACGTACATACATGCATACATACATATAGATACATCCACACATGCCTACACACATACATACATACATACGTACATACATGTATGTATGTATGTACATACACACGTACATACATACATGCATGTACATCCATATATGCATGTACATACATACATGTGTGTACATACTCACATACATACATACATACATACATGCATACATACATACATGCATACATACATACATACATACATACATGCATGCATGCATACAAACATGCATGCATGTATGCATACATGCATAGACACATACATATGTATACATACATACATGTGTACATACATACATACATGTATGTATGTATGTGTGTATGCATACATATGTATGTGTTTATGCATGTGTGTATGTATGCGTGTATGTCGTATGTATGTATGTATGTAGTATGTATGTATGTATGTATGCATGCATGAATGTATGTATGCATGTATGTATGTATATGTGTATGTATGTATGTATGTACATGTGTACGTATGCGTACATGTATGTATGTATATGTATGTATGTATGTCTGTATGTATGTATTTATGTACGTGTATATGTATGTATGTATGTATGCATGTATGGATATGTATGTATGTATGTATGTATGTATGTATGTATGTATGTATGTATGTATGTATGTATGTATGTATGTATGTATGTATGTATGTATGTATGTATGTATGTATGTATGTATGTATGTATGTATGTATGTATGTATGTATGTATACCACTTTTTTAACTTTTTCCCACTTTTCTGTGGCGTGGGGAGGAAAATATGGCGGCGGTCAACGTGTTAAGTGACAGTTCGGGTTTCATATCAGGATGTGCCGTAATAAAAGCCTCTTTAAAGTTGCAGTAAAGTTTTATACCGTGCATGAGTTTTTAGGCAATCACCTCCAGTTGACCTTTTCGTCTTTTGGGAAGGTTGAAACAAGGTGGTGTTTACTATCAAATTTAAAAATTTAGATGTGGACGTCTGCACTGGTCATAACCTCTACCCCTTGTCTGCATTTGGATGACCCCTCCCTCCTCCTCATTGCTGGAGTCCTTTATAGATGACCCCTAACTGTTAGAGACCACAGGAAGGAAAAGTAAGGTGATTAAAGGGATCATGGAAATGGAAAGAAAGGTCATGAAAAAGACCACGCTACGGGAAAGAAAGCAACTCAACATCTGGCATAAAAGTCAACCACGTAATCTACATTCAGAAGTCACGGCATAAATTACTACAAATAAACAATATTGCTGTGAAACCTTCAGTTCAAAATCCGTTCAAAATCTGTGTACAGACAGACAACGAAGCATTTATTACGCCACTCTAGTGATAAGCTATGACCCCAGAGCAAACCTTTCAAGGATAATTACTTCATATAATGATCATCTTATGTTTCACCCAGCACTGCAGTATCCATGATATCTGTCATGTCCAAGGCCTGTCAGTCTCAGTCAAGGCCATAGGCCAGTCAGTCAAGACCAAACAGTCAAGACCAAAGGCCAAACATTCAAGGCCAAACATTTCAGGGTTTTGACTAGGCTTACACTATATTCTAAAATTACAGAAGTTATTTCTACATAAATTTAGACACACTGACATCTAATACACATTTAAATTTGGCTGTGACTAGAGGACCGCCAGGTGGCCCACTAATATTTGAAACTTGCAGGCCGCCTGGCGGTCCGCTAGTCACTTCGATATTTTGTGACTAGCGGACTGCCAGGTGGCCTTGAAATTTCAAATACTAGCGGGTCGCCAGTCACGTGATACCGCCAGAAGCTGTTTCAAATCCAAATCCTTGGACTAAAACATTGGCTACACTAACCCTAAGACTAACCCTAAACATCTGAAACCTGCCGCTGAAGGAAGGACCTCAGTCAGGACGGTTGCCTTCTCCTCGTTTCTTATACTTTCTGCGGCCATAAGCCTCACTTTGTGCAGCATAATCGCAGTGAGGAATATCGCAGTTCATTCTTGGCACATGCAGCCTTCTTGTGAGCTACTTTTCATGGATTCTAACATCTTGGCGTCACGCATTGTAAGAATACTAAACTTACTCGTTCATAGAGTTTTTTAAATTTTCTAAGTCATTAAAGCTAAAAACTTGACCAACATAAACGAAACTGTCCATTATGGCCGCCATGTTAGTTTATGAAAGTGGCCATATTCTCGACTCATGTGATGTGTTACACATGACTGGTGCCCTGCTAGTATTCGAAACTTGCGGGCCATCTGGTGGTCCGCAAGTCCGTTTAAATTTATGTAAATTTGAAGAATGGCAAGTAAGTTGATAAACAATAACAAAGTCATTATCAAGACTTCAGCTGTTTCAGCTGCTATAAAGACTCAATGGTACTCAAGATAGGCATGTACAAAACAGCCCAAAAATCACACAATACATACTAGTTAAATAACTTAGTGACAGTGAACAAAGGAAACAAATAAGTTTACACACTAGGACTTCCTTATAATGCTGTCTTTAGGATTGATATAAAGCAACGTCTCATAACAAGGTTCCTGTTATAAAGAGTTTATTTGTTAAAGCTGAACTAACTTTGGGATCCATGTCCCTGATCACATTATATCAGAATTTGTTTTATAACAAAGCATGTTATATGGAGGCTGTAGTGTATTCAGAAATCATGGCGTAAACCGGCACCTGTACATAAACAATTGTTCATTACCCTGTACGTTACAAGTACATTACCTACAGAACAAGCCTTAGCGGAAGTTTAGCCTATGGTCAAAACTCCAACAAAATACCATTAAATTCCAGGATATGTGGCAAGAACAATTGTTTGAACTGACACTGAATGTCAAATGTCTATATTGACAATGAATGACAATTGTTTGAATTGACACTGAATGACAATTGTTTGCATTGACATTGAATGACAATTGTTTGAATTGACACTGAAGGACAATTGTTTGCACTGACAATGAATGACAATTGTTTGCACTGACAATGAATAACAATTGTTTTAATTGAAACTGAATGACAATTGCTTGAATTGACACTGAATGACAATTGTTTGAATTGACACTGAACCACAGTTGTTTGAACTGACACTGAATGACAATTGTTTGCATTGACACTGAATGACAGTTGTTTGCATTGACAATGAATGACAATTGTTTGCACTGACAATCAATAAAACAATTGTTTGAATTGACACTGCATGACAATTGTTTGAATTGACACTGAATGACAGTTGTTTGAACTGACACTGAATGACAATTGTTTGCATTGACAATGAATGACAATTGTTTGCACTGACAATGAATAACAATTGTTTGAATTGACACTGAATGACAATTGTTTGAATTGACACTGAATGACAGTTGTTTGAACTGACACTGAATGACAGTTGTTTGAACTGACACTGAATGACAGTTGTTTGCATTGACAATGAATGACAATTGTTTGCACTGACAATGAATAACAATTGTTTGAATTGACACTGAATGACAGTTGTTTGAACTGACACTGAATGACAATTGTTTGAAATGACATTGAACGACAGTTGTTTGCACTGACACTGAATGACAATTGTTTGAATTAACACTGAATGACAGTTGCTTGAACGGACACTGACTGACAGTTGTTTGCATTGACACTGAATGACAATTGTTTGAATTGACACTGAATGACAATTGTTTGAATGGACACTGAATGAGTTGTTTGAACTGACACTGAATGACAAATGTTTGCACTGACACTGAGTGACAGTTGTTTGCATTGACAGTGAATGACAATTGTTTGCATTGATGGTGAATGACAATTGCTTGAATTGACATTGAATGACTGTTGTTTGAATTGACACTGAATGGCCCATACACAAGCTGTAACTGTACATTCATACAGATCCTATCACGAAACAATCTATGCCCATTTGTGCCCAAAATTAATGTATGTGCAAATATAAAATTTTGTAATCATGGATTTATATAGTGTCTGTACAAAAGAGAATTATCGTTGACACTAAAAATAAATCCACAAGTGTTAGGGGAGGGGTAAGTGTGTGTGCACAAGTGTGCATGTGGAAGACACCATTGTTTTGTGTGACAAATTAATAAAGGCGTCATTCTCTTGTTTACCTTTAGTGAAATTTGAACTTCTTAGGCAAGTGATTGAACTCATCTAAGCATTTAGCATAAAAATATGATATGACAATGACAACAGTCATAAAGGCCCCAGTACACCGATCAAAACAACACCTAGTGGTCTTGAATGTATAAACAACACCATCTTCAAAATATAGTAACTATTAAAGAATAGCTGCTATGTTCAGACATGATATTTCAAAACACTTCAGAATTGGTTTCAGTTCAACTCAAATATCAGGTCAGGTTCAGTCAGCACTTCATGACCTATTATGCCCGAGATATGACACAAGCCAATCTTGCCCTCTGATATCGACCGCTTCCCTATCAGGTGCGTTCTTGTTAAAACCCAAACGTGTCATCCAACATGAAATAACAATTGTAACTAGAAATTCCAAGGTGTATAACTTATACTGTTATACCACTGCGAAAGATTTAACATACGGAGTTCAAACAATAATGAAACAGTATGATCCTGTCAGTAACCGCACTTAGACCCATATTATTCCGAGCTGACGATAACAGTGAGTCATCTCAAGCAAACACCAAAACAATCAATTCAAGTTCAAACCAAAAAAACAAAAATTAAAGGTCCAACGAAACGGTTGTAATATACCACAATGAAATTCAAGACATCGCACTTTCCAGTCCTAATTAATCAAAACGCACTGTCGATTATTAAAATCGTCGAAAATCTATTACAGTTCTTTCACCAAACGTAAAAAATCTGTCACGCGGACAACGGATGACCGACCAACCCATACGATAAAAACAGACCGCCATGTTTTGAACAACACAATTAGATAACATTAAATGGTTGCCACCAAAGCAAGCACTCCGTCAAACTAGACAGCCTGTTGCGTATACAAACCCTGTATCGTCGAATTAGATGCGTGAAATCCTCTGCGAAGAATCCCTCTTAAGCCAGGTTTATAACAGCAACGCATCGACGACATTGTTACTTTGAACGATGAAAGACTACAAACTGACGCAAATGTCTCAATTCAACGAACAACAACCTCTTCTGCTTCACGCTCTTTAGCACAGACTATTTATTAGACTTCATACCTTCGACGTTGTACTAATGCGGCCGCAGACGCTGGCGCCATCGTATCGTTAGTGACGTTTATATGACTAAGTACGTAAGTAAGTAAACTTCATTAACGTCCACGCTTAAACGCTATGCAGCATCGTAATCGTAATCGCAGAATTTGTAAAGCGCTATAAAAAGCTAAACGCATTACATCAGTTTATTCACAAGCGCTGCTTCGCGTCAGAAAGGTCATCCAGCTCGACGTTCCACACTCCACAGTGAGTACAAGATCCAGTTGTAAGCAGACAAAGAGATGGAGGGATATACTAACTGTTATGGTTGGCTGTCAAGGTTTCTCCACTAACAGGTTGGCCCGCTAGCTTGTACTGGGAGGCTCATTAACTCGGGGTGGGGTGTTTCTGACGTCACTGGTGGACAACTCGGGCAAACTCAGGTTCATTCCGTTCATTCAGTACATGACTTTCATTATATCTACTGTTCAGTGTGCTTAGTGTAGGCTATCTATCGAGATTTTCGCGTGTTTGCCAAACTTTGTAGAAACTTTTAATTTATAGACCACGATGCCTGGGAACTATGCAGTTGCCAGTTGTAAGAATACGTGGCGTAATGAGACTGAGGCTGGGAAAGTTTTATCATTCCACAGATTTCCTAAAGATGATGGGTTACAAAAAGTGTGGGTATCACCATGCTGCCGAAAAGATCCATTTAATGCGAAAACGGCGCGCATATGTTCTGAACATTTTGAGGACGAGCAGTTTATGAGGGATTTTAGAAGTGAACTACGCAAAGAGAAGAATGTTAGGCCTATTGCTACACTAGTGACGGCACTCACAATCAAATTCCCAGCAGCCCCTGAAGCAGCGATCAGCTGTTTCATCAGAACACGCACGTTTATTCGTATGCGTTATCTGAACAGGCAAAAAGCTAACACCAAACGATTCCTTACGAAAAAGATGAAGAAGGTCACTCAGTAGTCAGTAGGCAACAAGACTGCAATGTCGATTATAACAAACTTTCTGCACCAGCGAAACATTGATGATAAGTGTCAATTACACGTCAACAATAGTTTCTTTTGTACATTAGATGGGCCATTTAATTTTTCGTTTTTTTATTAAATTGTTATTGTCACAGAACTGGTGTAGTAATTAGCATCAGTGATAGAAATAGCTATCAAATCAATGATAGCTGATAAGCTTTTGTATAACTTATAATCTGTTATGTCAGTGATAGCCTATTACAATACTGATAAATAACCAATTGTGTCATTGATAACTGGAAATATCCAAGTTCTAGGTCTGCTTCTTGTCTAGATAGAGGCATTTTCTACTCAGAGTTTTGTACATGTTACTTTTTTGATGTAACTTTTTGTAACTTGTTTCACTTGATAATACTTCTAACAAGATGGCACATTGAAAGGTCCAGCAGAAACTTCGTGTATACTTGCAGATATTCCTGCAGTTGTAAATAACCATAGTGAAAAGTTAAACATAACCACAGCGAAAAGTTAAACAATTAAACTGAGCAAATGTCAAATAATAAACAATTGCATATAGCAGTGACTGTTAGGATCTAGAGTCTAAAATATAGACACACAAGTGACAAGTGACAAGTCACAAGTTGACTTAAAATAAATATTATGTGTACTTGTATACTAGTCAGTTGAATACTAGAGCATAAACGGCCTTCGGTATCTGACAGCAGCGCTGGTCGAGTCCTCCAGTGACGTCACAGCGCCCCACTCCGATTCACGCATATTCATGACCCACCTATTGGGCCGACCTGTGAGTGGAAAGATCTTGGTTGGCTGTGATATGGAAAAATGGGAAGACGTTAGATGTTGGATGAAACATGATATAGGCCTAAAATTACAAAAAAATTAATCTGTGATGATATAAAAATCGTAATCGTAATTTCCAAACTTCTAAAGCGCCACTCGAAGGCCAAGCGCTATTGATGCACCGCGGCCTATTCACGAGCGCTGCGTCAAATCCATAGAGTAGCCCAAAGGAGGTCCGAGCAGTGGCGGATCCAGAGGGGGCGATTGGGGCGATCGCCCCCACTAAGAGTCCAAAAAATAATTTTTTTTATATTTAAACTTTAAAAATTTGATTTATTATACTGTGCTAAAGGAAAAAATGTCATGTGATCATTATTACGCATGTACAGAGCCGGACTGAAGTTTGAATATTAGGCCTACTTTAATTATGCTCTAAACTTGATGAATAATTTAAATTTTTATTCCTTTGACCTTGGACGTCCATGAAATCGCCCCCCGTAAAGTAAAAGTCTAGATCCGCCCCTGGGTCCGAGTCCGGTTCCAAAGGGCCAGATCACGAGAGGAGGTACATAGGCTATGTAGAGCAGCTGTTGAAGCGGGTGTCGTTTGGAAGAATTGGAAGGCGGAGGATCCGATGTGTCAAGGTAAGAGTACTTGAAAGGTAAGATCGAGTGAGCTCTAGACTTCAGTTTTGAGTGGAAAGCCCGGAGTGATAGACAGAGGAACACGAGGAAGAGGATGGAGGACGCGTACGTAGCAATGATGATGATGGAGGAACCGAGAATCTGCAGAATTCAGAGGGAGATCGTTCTAGAGCACGTGGTGCTGTGTTGGACGTGTCTCGGTTGGAGAACTTGAGAGTATAATGACTGGGGGAAGGTGGAGAAAGACTGAGATTCGAATGATCGGGTAGATCTCGAGCGGGTTGCCTGGATGGTCAAGAGAAATAATATAGTTTAAAAACTATGCATAAAGACGATTAAAGGGTGTTCGACGTAATATCTTCACATGTTGAGATAGTTTATATGATATGATGATGATATTCGTTTATTGCCTACAAAGTAAACACACGCTGACAAACCGCAGCATGGAACAAAGTTAGACAGAGTTTTAAGAAGTAGATAATGGACGTAGAGTATAGTGTTCGGGAAATAAAGTCTCTGTTGTCTTTAACTGGAAGACAGTATATATAGGCTGCTGGTGATTCTGGGGACGCAATGAATGTTCAATTTGAATATAACGAATTATAACGCCTTCAGTGCGCATAGCGCAAAATGTATCAACCATATAACTAACCATGCTAAGTAATGCTAACTTTAATTATTGCTCCGTTATCTGACCTATTAGTTTTATTGCAAATCGTTAGCCTGTGTAAAGTTTTATGCTGCTAGTATTAGAGCTAGGCCTATATAGTTAAAACTGCATAGTTAGACTTAAAACTGTCCATTGTCTAGCTTGCATCGGTTTTTTCCCACTGACACTGTGCTACTTTTTACCATTGTATGCATTGTTGTTGTAATGTGTAAGCGTTTGTCTCGCACTAATAACAATTACTTACTTACGTAGGCCTAAAGAATACAAACTGGGGCCACCTATCATATCTCTCTTCCGCTCGTTCTCTGTTAAAATATCGGAAACCTCATCCCAATCATGCCCTCTCACCTGTGGTGTGCCACAAGGTTCTGTTCTTGGGCCCCTTCTGTTCATCTTTTACACTACTCCACTCAGCTCACTAATCTAAGCATCCTCAGTCGATCATCATCTTTATGCTGATGACACACATCTCTTTCTCTCCAAACAGCTTCTCCATTCCATATAGATCATCTTCTCCATGTGGTTTCCAAAATCTCCTCCTGGATGTCATCAAATCTCTTGTGCTTTAACCCGGCTAAAATTGAATTTATTTTCATAGGCCTGCGCGATCAACTCAAGAAAATCCCAGATCCATCCATTACCCTCAACCTCGATCGACTCTACATCAACCAACACATTCACTGCAAACTCTCCTGTCCGCAACTTAGGCGTGATTTTTGACCAGCACCTTACTTCTCCGATCATAGGCCCCTATCACCCATCTCTCCCGCTCTTGCTTCATGCACATCCGTGACCTTCGCAGAATTCGCCCAATGCTAGACTGCAAAACTGCTTCCACAACAGCTACTTCTATAGTCCACGCAAAATTAGATGACGGTACTGCAATGCATTCTTTTTAAACATAGACACCACCCAAATAAACCGCCTCCAATTAAGCCATTCAAAATGCATTCGCCCGTGCTGTGGCTAAAACCCCCAAGCACCACCACATCACTCCAGGACCTTTCCTCAAATCTCTCCACTGGTTTAAAATACCCGAACGAATAGAATGTAAAGTCAAATCACTCACCTACAATACACTCCAATCCTCCCAGTCTTCCTATCTCCGACAGCTGTTCACGGTCCAACCACTCCGCTCACCCCGCTCCTCTTCTGCCCAAACACTGCTCCGCCCTTCCGTCACTTCATCACTAAAATTTGCCAATCGCTCCTTGGCCATAGCTGTCCCACCCCTCAGGAAAAAAACTCCCACCAGTAGGCCTACTGCGAGAAATTCCAGATCCATCTTGCGAACTCACCAAAACCTCACCACTTGCTATATATCTCCACAGGTCTTTCACACAAAACTGAAAACACTGCTCTTTCACAAATCCTATCCCGATTCCTCCTCCTCTCCCTACATCCCTCGCCGTTTAAACCATAAACACCACCACCTTAGCCGTCTTAGGCCTACTGTGTAGGCCCTATACCTGACTGATTCCTTTGGATCTTGACCTGGAACCGATTCGACCCCCTCCTGCCTATCGATTTTGATTTGACTTAGCGCCTGTGAATAAGCTGGTTCCCGCGACTTAGCTTTTTGGGGCGCTGTAGAAGTCTCGAGATTACGATTACGATTACGATGTAAACTATAAGCATTTACTGCGATGACCGGAGCGCCTCTGTCGAATACAACGTGAAACCAATGACTAAATCATTATCGTTGGATAACTTCTTGTGACTCCTCAGAGATGGTCAAAAGGCGACGGCCAACCTTACGGGTGGTCGTAAGCTTGGCATAGTTAACCAGGCCCAGTGTTTCAAAGCGATGGGTACCATTATTTATTACTGTCACTTATCATCATCGTCGTCGTCACCACATCATCGTTGTCATCAACATCATCGTCGTCATCATCTTCGTCATCATAGGCCTATTCATCGTTCCTGCAGCCTTGAGTAAGTTGTGTAGCCTACGAATAAATTATCTCTAACGTACTCTGGTTTTAGTGCAGTCGCAACCAGCAGCCAAGAAAAGTCTCGAACGAGGGACTAAAGCAGCCTTAACCATGTCTGACCCCGTTCTGCTTCTACCAGCTGGCAACACCCCGCGCGCAGCAGCCGCAGCCGGAGCCGATAGCGCCAAGATATTTACTAGGAGTTGGTGGCCGCAGTGCGCGGAACAGTCCGCCTACAGGCCGGAATGGTAACAATTACGTTTTCCGACTCAACCGGTTCCGACTGCGCCCAAAATGCACAACATAGTGTGGCAAAAAACATGAAAGAAAAAAAATTATACTTTGTACTTATACCGCAGTCATAAATATGTCATTATTTTGATAAATGAAGCGGCGGCAACAATACAATACAAAACTTAAAGAAAAATTATTCCTGGGCTCAGAAGCGTAACTTTGGTCTAAAAAGTGGGTGGCACCAATTTCTTACATACACGAAGCAATTGAGGCGAAGATTGCGATCTCTGGGAAGGCACAATAATAAATTATATTGATTGCATTGTTCAAAAAGTGGGGGTACGGCACCCCAGTCCAAAAAGTGGGGTACGGTTATCCCACGTACACCCACAACTTACGTCTATGCCTGGGCTTCTAATTAACACGCTCACCTAGCTGAGGTGTACACCACACGTCAAACGGTATAGTTCTATTAGTACTGTTCAACGTGCTGTGTGTTCTTCGGAACTGTTTTCACGGGGTTTCTTATGTGGCTCACACCGGTAATCCCATTTACGAAAGAGCGGGATCAAACGTGCAACAGAATCAGCAGCAGCCTGTGAAACACAAGCCCAGCCTCATCACTACCATCACCAACATCATCTTCGGCGATATCAGAGCGTCTATAAGGAGGTCTAAACTTAGAACGTACGTATGTGCGTGCGAGTGCTGGCAATGGTGAGAAACCGCCACTTGAGCGCTCATAGGCGTCTGCTGCTTCTGAGTTTGTCTTTCCATCGCTGAGCCTCATCTTCCGTGGATTAACAGAGTCCAGGCCGAAGTTTCAGCGTAATGTACTGTTGTCCATTCCTATAGGAGGGGAATTTGTCTGAGCGATGTTCTAGGCCGCACCTACACTCGTCCACGAGGGTCGTCTGGTAATTTAATCGGCTAAAACATCGAAGTTGGTGGCGTAAAAGAAAAGGTTTCTTTTAAGGACTTTTTTCTGTTGTTAGCGATAGACTTTCGGAACTTTTGATTGCTTGCTGTACGCAAGGCGTTCACTTTCAGGAAGTTTTGCGACACTTGATGGATTAAACCGCTCTCAAGTTCAAAGATAGCCCTCGGTTACGTCATCGGACATTTTAAACACAAAGCATAAGTGTTTTGTTTACCGCATTAATTGCAAAGGGTTTTAATTTAAAATTTTAATTTAAAACATATCAATGGGGAAGACAGCGAGTAAGGAGAAACAGGGTGGTTCTAAGGGACAGGGTCCGGACAACCAGAAGGTTCCAGTGGAGGTCGAAGTGCCTTTTGACCAATACTCCTTTCCTTTTGAGAACGCCGTCTTTGAAGGAGGGCCTCTCGCATGCCTTGCATACGTTGGTGCAGTACGGGTGAGTAGCTTGATTGCAATACACACACGCACACACGCACTCACACACACGCACACCACACACACACACAGGCACACACGCGTACACACATGCACGCGCACACGCACACCTGCACACACATACACACACACACACACACACACACACACACACACACACACACACACGCACGCACGCACGCACGCACGCACGCACGCACGCACGCACGCACGCACGCGCGCGCGCGCGCAACCACACACATACACACACAAACACATGTAGGCACATATGCACATTCACACTTTTGTACACACACTTATATATATATATATATATATACACAGTGTTGCACACACATATCTATATATTCATTATATATTATATTGTATTTATGTATTGCATCATATCGTATTATATACTTTATGCTGAAACTTTGTTGCATTAATAAGATTCAGATTCAGAGTTCGACTGACCGTGTTCATTCATTCATTCATTCATTCATTCATTCATTCATTCATTCGAGGATTTGTATAGCGCCCCTTCAAGGGAACTACTCAGAGGCACTTGTGTGCATAACAAGATAACTCTGACTTTCAGATACAGTACTGCATGTGAGCATAATGTATGTATGTATGTATGTATGTATGTATGCATGTATGTATGTCTGTATGTATGTATGTATGTATGTATTTATGTATGTATGTATGCATGTATGTATGTCTGTATGTATGTATGTATGTATGTATGTATTTATGTATGTATGTATGCATGTATGTATGTCTGTATGTATGTATGTATGTATGTATGTATTTATGTATGTATGGATGGATGTAGTAATGTATGTATGTATTTTGCATGTATTTATGTATGTACATATGTACCGGTATGCATGCATGCATGTATGTATGTATGACTTGGAAAACTTTTTTCTGGGCCTGGGCTGGGAGTGCCTCTGAGCAGATGTTTGAAAAAGGTGCCGAGCGCCCTATAAACGGTTGGAATGAATGAATGAATGGGCATGTATTATGTATACCTGTATATACACATTCGTGTTGTACCGAGAAGAAGAAGAAGAGCAGTCCTTTAAGCTAGCCCAAAGAGGCAGCCATGGATGGTATACCATTATATATCATATGCCATATAGAACTATGTATTGCTAACAACTTCAGTTTCTTGGCATTAGCAAGTGAGGACTGGTGGTCAACCCTCTCCCTCTCTGTCTGCATGATCTTCCCACTCTACTCATAGCTGAGTTGGCTAGGGGATGCAACTGGCGTTGTAATCTCAAAACAAATTTCGGTTATGATGAGACTACTGCACACCCAGGTGAACCTTCAAAGGCATGTCTTTGAAATCTAATCTAATCTAATGACTTCTATAGCGCCGTTATCATAATGTCAAAGACATCAGTCGATGGTCGATGGTCGCTTTGAGTGAAACAGCAATTAGAAACCCATGATCCATTGGATAAGCCAGGTTGAAATCTGATAGATCAGAGACACCAGAAGCCAGGTCACGGGGGCGGGGACGGGGAGGGGAGGGTAAGCAAGTTGAAAGAGATGAGTCCTAATTGTCTTCTGTCTTGTCTTCTGTATTGTCTTCTGTATTGTCTTCTGTCTTGTCTGCTATATTGTCTTCTGTATTGTCTTCGGTATTGTATTGTGTCTTGTCTGCTATATTGTCCTCTGTCTTATCTTCTGTCTTGTCTTCTGTATTGTCTTTTGTATTGTCTACTGTATTGTTTTCTGTTTTGTCTTCTGGCTTGTCTGCTGTATTGTCTTCTGTGTTGTCTTTGGTATTGTTTTCTGTCTTGTCTCCTGTATTGTCTCCTGTATTGTCTTCTGTATTGTCTTCTGCATTGCCTTCTGCATTGTTTTCTGTATTGTCTTCTTGTTTTTGTTTTGCATTCAGTTCTTGGAGGATGTGGGAATCTGGAGCAGGATTCAGCGCTTGGCTGGCGCTGGAACTGGCGCCATCATCGCTTCTCTCCTCTGCATCGGATTCAACTCACACCAGCTTCAGAACGTCTTGGACACTGACCTTCGAACTTTAGCCCAAGGTGGTGCCACGCTTTTTCAGTTACGTTGTTACTTCAGGCGGTTTCTCTTGTAATTGTAACTGTAAATGTGTAATGCAGTATTTTATATAGAGCCTTTCAGAAACTTTTGATCAGATGGAATGGAAGTGTTCAGAGTTTAACAGAATAAGGTGCTAGATAAGTAATTTTCGCTTTTTAAAGGTACTATATAAAGTATATGTTTTAACATACTGCATTGACATTGAATTTATGCTAACTAAAAGTGGCACATGTGTTCCTTAAACCTTATGTTAAATGAAATAATGTGACATTTGTTGCTTAAACTGAATGTTACTTACATTTTTAAAGGTAATAATGTAACATTTATGTGATAACATATTCATTGAAATTGAATAGATGCTAATTGAAGTGGCACTTTTAAATAATTCTTTATTAAAAGATTACGTTAATTAAACATGGCACATTTCGTTATGAAACCTTAGGTTAATTAAATGCGATATATGTGTTGCTTAAATCGTCTGTTAATTTAACGTGGAATATTTCTGACTTAAACCAGACCATGCGTGTGGAAAGCTGTGCCTTGGTTGCAACATGTCTTCCACATTTGGATGGAATCCAAACAAGAAGATTCTGTCGTGGTTCGGAGCAAAGATGAAAGAAGCAATCGGAAAACAAGATGCCTCGTTCAATGAGGTTTCGTTCGAGCAAAAATTTATCCTTTGTTTAGCCTTATATTGTTATATAGAAAATTTAAGAATTTGCAGGAATTCTGTAGCTTTTTCTGTCTTAGTTTCTCATTATCTGCATGATACAATCCTGTCAAGGTAGAGTAGGGTAGGCTATAGTGTAGGGTAGTACAAGGTAAGTTAGGGTGCAGGAGGAGTAGAATAAGGTGGGTAGGGTAGGATAGGGTGGGTAGATAGGTAGGGTGTGGTGAGGTAAGGTAGAGTGAGGTGGGGTCGAATAGGGAAGTTTATATAGGGTATAGCAGTGTAGGATGGGGTGGAAGAGAGTAGACTGGATAATGGTAGTGTATGGGGAGAATGGGGTTGATTAGGGTATGAAAGGGTAGGTTAGAGTAGGGTATTGTAGGAAAAGACAGAGTATGATATGATGTGGGAGGATTGAGCAATAGGGTATGGTAGAATAGGATAGGTTAAAATATGGTAGGGTTACTAGGATAGAATAGGATTGTGAAGTAAGAGACCAGGGCCGCATTAAGGCTAGTGCGGACCCGGGTGCTGTGATTACCTATATAGCCATCAGTGCGGAGCCCAATTACAAGTACAATAAAAAATTTAATGTACTTCCGAAAATGCGGGCCCCTCAAAACTGAGAGCCTGGGTGCTGCAGCACCCTTAGCACCCCTAATGCGGGCCTGTAAGAGATCAAGCTATTCATTTGAGCTTACCCTACCCTACCTTACCATGCAGAACTGTTGAGTAGATTGAAGAGAGAGTATAGGTATTTTTGTGTTGGTGTTGCAGATCTATCAGAAGTTTGGGAAGGAGTTGTGTATCGTTGTGACCAACGTGAGTCAGGGTTGCTTTGATTACTGCCATCCAAAGACAACTCCTCACCTTCCTGTGGTTGAGGCCGTTCGCATTTCACTTGCCACTCCTGGTAAGGAAACCAGCCTGGCTAATGAATTCTTTGTTTCAGATAAATTCATCCATAGGGGTCTGCGATAGTCTAGCGGTTCCTGTGCTGGAATGTCAGTGTGAAGGTCATAGGTTCAAATCCCCACCAGAGTGGAAAGATGTTTTGAGATTTCTGCCACTTTCCCTTAAATTCGGATGGGCCAATATGGAATGGTAGGACATATTCATTCATTCATTCGAACATTTATATAGAGCCCCTTCAAGATATCTACTCAGAGGCGCTCTCTGCGCTAGACTAAATGATGTTGAAATAACGTCATTACGGCAGAATATATATCATCAGTTAGCAAAACAATGCACAGTAAGCTGAAAGAGTCACCAGTGGAAGAGGGCTCAGGCACAAACGTTGACCCAACCAATGGATACCCGTCAACAGCTGACGGATGGCATGGATATTCGGAGTCTCTGGGCGAAGTTGCGTCGAGGGTAGTCCGTATGGGAATCTGTCTGTGTGTCTGTCTGTCTCTCCTCTGCCTCCTTCTCTTCCTGGTTTCCTGGCAACCCCAGACTCGGATCTCCACTGGACATCTCTGGGCAACCTCTCAGACAACGCTGGTGCCCTATGCTTTGCTTTTAGTAGCGTTTATATATGAACCAGCTCTTGAACAGGTGTTTAGCAAAAAAGAAAATCTGTGAAGCAGATAATGACAGGTTATGGGTCAAAGGTTATGAATCAGATTTATCAATGATAAGTGTTTAATGACAAAATTATTTTCTGTCAGGAATATGTTCGCCTGTCAAGTGTAGGCTTAACGGAGAGGAGGAATATTTTGTGGAAGGAACCTTCCTGAATGCCTACCCTATCCACTGCTTTGATGGTAAGAAATACCTACCCTGTTTCCTGTTCTTATGGTAAGAAATGCCTACCCTATAATCTACTGCTCTGATGGTAAAAAATACTTACCCTATCTTCTGCGTTTATGGTAAGAAATGCCTACCCTATCTACTGCTCTGATGGTAAAAAATACTTACCATATTCTCTGCTTTGATGGTAAAAATGTCTACCCTATATACTGCTCTTATGGTAAAAAATGCTTTTTCTATCCTCTGCTTTGATGGTAAGAAATGCCTACCTATCCACTGCTCTGATGTTAAGAAATGCCTTCCCTATCCTCTGCTTTGATTTGTAGTGTGTCCTAAAATAAATATTGCACTTTTAACAACCTCTCAAAGGCACCTACTTCCTTACCCTACGCTTCTATACCATAGCATACCCTGCTCTGCCATACCATACTGTACCCCACTATACCCTATGCTACCATAATTCTTTACATTCTGAGATGTGACGTTTTTGCTGACATAGCTACCAGTGAGAATTTAATCTTAACAATTAGAAACTAGAAATTTTATATATAATAAAAATGTTTTTACAAAAATACGTATAAATTTTGTGTGGCTGAAACGTAGGTTGGTGGCTGTCAATGAAACCGGATGATTCGTTTATGAAAAAGCTGAGAGCGATAAGCGACCTTCCTAACCTCGTGGACCAAAACAATCGATTTGGAACAATTAATACCAAAACAATTGGTTTTCTTGTTGTGAGTTCTCTCTTTATGACATCAGAAAACAATTCCTTATTCTTTGGATGAAGCTGTCAAACCTATGAGCAGTTAACGCTTTATCTTATTTGTTTGCATCTTTTAGTCCTGAGTAGGCATTTAGTTCTGAATATGTATTTAGTCCTCAATATGTATTTAGTCCTCAATATGTATTTAGTCCTGAATAATCATTTAGACCTGAATAGTTCTTTAGGTACATATTTGCTTCTGAAGAGTGTTTTAGTCCTTGACGGCTTTTTTCTTGCAAAATGTGTTTAGTCCTGAAGTCTTATAGTCCTTTTAAGAGATGTCATTCTACCAGATAATAAGGTCAACAAGTGAGTTCCTTTTAGACAGGGTAAGGTCAGATCTTTAGTCTTGAGCTGTTCTTTAGTCTTTAGCAGTTGTTTAGTCATCTTTATTTAACAATTGGTGCTTTAGTTCTAATTGTCCTGAAGGTTTCTGTGCAGCCATGTACATCTCAGTGATGTGTAATGTCATCAAGCATGACAGTCACAGAGATGCAGAGTCTGTTACGTTCCTTTACAGTATGATGAATCATCGCTGCAGCTGCTGGCTTCACGGTTGGATGAACGCAATCGTCTTGGCGACCGCATCACTCTACCGGATACTAAGCTCAACAAGTGAGTTCCTTGTAAAAAGACAGGGTTAGGTCAGGAGAGGTAAAGTAAGGTAAGGCAAAGTAAGGTAAAGGTAAGAAACTGCAGGGTAGTGTAGGGCAGGGTAAGGTAAGGCAGAGCTGAGTTAAGTCAGGTAAGGTAAGGTAGGGTAGGATAGCATAACATAATTGAAATTTGTAATTGCAAATTTATATAGCACCACTTCAAGAGAGATTCATCAGATGTGCTCCTGACTGAGCACAATGAAACCATGGTCGAACAGAATGGTCTTCAAGCGCTTGCGTAATAGAGGCAACCAGAGGGTGAGGAGTTCATGTCGCAGGTTGCTAGGCAATTTATTCCAGGAGGATACGCCAACCACAGCAAAACTCCTGTGCTGGACCGTGGAAGTTCGTGCAGGTGGAACAACTTAGTCGGCTTGCGTGGCAAAGCGGAGAAATCTTACCAAGTATGGAAGATAGTGAGACACCTCCTTGAGGTAAGATGGAGCAGAGCCTGTGTGACAATTACGCATGATAATCAGGATCTTAAACTCTGCTTTTGCATAGGTAACCACTGCGGAACGCAAATCCTCCCACATGAACCTCGATATATGGCCAAATCTATGAATGCCGCTGATCAGCCAAGCCGCAGCATTGAAAACTGATTTTAATCTATTTATACAGGAATGAGTTAGACCTGCATAAATGGTACTGCAATAGTCAACCCTGGAGTCTATATAAATGCATGCACCAGTGTTGTGGCTCCTGTTGTAAGCGAAAGGTGTATATGCAGGTGGTAAAAGCATGTTCAATATACATTCTTCACATGCTGTGAGAAAGTCAATCCCTGGTCCAAGGTCACCCCCAGATCATGCACAGTAGTTTCAAAGGAGGTACCACGAAAGCGATGCTGAAGATTAGGCAAGTCGAGTTTGGAAATCTGCCGACAGCTAACAAGCCAGATGAACTGGGATTTCCCCAAGTTCAGGTGTAGACGGTTGGATGACATGCAGGCACCAAGAGCCTCCGATCATCGACATAAAGTATGGTAAGGTGAGGTTTTCTGATAAGGTGAGGTAACGTGGTAAGGAAATCTAATCTAATCTCATGACTTCTATAGCGCCCTTATCATAATGCACCAAGGTATCAGTTGATGATTGTATTGAGTCAAACCATAGTCAACATCATACTCCAATAGAGAAGCCAGGTTTGAAATCTGATAAGGTAAATTATGGGAAGGTAAATAAGTGAAGGTAAAGTAAGGTAAGGTAAATAGGAGAAGGTAAAGTAAGGCAAGGTAAGATAAAGGCACATCAAAGCAAGGTATCTAAGGCAATACATATCCAGGTCAAAGTAATACAGGACAGGAGAAAAAAGTTTCTTTAATTTGTTAAAATTTGATAACATATAAAAAGTTTAATTTATGGAACCTGATTATGGAATTGTGTATGTAGAAAATCGACAGAAACACGAAACAGATGCAATGCGGTTCGGGAAAAATACAGCAAGTACAGAACAACTGCTGACAAGTTCATTAGAGTAAGTTAATTAATAATTGACTAATTGTTAACTAATTGTAGTTGCAAATTCTGCAATATCTCGGTGCCACAAAAAGTGTCAGAATCAATGGAACCAGTTTATTTAACCCAGTTACGGTTTGGTTTTGATACTCCTCGGTTGTTGCCTTGTGCATTAGACACTGGCGCTATAGAAGTTACTGATTACAATTACAAACTAGATTAATCACCTAAGTTACATCGGTAATTTTCTGAAGTGTTGTCAACTTGAAGTGAGTCATCAGTATGATATATTTTATTTATAGATAATTGGATATGTTAAATTTATTGTTTTTATTCCAGGTATAAATAAAATAATATAAATATTATACTATGGTATATTATTGTTTATATATTTTTTATTTACTACTGTAATTATATAATATGATATTATATTTGTCTTGTATATAAAAAATATAATATAATTGTGATATTTATTTGTGACAGCTATTTGTGTTTGATCTTTGATCACAGGCTATTGCTGCTGGAATACCAGAAGCAAACAAGACGATCGAGAAAAGCGATCTTCAGAATGCATTTCAGAAGGTGAGAACTGCAGTGCAAGTTGATGTGAATAAATAAAAATCAATTATATGAAATAAAATAATCATAATAAAGTTTAGAATATAATGAATTTGTGCTTAAAGCTGAATTTAAAATAGAAAATCAGTGTTCATGACTTTTTAAGGGGCTTGTGTGATTTATTTTATCCAAATTATTCACAAATTTTATCTTTATCTAGCGCACACTAAACAAAGGTAAAATAATCCAACATTTGATCTTAAGTGCAGAATGTACACTACATGAAGGTAAAATAATCCCAAATTCTATCTTTATATAGTGTATCTTTATCTAATGTAAACTAGATGAAGGTAAAATAATCTCAGATGTTATCTTTATCTAGTGTACACTAGATAAAAAAAGCAAAAATGTTTTATTTAATGCACACTCGGTAAAATAAAATCATCAGGTGTCTCCAATATTACTTAATTAGAATTACAATTGCAATTAGAATGATTTCCACATTGTTGCAGGACACAACTTTGAGTGTCGATGACATGACCGCTCTTTTTGGAAACAAACATTCAGCGGATGACATCTGGAATTTGCTGAAAGCATTCAAGAAAGATGCAGTAAGATACTGGTGTCCTCATTAATCAGTATTAATTGATCGAATTAATGAAGATTGATTGATTGATTAGGGCACAGTAGCCAAATGGACAGAGCACTCGGCCTGTAATGTGGTGAGTACGGGTTCGAGCCTCGGCTCAGGCGGTAACTATGTAGGATCTTTGAGCAAGTCCCTTATGCACAATTACTCAGCGCCATCGATGTTCTGTCGTATGGTCGTGTGCACACTTCTGAATGCTGGAAGGAGCGCAATAGCAAATGTGTTTGTATAATATTATTGATCGATTGATTTTTTGATTGATCGATTATTATCTGATTGATTAACCTTAATCATTGAATTAAATAATCTCTGTTGATTCATTGATCAGACAATTTTCATTACTTCAAAGAATAAATGTGTGTGGAGTTTTGCTTGAAATGGAGCTATATAAATTTGCAATAACAGTTACAATTGCAAGACATTTATGTAGAACCTTTTCTGGAGTGCTGTCAAGACCACTTGTCTTATTGACTGTTGTGCTGATATTTGCAGATCGTGCAAGCAGACATTGATGCATATTTCGGCCAGCGGTGCCTAGCGATTCAAGCGCAGTATCGTAACGTCACAAAGAAGGAAGTGAAGTCCTTGGTTGACTATTTCGAGGCACTTCAGGTGGCTTCACAGGAGAATGCACGGTCGGCAGTTAAGGTCAGTTGGTCAGTTGGGTGGCTTGTCAGTTGGTCAGTCAGAACAAGCAACATGAAGGCACTCAGAGAACGTGGTTGATGAGGTCATTGGGTCAGTCTTTTGGTCAGTCAGTTGGCTGGTCATGTGGTCAGTTGGTAGGCAGTTATCTGACCATTTGGTCAGTCAGTTGGCTGGTCAGTTGGCTGGTCAGTTGGCTGGTCAGTTGGTCAGTCAGAACAGACAACACGAAGGCACTCAGAGAACGTGGTTGATGAGGTCATTGGGTCAGTCTTTTGGTCAGTCAGTTGGCTGGTCATGTGGTCAGTTGGTAGGCAGTTATCTGACCATTTGGTCAGTCAGTTGGCTGGTCAGTTGGCTGATCAGTTGGCTGGTCAGTTGGTCAGTCAGAACAGACAACACGAAGGCACTCAGAGAACGTGGTTGATAAGGTCATTAGGTCAGTCTTTTGGGCAGTCAGTTGGCTGGTCATTTTGTCAGTTGGTAGGCAGTTGTCTGGCCATTTGGTCAGTCAGTTGGCTTGTTGGCTGGTCAGTTGGTAAGTTGTTAGGGTAGAAAGAAGTCACCGGAAATTGTCATCTTCAAGACCATCAGGAATATGATCTTTAAAGGCATCGAATAACTGTACATTATTATTATTTTTTTCCCCAAGGTACATGCGACACCTCAGAATTACAGAAATTAGGGGAGTGTTGTTCTGGAATGATTAGTCTTTGCAGATGGTTTTATTGGTATTATTATTATAATTATTATTATTATTATTATTATTTATTATAATTATAATTTATTGTTCGTTTTTAAAGGGTCTATAAATATGTTGAAACTTGAAACAATATCTTTCTCTCAGACTTAGCCATCCAGTGATTAATCGAATTAGTGAACATTGATTTATTGATTAGGGCTACATTATACTAAATTACATTAAACCGAATGGCATGTGATGGCATTTTCAGAGCGAGGATCTGGATCGAACAATTGGAATAAACATCCGGTCCATAACTGGACTTCGTCGAGGTCCGATTGAAACTGCTGATCGAAATTTTCTTGTCGAGGTCAGTCTACATTTTTCTTTATTATTATTATTATTATTATTATTATTATTATTATTATTATTATTAATATTCTTATTATTATTATTATTATTATTAATATTCTTATTATTATTATTATTATTATTATTATTATTATTATTATTATTATTATTATTATTACTTACTTACTTACTGTATAATATAGAATTGAGTTGCATGTGGATCTAAGGAAACACTGTTATGGAAGTGATGTTTTGCTCAGTACAACAATACCTTCTGGGTGAATGAGCTTTTTTTGGTTGGTGGACTTAGGTATTACAACTCTCTTCCTGTATCTGTCCATTCAGCTTATATCGTTTCATTCTGAACTTACAACTTTATCCTTTAAATTGCTTATCCACCATAGGCTGCCTATGTTAGTGGAGTGATTTTCTGGATTTTTTTGGTGCGCCATTGGTTGGTACCTTGTGCATTAGATCGCGGTGCAATAGAAGTTACTAGCTACAATTACAACTGTATTCTATGTTGACCTCATGTGTTAAGACCTGGATTCAAACCTGTATTGTATTGTAAAAATGGTATTGCATTCTACAATATATTGTCATGCATTGTAATAATTGTATTGTATTGTAAATGTCTTACCATGTGAAATTGTGGAGGGAAATCCATTGGTTGGGCTTCACTTGTGTGCATGGGCCCACCACTGGCGACTCTCCTCATTTTCTGTGCTTTGTTTTCTCTTACAGTTGCGCTACATAAATGTTCAAAATTACAATTGCAATTGTATTGTGTTGTACTGATAGCAAGGCAAGCTTGCAGCCAAGGCCTACCTTCAGCAGTTCATCAGCAAGAGTGTGCCGCCGATCAAAGATGCACCGAACCGTCGATCCTTCTGCCGGGATGATCTTCCGTGTTTCATCGACGATGAGGTTTCAGAAATAATCGATGAACGCGACTATATGGAGAACCTTATCGGCCGCGTTCTCTGAGTGCGTTCATGTTGTTTGTTCTGCGAGGTCAGAAGCGCAGCCTATGACTCGCCTCTTTGGCAGATCTCTGTTGACATTGGACACTACACTGGAAATCCCTTATAATGCGTCTGTTGCTAAACCTCCAAACATCATCCCAAAATCCCCCAGCTTGAGCCCACGGATTCCGACCTAACACTTTGTATTGTATTGTATTGTATTCGACAATTTCTAAAGCGCTTCTCGCAGCATAGGTCATTCCGAAGCTCTCCCAGAACTAGAGACCCGGAGAGAAGAAAGTTTTGAGGTGGGAGACGGAGGAAGAAACATTACTCAAGAGAATGGAGGAATGTACAGAGGACACTGCTATTGACCCAACAACCTGGATCTTGCAGACTTGATTTGATGTAGCGCCACTATATAAGCTGGTCTGCCAAGCAGCACACAGTCTTTGTATGATGCTTTAAAATTTTAAAGATTTCAATTTGCTTCGCATAACCCCAGTTCTCAATTCCCTTTACTGCCTAAAAGTTCCTCATTGCATCAAAATTGTATCGTTCACGTATATCAGTCTTAAAACTTCTTGGTCTTCAATATCCAACTTATCTGCTAGATATACAGTACAGGGCCTGTACTGCATACCTATAGCTGACAGATTTTGTGAAGTCCTGAGAAATTTTGGCCATTTGTCAGGCACCACAGTGATGTCCTTAAGAACCATATTATGCATCACTATCTAAAGAGAATTGTCATATGATGAAGTTGCTTTCTCAAGTTCAACTGAATTTGGCATCCATGTCTCTGTGTTAAGTCAGGATTCTTGTTATAATGAAACGCGTTATATGGGGTCTCCAGTGTAGCTGAAGTAATCCTACTTAGAGAAGCAGAAAGGAACAAGATATGAGAAACCAGTTATTTTGCACAAGGTAATCATGACTGTGTTTCTTGTACTGCGGGAGTACACACCAAGTACACGTATACTGTGTGTAAGTACACATATACTGTATATGCAAGTACACAAACTGTATGTGCAAGTACACATATACTGTATGTATAATGCACTTGAAATACAGGTAAGCTCATATTGTACTCTTGTTGAGTCTATGCTTGGGGTGTACTTAGTGTATACTTGTGTTGTACTTGGTGTGTACTTAGTGTATACTTGTGTTGTATTTGGTGTGTACTTTGGGCATATGTAATCAGGTTGATTGTGATTGTACTAAGGGGCAAATCAGAATTTGCCATAGGAGGGTCATCTGAAATTGCCAAGACATCTCATCTTGTTGTAAACTGTTATTTATAATTTATGTTTAATATTTATATTTAATTATTTAATATTTATTACCTAAAATTTTTGTCATACTCATCATTCAGTACTAAGCAATAAAGAAATCCTTCAGCAATTCTAAGAGACTTAATAAATTCAGCGTCATATTCAATCCTTTTATTGACGAAAAACTTGAACATTACGTAAAATGCCAAGAACACAATTGCAAACGTTATCCAGAAACAAAAAGTTTCCAGCGGTGAAAACGAATCATTGATGACTTAGAAAAATCAGAATACAAAAATATGAAAAACTTAAGAAATGCTGGTAGAAAAACATTCAAACAAGGCATCTGTTAAAGGTCAGTTGAATATATATATATATATATATATATATATAATTTTATATAAAATTACAATAATCTGCCCTAGAATCCCATGTGGTAAAAATAAAAAATTGTTCCTCAGGGAACAACAACAACGACAACAACAACAACAATAATAATAATGATGAATCTGCCAAACAATCCCATACAGTAAAAAATAAAACATGTTCCTCAGGGAACAACAATAATAATAATAACGATAAATATGACCTACAATCCCATATGGTAAAAAAATTATCGAAGGATGGCATCTACTTCAGGTAAAAAAGTAATATTATTATAAACATAATATTAAAAAGGAATAAAATTTTACAGGATCTAAGCAAGATAAAAAAAATCCCAGAATGGTTCCGGTAAAGTAAGAATATTAAAAACCGGAAAAATGCACTTGAAACAAGGTTTGAAAAACTCAATTTGCAATCATACCTCAAATACAATTAAATACATACATCTAAAAATTCAATGAAATTACATATTTTTTAACTTCAAAGTAACTTAAAACCTGAAGTTAAAGTTAAAATATCATAATCATATAATTAAAGTTAAAGTTAAAATATCATATTCATGTAATTATATCAATATCATACAATCATTATACTTTGATTGCAATTCTTTACAAAACATTTTAATTTGATTACAATTACGATGACTCGTCTGGTGAAGAAAAATGTCGGGCCCTGCCAATAGCTTTCTAATCAACTAAAGCTGTGTATATATAGCAGTTACTGTGAATGCATATTTTATTAAAAGTGAACACAGATTCTTAAAAAAAAACACAAGGACGACATAACACAACAAGGGTGGATCCAAGGGCTAATTCGGTTATGCCCCATCACATTATTGGGGAGGCACCCCATTGAGTTGTCTCAAGTAGCTTTGGTATGGGTTGCCGTTAAAACTAACCTTCAACTCTTTCTACAAAGCTCAAACACTTTTCCCTTGTCTTTCACTAAGAACTGCCTCAACATTCAGGCTCTCAGGTATCATCCAAGCTGCCTTATCGCCTGGCAGACAATCTAATCTAATCAAGAACTTCTATAGCGCCATAGTCAGTTCTCAAGTCAGTGGTCACTAGTAATCAAAATCAAAAGCTGATCAGCATATGACCAGGCAACGTCTCAGATTCACATTTCTGTGTGACTTTGTACCATTCAAACATTTCATGATAATAATAATACTTGCTCTCAGTAACCATAGCAACCAACTAGTTTAACCAACTGACTCACAACAAGGTCCGTTTATTACGTCATCGAAGTTTTGCCCCATGACGTCATAGAAGACAGGTTATAATGACACCGTAAAAGATTACCCAAAGATGTCACAGAAGGCAGATTAAAATTACGTCAAACGGTTTGTCCAATGACGTCACAGAATACATGTTACAATGATGTCATAAAGGTTTACCCCATGACGTCACAGGACAGATTACAACACGAAGAAAGACGTTAATAGCTGACTAGATGCTAAAACTCTCTGCAACCACTTACCAGCGATCGCAGATTTACATTAACTATTTACAAGCAAATTGCAATTACAGATTACAGTTATTTACAGTACTTTTCTTCATAAGATGGGTATACTTTTCAGAGACATCGACATCTTAGACAAGTTTAAAAGCAAACAACTCTAGCGAAAAGTCAGCACGTGTTAACAAGATAAGCAGTGCAGAAAAAGAGCTGCAGAATTTAAACAAAAACTCTAAAATGGAGAGTCATTTTGCTAATCTTACCTATTCAAAACTTCTATGTCGCCAAATAGTAAACCACACTCCACAAGCATTAGTCAGTCGATGGTTTCCAATAAGAGACAAGAGGGGTGCAAGCAGAACCTATGGTTGACATCCAGAGGGCAGTTAGTGGAGATAGAACGATTGACAGAGACAGAGACAGAGAGATAGTGAGAGACAGACAGAGAGACAGTGACAGAAAGGCAGAGACAGTGAGACAGAAAACAAGCGAATAATTTGCCAATAAGCCAAAATTAAAGCCAACTTTAAAATAATGAACCAAGGCAAGTAGGCCTATCGAAGGGAAAATGTTAACAACAGTTGGAATATTTTAAAATGGTTTTGGGACGTTTAAATTATTTCTTACAATTATTTCTGCATTTACTAAGCGCCACTGTCTGATGACGAAGTATCAGTCGATGGCGCTGAGCAATTGTGAGTGAAGGACTTGCTCAAGATCCCTATACACAGTAACCGTCTCACAGAAGGCTCGAGCTCGCACACTGCATTGCATGGCGAGTGCAGAAACCACTACAGGCTACCATGTCACAAATAATTATTGCATCAATAAATGTAGTTGCTGTTTAATGACGCTATGTCATAACAAAGAAGATTAGCGTTGACCTCCTCCTTTATCGTGGATTGGGACTGTACTACCAGAGTACGGGTAGTGGCAGAGCAGAGCAGGTAGAAGAATGACAAGTGCAGAATACGAAACTGAGGATCCTCTTAATGTCATACCAGAATTGCAATTAGAACTAGACACTGGAAGGACTTTTTGTCAAGGCTTTCACACAGAAGTAATCATAAACTCCAAATTTCTAAAGTGCTATTCTAAAGCTAAGCGCAGGGCACCAGTTTATTCGTGAGTGCTGCATCGTGCCAGAGAGGTTGTCCAAAGACGTCAAGGGAAGATCCATGTCCGGTTGCCAGGAGTGGCATCTTTAGGTCAGACTTTATATGAACTGAATACCTTGAACTTTGAGTACATCAACACCATATTCTGATTCTAATATTCTGCTAAAGATCAGTATGATTCAGCGCTACATTGGTAGTATCCGAGTAGGGTGTTGATCATCCAATCTAAATTTATAACCTCTGTACCACAGTAATAACATTCCACAAGACACCAATTGATGGTTCATCAATGCCTACACAGTACATAGAAATCCCATCAACTGCAGGTCAGACCAGTGATAACAGACAGACAGACAGACAGACAGACAGACAGACAGACAGACAGACAGACAGACAGACAGACAGACAGACAGACAGACAGACAGACAGACAGACATTCAGACAGACAGACAGACACACACACACACAGACACACATACACACAGACAGACAGATAGAGATAGAGACAGACTGATATCTTTTTTATATCCATGGAAACTATAGGGGACAATAAATATAAGTTTTTAAGCACTTGATCTCGTACTTGAGACCAAAGTACTTGCACTTGAGACCTGGGTACCTGCACTTGAGACCAAAGTATTTGTACTCGAGACCTTAGTACTTGCGCTTGAGACCTCACTACTTGTACTTGAGACCCAAGTTCTTGTACTTGAGACCTGAGTACCTGTACTTAAGACCTCAGTACTTGTACCTGAGACCCAAGTTCTTGTACTTGAGATCTGATTACTTATACTTGAGACCTGAGTACTCGCACTTGAGACCTGAGTACTTGAGACCTCAGCACTTTTACTCAAGACTTAACATGTGTGACAAAAGTTCTTTAAAATTCAAACATACAGCATATGAACAACTGATAGGTTTTTACTTGGATTGGTTACTAATGAGCTAATATTTCTCAAGAGCAATTCTAAATCAGTGCATGTGTCTTGGGACATGATTAGTTGAAATGCATCGTTGAATTTAGCCTTAATTGTTTATAAATACTCCTTGTTCTTACAGTAGCCATAAGCACTTGTATTATAACCTAAGAACTTGTACTTGAGACCACAGTACTTGGACTTGAAACCAAAGTATGTACTTGAGACCGAAGTACCTGCACTGATACTTATACTTGAGACCAAAGTACTTATACCTGAGACCAAAGTACTTGCATTTGAGACCAAAGTACTTGAAACATCTCTAAATTAAATACTATTCAAGTAGCCCAATTTCTCATGGCCTTTTCTTTACCATAGGCCTATTTTAATTTACAATTTCTATGAGCCACCCTTGGCGAAACTGGTTGGGGTAACCTTTTGCCTCCCACAGTCAAATGGGTGAACGGTTGGATTCACGATCCTAAACTGTCCTCGCCTGCTGCCAGACGACAGTTTTGTCTAATTACAAGAGAAAACCACACACACTGTCTGGCCACAGTATTTTTTTTTTACCATACTGTGTGTATTGAGGTCATATTATAGTGTCTAGTGTTTCCACTAGTTTTAAAAATACAGGCCACACTAACTGTGCTCTATTACTAACATTTGATGTCCGCATTCTGGCTCGATTAGCATCTGCTTTTTCTAGACATTAGTTTTAAGAGTGTTCCTATCACAACTTCAAGTACTTGAGAAAAAAATATTTTGTCAAGTGAGCTGAATTTCACACCAAAAATCGTAACTTCAACAGTGATAGGTTTCCTTGATAATATCTGATAATAATACCAGACTTATTTAGATACTTTCTTCTATAATAACGCAAATTCAATGCAGGATTTTATAACACCTATACAGAAGTGCCAGAACATACCAGCCATTACAGCTGTTTGAATGAGTTGAGTTTTTCTGTCCGTAAACCAGTTAAATCAGGTGTATAATCGTAAACCAGTTCAAACCGGTATATGTCTACAAACCAGTTAAACCTGGTGTATGTCATAAACCAGTTAAAACCAGTGCACTGCAGAAATGCAGAACTTACATTACAATTATGTAAGCTGTAATTACGTAACACCTAATACACTTACTACAAACGAAGATTACAAACATTTAAAATGAAAAACACCAAAGTCTGTAAAAAGACACGATCATTCGGCGATCGAGTGAACCTGCAGATCAATTTCAGATCGTTGCCAGATACATGTTGCACTTGATACAACCAAAATCTGACAACCAAAGAAAAGAAACAATGCTGACCTATTGTCATCCAAAGTGGAAACAAATCGATGGCAGGGACACCTTCTAATTAGGCAGGATGGAAATGTTTCTCAACAGTTAAGAGGCTTTTTAAAGGTTCCAAACAAATGCTGAGTTTTGAGAAGATGAAGGCCTCAGGTACACACAAGAACCCCTACATCTGTGACAGTTCACACGAAAGAATTGAGTTCACTCACTCTACAGAAAATGAGCTTTTGATAGCTTTCTAAAAAGCACTATATAAATGTTCACATACATGCATGCATGCATACATACACACATACATACATAAATGCATACATACATGCATGCATACATATATACAGGGTTAAAAAGTAGAGTAAAACTGCACAGCTATTACCTTGTCACCTTGTGCTGTCAGCTCGTGGAGCTCTAGCGATCGTCATGGTGAACACTCTCCATTGCCTATATTATGACAGCTATTAAGGCTGTCATAATATACTTTTCAAAATTAGGAAGGCTCGTGGTATAATCTAATCATATCTAATCTAATCTAATAAAAAAGTTGCCTAGTCACAGCACCCATAGAAATGCATAAGATATATTGTCAGTCAGTGGTCCCTAATCCAGTAACCCCCAATCCCAAATCAGAGACCCGTCAACAATGTTACCCAAAGACGCTGCGTAGCAGCGCACGGAGAAAACTGAGTCCCCAAAGGTTTCATCGGCAAATCTCATTTCTAACTGCACCACATTTGCTCTAACAAAACGAAGAAGTGAAATCCAAGATTTAAAGACAGACTCAGGAAACAAGGCTTGGTTTCATTATTCACGAGGAACAGCAAGAGCAAATCAAATAATGTCTTTGTACGCTAATGTACAGTAACTGAAATCCAAAAGCCAGTTATTACCTGAATGTAAAACCGGAACCTGGACATAGGGCTTTGCCGTTGTCACACATTACAAACGATAAAAAGATTAAATGGTCAAAAAACCTACTTCTGTTCTAACATATGCACAATACAATGATCTGAATTTGTAAATATTCACAACAATTTCTTGCCAAACATCGACTCAATGCCTTTAAGATCAACTGTACAAACTGCTGCCTTGTCTTACACGCTACACACACAAACTCACGCTCACATTCATCCATCACCATGTCGATTATCATTTCACAAACGCACACATCGAATATTATCTCATCAATGCACACTTTGAATATCATTTGATATACGCACATATAAAAATCAGTTCATGAATGCACGTATCGAATATTATTTTCTAAGTACACATATCGACCATGATTATTCAGCACGTTTAAGTAATTCACTTAATCGATTACAATTCAATATTGCAAGACTAAACCCTGTGTAACACAATATGTTACCACTATTATGTCTGAGTATTATTTATTTTGTTACACACCCGTTTTTATACTTGTGGCAAATACTATTGATACACGAAAAACATTACAAATTTCATTCTCGCTAATAACTTTTGGTTCTTAATAATAATTTAAATATTGATTTTAAATAATTATGAACGCAAAAGTAATCCAGTCCCTAAGACATAAAACAATGCCTTGCGCATCATCTTAAGAACGTTAAAGAAGCTCTAGTAGTAATAATACTAGCAACGTATAATAATAGCAGTAAATAATAATTATAATAAAATTATAATAATAACAATAATAGATAAGGACTTTTACAGATCATTGCAGACAACAGGAGTAGACTTTAAAGTCTTCCCCAACAATACCTGTGCGGCTCAGAATTCGAAATTTTCTAATTTATGACCAATTTCTTGAGTTGGGAAAGGCAAATGAAACTCAATGCTTGTAGGTTGGTCTGAGACAGCTACACAGTGAATCCAGAAGACCAGTCTTCAAACAGCAACCTCTTCATTTTCCGTTTCTCTTAAGCCGGACCTCCATGATCCACAACATATCCTATTAGATACAGGGACGTGATGTGGTGTTGCCTAATACTGCGTGGATCACAAATACGCAAGCACAATGACCTAGAAACACCATAGACAGAGTTGACGAGGGACAAAGCACACAGTCAAAGATAATATCAAAGTCATGAGCAGAATCAAGAATCAGCCGATGAACAAACTGCATAATAACAGATGCATTACTTCAATAATAAGGTAAAAAGGTGCTATATAATACCAAGATACAAAAATGACTGTATCTGACGTTGCCCTCCATTCAAAGCTCAGACTGTCTTTTGCGGTAAACTGAAAACCAGCCTCTTCCAGCCTAAGCAAGGCCCTTGATCAGGGGCGTAACTTTGGCCTAAAAAGTTGGGGGTACCAATTTCTTCTCCACTTTCCCTTTCGCATGGAGACCATTTTGGACATATTACCCTGCGAGTATTCTCATTAATTTTTGTGTCCATAATAACTAGCCATCTTTTTAAGTGCATTAATAATTAAATATTGCTTGGCATTGTTTCAAAAGTGGGGGGTACGGTACCCCCCAGTCGAAAAAGTGGGGGGTACGGGTACCCCTCGTACCCCCCCACAAATTACGCCTATGCCCTTCATGTTTGCTTGGCTTCAATGTGCACTTTAAAACTTTGTAACAAGGGCATTATTAATTTACAGCTGCATCGAATGGTATTGTATTGTCCCTACACAGTAACCATCTCAATGAGGCTCGAACCCTTACTCTCCACTTTACAAGCCGAGCACTCTTACCAATTGGCTACCATGCCCCTAACAGTATGTTCCTGGGTGACATACAAAGGTACATAAACTGGAATCTGCTCAGTGTCTACAACTGTTAAAGTTAACGAATTATCATAACAATGCTAACTATAGTTATCCTTATACAGCTAAATATCCTACATTACAGCAACAGATTTTCACACAGCCAAATTTATTTGCTTCGAAGCCAGTTTGCCATTAAATGATCTCAAAGCCAAAATTTAATGCTTTACTCTTCCCTACCCACTGGAAACCCCACATGCCCGCACAAACGTAGGACCCGCTCAGTCACACGGGATTTTCCATTGGGTTTTCCCTGTATTACCTAAAATAGTAACTGTGCATATACACACACACGTGCTCACGCAATCGTACATCTCTTTGCTACAGTCCGTAAAGCAAAATGAGTGATACAATGATGACTATTGTTTAGAAATGGCGGCGGGAACATCGCAAGCAGACGAGACGTTGATGTGGTGACATCACACAACATTCTGAACGGATCCGCCGCCTCCTCCTTCCAATGGTAAAATATCCATGATGTCATGAAGTTCTTCTGATTCACTTAAAGATGACTCGGCTGTAAAGCTCTGTAATGTAACAAACACGGCAAATTAGTTAAATAAATAGACAAAACATTCATTCGCTTATTCAAACAGTCTTTCATGCATTCACTTTCTAATTCATTCATTCAGTCATTTGCTCATTCATTTGCCAATTAATTCATTCAGTCATGCAGGCCAGAAAAAGCATTGGTAGATCACTCACCCACCCACTCCCTTACTCTCTCTCACTCACTCTATCTCTCATTTCCTACCTCACTCACTCCTCACTCACTCACTCTATTTCTCACTCTCACTCGCTCACTCTCACTCCCTCACTCTATCTCTCATTCACTCCCTCCCTCACTCTCTCACTCACTCACCCTACCTCTCACTGTCACTCACTCTATCTCTGTCACCCACTGTCACCCACTTTCTCTCTCTCACTCACTCAACAGCTTAGCTGATTCTGCAATCAGCTGATTCTGCTTAGCTGATTCTGCAATCAGCTGATTCTGCAATCCACCTAGATGGTCCAAAAACATTACGAACTACATCACCCTATGCTACAGTGCATCCATATAAATTCTGAACGTTTTGCACCCGCACCGGAACTGAAAGGAAACGTGACGAATATTTCATCTTGTTCTTCATCTGCTGGACGATGTTCTCTTTTTCCGAGAGACTGTCAGACGTCGAACTGATCATCAGGTCCAGATTGAAATTGTCCGACCCGGTCGATGAAACTAGTTCATCCGGAAGGTTGTGGAAATAGTCTCCAGTGACGTTGCTCTCCACCGTACTTCGTTTGCTGAAATATCAAACGTACATAGAGCTGATATTTACTAACAGAAATAAACTTAAACACAGTATCGATCATTCTGGCAAGTTCCCAAGTTCTTCACATAAAATTGTGGTTCCTCATTTCATAGTCGTAAGTCAAAACTGGGAAGGTGCAACTGATACAATACAATACGAGATTACAATGAAAAAATGCAATGAAATGATACAACAATATAATGATACAATGGTACAATACAATAGGACAATAGAATGATACAATAGAATAACACAAAATTATACAATACAATCATACAATACAATACACAATGCTAAAATAAAACACACAATACATTTCTTGTATGCAGAGCTACCGGAGGTGCTTGAATGGCACCGTGTAAACATTTTATAACATTACATTTAAGAATTTCTCACGTGCATCTTTAACCTCCAGTTACAGAAGCACATTCCGCTGTCATGTGCTCTAAAGCCAATTCATTTACCACTAGTGTAACACAGAAGAAGAACAATCCCTTAAGCTAGCCCTGAGGCGGCTATGCATATGAAGTGTTAGCAACTTAATTTTCTTAGCCTCGGCATATGAGGGTGGGAGGGTCCTCTCCCTCACCATCTCATCTTCCCACCAACAGGTAAAACAGAAACCTCAAACCAAATTTCTGCCCTGGTGTGGATTTGAACTCCCAACCCCTCGATTTATAGTCCAGCAAGTTATACTATTGAGCACCCCTAATGTAACTAAACTGAATTGTACTTAGTTTACCTTTGTACTTCTTTCGTCGAACTGCTTACATCATTTTCTGCACAACCATTCATAACCACCTGCAAAACATGTCAGAGAAAAGGCTAAACATATTAGATTAAAGGCTTAATTAAAACCTACAATCTCAAACTATCACAAGGTATGGTCAGGTAAGGAAGGTAAACTCGCATCAGGTAAGGTCAGGTGCAGCTAGACAGGTAAGAATAAAGTTAGACAAGGTAAGGTGAATTATGGTACGGTAAGTAATAAGTATTATTGCCACCAAGCATTATCGGGATTTAAAGTTTGAGAGGTAACGCTAAAGTGGTATTTCAGATTCTGTGATAAACAATTAAGCAAAATTAGCTGCTGTAAATGTCATTAGTCTCTGGACAATTTTTCCGCTCCTAACAGATTATACTTACCTCAGGTAAAAAAATAAAAAAATTAACAAAGTGTAATTCTTCCAAATTTACAGTGAATGTAATTGTAATTGTAATTACTAAATGTACTTGTTGTGTAACTCTTAGCATTTACGCTAAGAGTTTGCAGTGTACAGCATCCTAGAAGTAGCTTGCTACTGACGATGCATCATAAATTGTTGGAATTACAATTACAATTGTAATCTGACACTTGTAAAGTGCCACTTGAAGAATGAACTCATCAGTGGCGCTCTGGACCCAAACCAGTGAAATCACTGTCAAATAATAGACATTATGCATTTGCGAAACTGGGGAAGGGACAAACTGAGGAGCTCGAGCTGCAGCTCTTGAGAAAGACGATACAGTCACTGTGTCCCCATTGAACCACCAATGGATGCAGTGTTGACGTCACAATAAAACTTCACTAACAGTATGAAAACAATAGACAAACAATTACTGTTGTTTAACAATACCTCTTTTAAATTTTCTTTCGAAGCAGTTTCAACCTTCTTCATTGGGCTTCCATCCAGCGCATTACCAAAACTACCGGCACGCTTGAATCTTCTCGCCCGACTTCTGCTTTTCAGCGGTCCATCCATCTCTATGGTTACTTCCGGAGAGTCGTATGCACCATTCCCGTTATCAGAGTCATAGTCTCGATCGAGATGATCGAATCGATCAGTCCGCTTTGACGATCCAAGATCATGTTCTGACAGTATTTTCCCCGGTTTCTTACCCCAGTACATGTTGCAGCTTAAGACCTCAGTGTCGGAATTCACGTTCGACTCTGACGTCATTTGGCATGCAAATTTATTCATCTCGTAACCATCCCTACTACTAGAGTGAACCTTGCTCAGCTTCGGAGATTCCAGACAAGTTCGTATGTTTGGCGGCACGCCTCCCGTTTCTTTTCCAGCCTCTTCCATCCGAACATCGTGCTTCTGCCTTGCCCCAGGGGTGCGAGACGGTGTGACCTTTGGTGAACCGCTTTTCTCTTGTCGACAAGTTATGGAGGTTCGTCTAGAAGCCTGCGACTCGTTTTCAATGGCAAACTTACGCGGGTTTCTGCTCGGACTTGATGTGGCACTCTGTGGAATATTCTTTGCTTCGACAAAACGCAACGGCCGCGGTTTGGAGCGACCTCTGGAGGGGGAAGATGTCACGTCGGGTCCTTCACGATATCGATTTGATGGGACTATGTCGCAGCTGAAAATTAATTTTGAAAGAAAATCTATAAAGTATGTGCAAAAATTAAGAAGAAGCACAAAATTTCCCTCATAATAATAATTATATCTATTAACTTTTCAGTGCTTTCCAATTTGCCAACAACATTGCAGTGCTATTGCATTCAGAGGTACACAGTCATACAGGTCTGAGTGGGGATGAATAAAATTCAGATGCGTTCCTCACTCCTGTACAAGTATCATGTTCCTAATGGATTATGTGGTGTACCAGAGGTAAAAAATAATAATGATAATAATATATTCTTATGATCACTATTAATATGGTAAGTTTTGCACCCAAGGTAGACATGGTTCCTCGGGTTCCTAAAAACTGTCTGGAGAGAATAGAAACACATCCAGAATGGCTGCGTCTTGTCAAGTTCTGGCTGAGAGAAAGTACCACGGGAAACCAACGGCACTGAAGCACTGAACTGCAGTTACAAGGCATTGAAAGAGGTAACTAGTTTCTTTATGATCTTCAGAAGTTTGAATTAGGCAGCACTTCAAGTCTATATTTAAACCCTGCCCATTGCTATTAATGGAACCAAGGAATCTATATTTAGAGGAATGGTTACTCATGAAAATTATTGTATATCCATTTCACACTTATCCATGGAAGTCGCCCCACTTCAGATTTTGGGTGGCTCTTTAATGGCTGAAAGCCAGCACATAAAAAGGTTCTGACACATCAGGCAATTTAAGACAGCATAAGCTGGACACACAGCCAGACTCCAGACTGCAAGACACTCCATACGAACCATCCTCAGCTAAAACATTAAAAATGATAATAGTAACAGTTCAAATGCATGTAAAAACTAAAGGTGATACACCATCGAGATCCTCCTGGTTAGTGATGCAGTGAAAGATACTGACCTTGAGGCCGACTTGGCCAGCTGTTTCGGAGACTGGAGATCGCGGGAATCGAGCAATTCCTGCGCTCGGACGATCGGCTGGACGATACTCTTTCGGCGCTTCTGTCCACCATGAAGCAACTGTTCCCGCCTGTCAACAACACCAGATGAAGGTAAGGTAATATTTATTTACATAGCACCACTAAGTAATGCACTAAGCTTTGATCTGGATCCCAAAGAGTTTTTTCTACAGAGGTTTTGCACAAACAAGTATATGTTACCTTCACCACTGAAGATCAAGATGTTTAAACAAGTCTGTGCGTTTTACCTTTGAAGGTAGAGGTGTATGCTACCTTTACTTTTACCTAACTAGGCGTCTTAGCGAGGCACCATGTAAGTGCTCTGAATTAATGGACTAATTAATCAATTAATTAGTCGATGGTGAAGATAATTGGAAAGATCGGAAATGAACCTGATCAGCTCTTGTTCCCTCTTCTCCAGCTGCAACATACAGTTTGTTAGTTCAATGTAGAGGTTGTTCGCTCGCTCAAGTTTGCGTTCGTAGTGCTCTCGGACGTCCTGCGCATGTCTGCAAACAGCATGCGAAGGTAAGATTTATTTATATAGCACCACTATGCAATGCCTAAACATTGATCCAGCGATCAGTGGCATTAAGCAATTATGTGAGAAGGTTCTGATCTAGATCCTAAGAGTTTGGAAGAGGCTTTGCACAAACAAGAAGTTTGTAAGTTTTACCTTTCAAGATATTAAGGTACATTAACTAGAATATTATCTTGCCCTTTGTGGTCCGCCATAATTTGCTGGTTAGCGTGCTGGACTGTCAACCGATAGGTCGGGGGTTCAAATCAAATCCCACCAGGGCAGACATTTGTTTTGAGATTTTGTCTCCACTTGTGCCCCCTGGCCAACTCAGTTATAATGAGTACACAGGCCACACAGTCAGTAGGAAGATCAAGTGACGAGGGAGAGAGCGGGTCACCCACCCTAGTATGCTGAGGCTAAGAAAATGAAGTCACTAACACTTTACACTCATGGCCGCCTTTTGGGGCTAGCTTGAGGGACTGCTCGTCCTCTTCTACATTTCCCTTTCAAGACAGAGGTACATAATGGTAAAAAAGCATGCTACCCTCACCCTTTCAAGTACAGACACTTACTAGGTATCAACATTTTATCCAATATTAAAATCCAGGATCCTAAAGCCCTCCTCATTCGAGATTGAGATGCGACAAGTGAAATGGTGACAGCAGACGGTGCGCAATAGAAAAACACGATCAAGAGACGAACATAAGAGCAACGGCAAACAATGGAAATGACAACGATGAGCAAATACATCCTGAAAACTGAAGAAGATCCTAATGTCATAAACACATCAGCTAAACTGCTGCGACAAGATTGCCAATAAAACACACGGCCCCATCGAGAGGCAAATATGCCAAGTGAACGAGACAAAGGAAGGAACAGATAAAATTGCCTTCTACGAAGCATCAATACCAGGACCATCCCGATAAGGGAAAAATGACCCGCCTGACACAGGTCGGCCATAAGCACATCTGCCATTGTTTGCTTCGTACGCAAGACTCTTTTGCAGCCTTCAGAGGGCTACTTAACAGGTTAAAGAATTGCATGCCCTGTATTTTATGGCATTCACAGAGCTACCGAACTTGTGAGATCATTTCAATAACATTCATAAAGCTAACAACATGCTTAATAACGGTCTATTTCATAAGAGAAATCATACTGACAGCATTCAAACAGCTAATGACAGGTTCAATAATAGGAAAAACTTTTGTTCAAAAGAGAAAAAAGTTAAAACGTAACTTACACACCTTTCTCAGAAGCATTATCCTGAGTTTTGGAAGGCCTTTCGGCTGAATAGTAACGTCAGGCCAGCAATCCAATTACTGAACCACCAAATTGTGTGTGCTGATCATATATCAGCCCCAAAGAGATAGCTGGCTCAGATGGCAATGGACGTTGCTACATGTGCCAGCTTAAAAACAAGAGTGCCCAACCTCAAAAGATCCAATTACCGGTTTTTTTCAAGGCAAAGGCAAAAAGAAAAAAGTGCAAAAAAGAGATAGATAGAAAAAAACGTATTTGCAAAAGTAAAAAAGAAACAGTGCATAAAAAGAAAATATAGAAAACAGAAGAGATAAGATAAAAGAAACAGGAACAGCAGAACTGCATCCCTGAGTATCGCTATCATCCGCTGACCTCAGTTCTTCCTTTCTCCGTTTGATCAGCTCCTCCTCCAACTTCGGATATTTACTGCCTTCGACCTGGATGATCTGCAGTTGCTCCAGTATTTCTGTTTTCCAAGTGCTCTGGAAAACAACAAAACAGGTGATGCTCACCAAACTGATCGTAACTGGAACTAGGGCTTTGCGGTGGCCTCTTTTCGGCTGATGTGCCAAGCCATTGATGCCCTTTCCTTATGGATGGCCTCCAATCGGCTTCTCTTAAATCCTACGAAGACCCAATTTATATGGCTGGGCAGCCGTAGACAGCTAGCGGGCGTTGATTTGCACCTGCTAACCCGGATCTTCCCTAATATTACTTTTTCACTCACTGTCCGAGACCTCGGTATCACCCTTGACCAAGAACTTACTCTTTCGCAGCACGTGAATCTGCTTACCCGAAGCTGTTACTATCAGCTTCGTCAGCTTCGAGTGGTCTCTCGTTCTCTTTCACACGATGCTGCTGTGGTTCTCGTCCATGCTTTTGTTACCAGTCGAATTGACCATTGTTGCTCGATTCTAGCTGGTCTCCCACTCGGAGTCTTAGGGCGTCTGGATCGCGTTCTACGCTCAGCCGCTCGACTTGTCGGGCGTATCCCCAAGTTCGCTCCTGTATCTGCCTACATGCGCGATGTGTTGCACTGGCTCCCTATCGTGCAGCGTATTTCCTATCGGATTGCTGCCTTAGTCTCTCGTTGTCTTCTAGGCTGCGCTCCATCTTACCCTCGTGACCTTTGCCGCCCGGTGTCCGACGTCGTAGCGCGTCGGGCACTACGCTCCTCGGCCAGAGGGGAGCTCTTGGTCCCGCGTGCTCGTTCTTCTATTGGGCAGCGCCGGGCTTTCTCAGTTGTGGGTCCCTCCACTTGGAATGGGCTCCCGCTGGAACTGCGATTACTACCTCTGAATAATTTGCCTGCATTTCATAAATCGCTCAAATCTTTCTTTTTTAGCCGTGGCTGAGCTGGGAGCGCACCTGAGTAGGTATCTTGAAGGAGCGCTATATAAATCTTCAGAATGAATGAATGAATGAATGTACTTTAACGGTGCAACATTAAATTTCTAGATTTTTTATTTATTTATTTTATTTTAATTTTTATTTATCTTTTTATTTATTTATTTATTTATTATTATTATTATTATTATTATTATTACTACTACTATTATTACAGAGGTCTTATATAGCACCCCTTCAAGGTTATCTACTCAGGAGCGCTCCCAGTCCAACCCCGGTCAAACAAGACAGTTTTAAGGCAAGAGTGGAACAGAGAAGAGCAATCAATCGGGGTCAGGCGCAGCGCTACTGGGACCCCATTCAAAAGACCGTTTTCCTCAATAAACAGTCGAATGATAAATAGTTCATGACTTTACATAATTATTAATCCATGCCATTTAGGTCTTCCTTGAGCTCTTGATCCAGGAACTGTAATTGTAGTAAAACATAGTCACAAAATTAATACATAGATCCGAACTTTACCTCCTCTATATAATCTAAATAATAAACTTCTTAATTTTTCAATTCCTGACAGATTATTGGTTGTCTTGTCTTGTCTCCTTGCCTTGCATTGTTTTGTCTTGCATTGTCTTCAACCATCCCCGATTTGAGGATGTATGTATGTATGTATGCATGTATCAGATTGGCCGCATTATTGACAATTTTGTTCCATTCACTTCTGTTTCTTGTCTCCCTCAATAAACGGTCGAATGATAATATAGTCAACAACTTTACATTATCAATCCATGCCATTTAGGTCTTCCTTGAGCTCTTGATCCAGGAAGTGTGCCTTGGATAATCTACTTCTCCAGGCAATCTCCACTCTTCCGCAGCACACGCCCGAAACGTTAAGCCTCCTCTGCTTGATTAGCCATTGCTACTCCAGGTAAAAGACGAAATTAAACAAATGAAATGAAAACGGTGAACTAGAAACACTACCTGCAACTGATAGAACTCGTCCTCCTTAAGCGCCAGCCAATCGGGCGACGCGATTTCCAAGTGCAACTGAATCTGCCGGAAAGACGGACGGTTGCGTGGCTTACCACTCCTTAAATGAAAGATCACTCGAGACTTAAACACAGAATACTTGAGTAAGATACACATTACCACAGTTCTTTAATTCAGTTCTGAACTTAAGACCTGTCCATTTCAACATCCTAATTCACTGCAGTCTGATTCATCAGATTTGACAGAGCGTTCCCAATGGATTATGATCTGTGACTACTTTTCGTCTGAAGTGCCATCGATTGATGCCTTGTGCTTTATGATAACACAGCTATAGAAGTCATTAGATTAGATTAGATTAGATACTTGAAAGAAGGCAAAATACTTGCTCAAGAATACAATACTTGAATGAAGACAGAAGACATATTCACCCACCAACAGTGATTCTTAACACTTTAACTGTACTAAGAGTGACTGGGAAACCATGCAGTTCGTCATTAATGTCTTAAAAAATGTAAAGATTTGAAAAATTAGTACAGATTTGGTTTAAAGATAGAATATTCACCATTTACCAGAACTGATTCACAGAATCACTTTGATGATAAAATATTCCAACGTAAGCTTTTATTCATCGATTCAGAGAAGTTATATGTCATCTCTTCAAGATAACAACTCAGAGGAAGTCGTTAGTAGTTTGAAAATTCATTAGTAGTTTGAAGATTCATAAGTAGTTTGAAGAAAGAATGATCAGCAATTTACCAGCACGTATTCATGAGAAGTTTGAAGCCATCCGGACAAGTTGATGGAATCGGAAGATGGAGGCTGTTGCTACCAACGCCCCAGATGATAGCAGAGGAGTCGACGTCACGATACGGAATTTCGTGGTTCATGAGCTCCCAGAGAACCACCCCGTACGACCTGCACACAGTTTTCCATATACGACAAATTTATTCTATCCAAACAATCATCGGATTGGGTGAAAATCGCAGGTAAACAATCGCCAAGCATCCATCATTTTCAGATGCTCCACAAAAACCCACTTTGTTTCCTTTGCTGAAGGGTAGTCCACAGTTCAGCACTGGCAATGCTATACCGGAATATTATTGACCGTGGTTGATGGGTGACTATGTGTACTGCGTTCGCTTTGGTTCTATGCATTTGCAAGAGCCCATTGGTGGTAGCTTCTTTTTTTGTGTAATCAGTTTATTGAACACCAATAACAATCGATATTAAAGTCACTCATAGAAAGTATTACCACAGTACCAGTAGGCATTCGAAGGTGAGACAAGACAGGACAATAATTCCACTAACAGGGTCACTTAGTTTCTTATAATAGATTTCATGGCAGCATTTTCAACAGTTGCACAATTCATTAGGTTTTGTTAACTTTATAAGTGCAGTGTTATTATAAATTTAATTTATATTTTCATAACAAAGCATAATTAACACATTGAATGTCATTAAATTGTACAGATCATTTTATAAGTTCAACAGAAAGAAATAAAAGAAAACAGAATGAAAAAAACAGACATATAGGGCTTTTGCAGATGGGCGTGGCCTTAAGTGCGGGACTGTGATCTGCCATATTGGTTAACTCACAAGACTTAGTAATTGTTTACTGTACATCGATTAAATAACAATTTGTTGTCAAAGTACGCGAAGTCGTTCGTTTATGGAAGAAGGCGTTATCTCATTAATAAAAGGTAATTTTAAGTAACGTGTGCATTGTAAAGAAATTATTGTTTTGAATTTGAGATGTAATGTAATGCAGTTAGACCTCACTCGCCGATTCAACCCTAAACACCACCCGCCTTAGCCGTCTGTCTGCCTGGTTGACCCCTTTTAATCTTGACCAAGAACCGATTTCAACCGCCTCTCGATTATGATTTGACTGAGCCCCTCTGAATAAGCTGGTCCCTGCGACTTCGCTTTTTTGGGTGCTGTAGAAATCTCGAGATTTTACGATTACGATTACTTGCTGAAGAACAGATGGTAAGGACTTGCAATTTGATTCCTAGTCCGACTGCACTTGTTGTAATGCTAATTTCTGGATTTCAGTATGGTGTAGTTTGTATACAAAAATACGTGCTCATCGATGGGTCAATTAGTCGATTGCAGGATTTCAACTATTCAATACGTTGAATAATCTATGATTTGATTTCTTTCCAAAACTGAAGAAAACACACAGCCTATGCTTATATTGGTGTTGTTATATTAGTCCCAGAACTTAGCATGACTTTAGTCAAATTTAAATTAAAATTTCTGAATCGTCTTAGCGACATTATACTGTGACATAATTTTTCTATATTTTTTCATTGCAACATCTTTGGTTGTGAAAGAACAAATTTTTGACAGTGATATGCCGGTTTACTGTTGAAAACCTTAATTTTGTATTCCACGAAATGCTGGAAGGTTTTAAAGCTCATGCTTATGTTTAGCAAGTATGGGTCCTTGGGTTATGAGATCAGTTGCAGGAAAAGCAGTTATAATTAGCAAGTATGTTTTATGTTGTTTTCAGGACCAACTTTCTGCACACAGGCTGTAAATGGTTGCTTCTGTCGCATGTCTCCAACTTGACTTATCGTCTTTTGGCTCACATGGACTTCTCTTTGGCAAAGAAACAGAAGAAGACTTTTTGACACCCTCATCTCCTTCGCCGTGCCTGGTCTTGTCAACTACAGCATCATATGCAGCAACGTGCTATCACCATCCTTAGTTTCTAGATGTTAACCTTCTGCCTTGCCAGCTTCGTCGTCAGTTTCATCTTCAAAGTCGTCAGCAATGGCCTATCCTACTGAATTAGAATTAGATGACTTTTACTTTAGATTAAGTCAGTGTGGTCATAAATCTTCAGTCCTATAACTGGTGTCACCAAATTCTGACAGTTATGTCACAGATAATTATGTGTCTTAATGCGAGACCACGGCATATTTGTTTATTAAAGCACATGTCACACTCACTTTGGCCGAATTTCAGACCATGGCAGAATCAGTCGATGTAAATATCTCCAAAAAACGAGTTAATTGATATGAAGACACGTGGTTAGAGCAGAAATAAAACTGGTTCCATTTTCAAGCAGGCAGGATAACAGCGTCTAAACTGAAAGATGTCTGTTGTTTTCCCCAGGGTTAGAATTGTCAGGATTTGGGGAGTTCAACTTCCCTAGTCTTTCTGAGCAACCCCGTGGTTAAGTCTTCATTGCACACCTCAGGGGGTCGTTTCCAACCCCTCAGTATGCCATAAAGATAAGTATTAACTAGTATTTATAGTTTTCATATCAACTGTTTATATTATGGATATATTTTAGCATTTTGTTTCACAATTCACTTTTTGGGTCTCTAATAAAGTAATGCTCTGGTTATTGTGAGGTTTTTAACCATGTGAATTGTATGCTAATAAATTTGGTGATGTTCTCACTTTAAGGAGTTTAAGCTTTCTCTTGCATTTTGAACTTTCTCAGTTTGCAAAATACGGATGAAGCATTCAACTCTATGTGAATCAACCTCGTCAAAGTCTAACCCTCAAGTCTTTTTTCTACAATTCTCACACTGGTTTTGCCTGGGCTTTTAGGAAAGGCTTACACTCGTCCCATGTTAGTTTTATCACTGGCAATCACAACGGGTCCAGTGCCTATTCCCAGATTCCCCTTGAGCATGCATTTCCAAAGATCCCAAGCAAGTACCTTACAAAATATCAAATCAAATAACTGTTTATTAGAATACACACAATATACTTACAATACATTATTACAGTAAACATACTGTTGATAATAGAATACTGTTGACACACAGAATCTAGTTTCCCTAAATTCATTCAGTATGGAGATTTATATAGCACCCTTCAAGGCAACTACTCCGAAACGACCCTGGCCCGGCTGAAGAAACCAGTCCTAAGATGAGAATAGAACGTGTCAGAATGGACCCTGGGAGCAGGCAGAGCGCCAGAAGAAGGCCATTCCAGACTAACAACAGAGAATACTGACAAAACAGCAGTTAAACCATTAGTATATTGTGATTATGTACCAATCACGAAATGTTTCCAGCAGATCCGTTCTGCTTTCAGTTTCGCTTCCGATAGATCAGCTTTGGCTATATAGCTAAACTTAGCCAAAGTCGCCGGCGTTCTTCGCTCCGGGCACGTTCTCGTCATTCATGCTCGCATATTTTTGAAATTCTACAAAATGAACCTTTATCCCTCTCCGAAAGGTTGCTGCAGCCAACTATTGTACAGATAACCATTTCCACCATTTATAATAAGCGCCGCACGTATCCAACGTCAACAAGAATTTGAGAGTTAACCAATATGGCGGATTACCTTATATGGCATATGCAAATGAGCCTTGTACGTCACCGTGCAAAAGCCCTATACTTTGAAGCAATGGTGCTATACATGCAGATCAAAGCGAAACTTCTTAGATCACTGGAGAAGTTCTCTGAGAAGCTCCACACTCCAGAATGCAAAGTTTGGTGGGCAAGGTTAAAGTGGAATTCAGTGATAAAAAAAGGTAGGCAAACTTCACCGTTCCAGATGTCATTATCAGTCTACTTACAAGCAAACAAACAAGTGGGTTTAGTTTATGGTAACCCTTTCTAGATCAACGACACTATACCGTGCAGAGTATCTGCATGCTAGTTTGGCAAAATGTCCCTATTGCAGAAAATCCTCAGTTGCTCTGCATTTCTTCCTTTTCCTCTCCCAGCCAATACACTCTACTTCCCCACTCTTCACCCCTCTGTAACTATGATCCACAACAACAATTGCAAACATTTTCTCATATCATTCGCTAGATAGCGCCACTACCAGACTACAGACACATGCAAATATGCGGTGTATGTACAGCATCTTATTATGTAGCCTCCCAATAATAACAGAAATAAACAGTAAATATCGAAGAAAAACGAACCAGACATCGACTTTTTCCGAGCATGGTTCATTGCGGATGACCTCGGGTGCCATCCAAGCGACAGTTCCAGCGAACGACATTTTTGTGCTCTTGTCATTCCATTCACGACTCGTTCCAAAGTCCGAGATCTTCACGACATCACTGTGCGTGACGAGAATGCTGAACACAACAAAGAAATTGCAAGAAATGTCTTACAAAGAATAAGGGAGTATCGTGAAAGTGCAAATAGAATGCCTGTTGCAAGAGGTTTTATAAGGGCAGCTCTACAGAATAAGCTGGTTTGACACTTTAACGACGAGAGTGTACTAAAAGTGACTGGGAAACCAATGCAGCTTGTCACTAAAATGTTAATGCTCAAGCTGCAGCTGCCTGACTACTTGGTAGTTATTGCCTACTTATGCCCACTTTGTCATTGCCTACTTTACAATCACCTACTTTGCAGTCACTTACTGTGCACTAGCTACTTTACAGTAGCCTACTTTGCAATTGCCTAATATGCAAAATCTCTAAACATATTTCTGCCCCGGAGAGGATTTGAACCATCAACTTCTCAGTTGACAGTACAGCATGCTAACCACTAGACTATGCAGCATAACGATGATGGTGATAACAATAATGATGATGAAATGGAAACCAGTGATCAGCAGAGTGTGACTGACTTGGGCGATTTGAGGTCTCGGTGTATGATCTTGTGTAGGTGGAGGTACGTCATTCCATTGCAGATCTGTTTCGCCCAGTTGAAGAGCAACGACTGTGGCAGTCGTCTGTCATCCCGCAGGATCTCGTACAGCTGACCGTATGGACAATACTCCATCACAATACAATAGCATGGAGCCTGTGTACAGACTCCCCTGTACAACAAAACATAAGAAACACAATACAATACAATACAATGCAATACACTACAACTGTATTTGATATTGCCCTCCTTCGAAAGTTCTGCAGTGCACAAACAATGATACGATAGAACATCAATGGCACTGAGCAACACGAGTAAAGGACTTGTTACGGCTCCTACACTGTAACTGCCTCTGCGAAGCTCAAATCACTACTCGCTGTGCTACAGGCTGAGCATTCTAACTGCTCTGCTACCATGCCCCATGGTATATGAGCACATTTAAATCACATTGTAATTGTAATTGTAGTTGAACATTTATAAATGCACCACTCAGCGATTCAGAGGTGCTCCCGACTCAAGTCGGGAGCACCACTGATAAATAAAATGGTCTCCAGGTATTTTCGGAACAGAGGAAGAGAAAGACTGAGGAGCTCTACCCGCAATTCCTGCGGATTCCAACTAGAGGGGCGAACATAGGCAAAGCTTCTAGATTGAACAGTGGCCCTGCGCAAGTGTGAAACAACCCGAAAGCCTCTGGCGGCTGAGCGGAGACTGAAGCGAACATGGAATGAAGAGACCAAGGTACAGAAGGTGTTGAGGTATGAAGGTATAAACAGCATAGAATGTTCCAAGGTAAACCAATGATCTTCAATATGTTTAAATGACATAACACATCTCATTACAACAGCTTAGTAATGACAATATCCGTCATTTGGTGATGTCTCACTTGAAGGAGATGATGTTTGGGTGATTGAGTTTTCGTAGATGACGAATGTCAGTCTCCTTGATGTCGCGCACTTTCTTAACAGCGACCTCCTCTTGTGTCAGCTTTCCAAGGAAGACCGCTCCCTGAGTGCCACTCCCGAGCCACTGCAGGTCGGAAATATTCTCGAATGGAATTTCCCAATCATCTGAAATTAAGAAAATATCATCATTATTACTAATTAGCAACTAGAGTTAGGGTTAGGCAAAGGGTTTAGAGTAACGATTAAAAGCTAGAGTTTAGTGTTAGGATAAAGACAGGATGAGGGTATAGCATTGCGAACTGGAGTTAGGGTTTAAGGTTACAGTGTCAACTTAGGGCACAGGCTTTAGGGTTATGGCTTAATGTAGACTATAGTTAGGGTTTAGAGTAAGGGTTCAGGATAAAGGAAGCAGAATTTAAAACTGTAATCTTAAACTCCAAATTTATAAAGCCCTACTCTAAAACAGAGCGTAGAGCATCACCTTGTTCATGAATGCTGCGTCATGTCAGAGGGGGTTGTTCAGCAGTGCCTAATGAAGATCCAAGTCCCGCTGTCAAAGAGACCAAAGAGAGGAGGTAGAAGAGCCGCTAAGGCAGGTTGCATTGAGGAAAAAAAGCTTACAAGGCAGAGAATTTGACGGATAAGGGTAAAAATTCTTGAGGTTGGACTTCAATATGGAGTGGAAAGCCTGTGAAGTGACGAGCACAGGAGCCTGCGGTAGATACCAGTGGGCAGCTCAGGGTTAGGGTTTAGGGTTAGGGCTTAGAAATGCAGTCAGGGAGACTGGAATTAGCATCCGTCTGTCGTTGTGTACCTTGGCTCTTCATTTCTGCTGCCGTTGCCTTTCCGATGAACGTCAGAACCGGCCGCAGACAACCGAACACTCCGTCGAAGAAACCCTTGCGACTTCCGTTGCCATACATGACGTTGACAGTGCTGCCATCTAGCGGCATCGTCGGTCTCACCGGCGCCGACTTTGTGACATAAGTTGGTGTCACATGGTTAGTCAGCGTGACTTCAACGTTCATGCCATCACTATCAAGGCGCAGGAGGCTGCAACAGTGAAGAAACAACAATGGTCAACAACAAAGAAACGACAACTACCAATAATGAAGAAATGACAATGGTCAAAACTGAAGCAACAACAATGGTCAACAACAAAGAAACGACAACTGCCAATAATGAAGAAATGACAATGGTCAAAACTGAAGCAACAACAATGGTCAACAACAAAGAAACGACAACTGTCAACAATGAAGCAACGACAAATGACAACTATCAACAATAAAGAAATGACAAATGACATTGGTCAACAATGAAGAAACAACAGCGGTCAGCAATGAAGAAACGACAAACGACAACAGTCAACAATGAAGAAATGACAAATGGCAGTGGTCGACAATGAAGAAGTGACAAACGTCAGTGGTCGACAATGAAGAAATTACAAACAGCAACAGTCAACAATGAAGAAACGACAATGGTCAACAATGAAGAAACGACAACGGTCAACAATGAAGAAATGACAAACAACAATGGTCAATAATGAAGATACAACAATGGTCAACACATTCAGTTGATGAAATTGATGTTTCAAGTTAAATGCCTTAATTTGCTGCCAGATATCTTCAACATGAAAGCCAAATGCCAGAGAGCTAGTAGTTGCCATATATACATAAATACATACATACATCGCATACATTATTATTATTTATATTATTTATTAATTAAATTTGTAATACATGCATGGTCACAACGAAATGTGAATCTGAGGCATGGATAATCTGTTGCCTGGAGAAGATACAGTTAGATATCCAACTGCTTGAAAGCCATGGAGAAATAGAGAGGTTTGAGCCACCTTATGCAGGAAGGAAGTGAATTTGAGCCATGAAGGGGGAGTGGCAGTGGATTCCATTCCTTGGAGGCAGAGGCATGGGATGCACACGAGAGCCCATGACTGTTCTGCATCATGGCTCAGCTAAAAGACCCGTACTTGATGATCGCAGGCAACGACATACACACAACATTAAACAGAAGTATACTATACACTAGTAATTGCATGGGTCAGGCAGAAAAGTTACAACGAAGAAAGGAAATTTATAGTATTTCTCTCCATTCCAGGATCTGAACCCAGAACATCTGGAGGGTCTAGCCCGTCTTAACCACTGGGCCAAAAGGCAGACTGACACAGATTCCTACTCTCAGACTTTGGCACCATTTCTGTTGTTTAGCATAAGTGAACGCTGAGGTGTATGGCAAGCCGCTGGTTGAAAAACTCCAGATGAATCAAGTAAACTTTCGAGTACAAACACTCGCTCCATACCATCAACATACCATCGAGATTCACCAAGTGAAAAAAAGAGGTAGACCAGTTGCCTCAGTTCTCCTTAAAATAATGTCTGGTAACAGCAGATACTAAGGTGGCTTAATCATTTTAATGTCTGACAATAAAAACAGATACTAATGTGGCTTAATGTCTGGTAAAAATAGCAGATGTGGTCTAATATCTGATAATAAAAACAGATATCGTGGCCTAATGTCTTATAGCAGCTGATGCTAATGTGGCTTAATGCCATGTTTCAGCACCTTGGAGAGGTTTTTAAATAGTGCTACATGAAGTCTCAGAAAAATAGGTAAGTATAAGTTTACAAATGTAATGTAATTACACATTACACAACACCTTTGAGAAAACTACTCAGCTGCTTAAAAGTAGAGTAAAAGCTCAAAGACACACAAACAAACACACACACACACACAAACAAACAAAAAACAAACAAACATACAAAACACACACTACCCAGAGATAGATACAAACACAAACAAGAATACACACACCTATACGCGTGTGAATACGCACACACACACACACACACACACACACACACACACACACACACACACACACACACACACACACACACACACACACACACACACACACACACACACACACACACACACACACACACACACACACACACACACACACACACACACACACACACACACACACACACACACACACACACACACACACACACACACACACACACACACACACACACACACACACACACACACACACACACACACACACACACACACACACACACACACACACACACACACACACACACACACACACACACACACACACACACACACACACACACACACACACACACACACACACACACACACACACACACACACACACACACACACACACACAACAGAAACATATGTACAGCTACATATACATACATGCCCAACCAAAACACACAAATCAACAGGTACAAATACTTAAACACTCACACACACATACAATCATGCAGGTGCAAGCACATTCACAAACACACGTGCAAGGAGTTTCAGGCATACAGAAAAAGTCGACTTTTTATTTCCAGATGCCCTTCCTACTGCCGCCTCACTTGATTCGCCCGAACATACAAGACGAGGAGAAGATAGCGAAACGTCTACTACTTAAGTCGAAGGTCACCGGATAAGACCTGGCTTCCTACTTGCCAAATATTATTCTGCAGCAATCCTTGTTTCCATGGATCAATCCGTTTTGATACAAGAGTTATGATATCGTGGAAGAGAAAGAATCGAGTTTCTGTTCTGAACTATGGCCGCTGGAAATGATGCTAAGCACGTGACTGACTTCATATTGAGAACCGAAGTAGGTCACGTATGCATGCATGCATGTGCATATGTATGTATGGACATATCTATGTATAGATATATGTATGTAAATATGCATGTAAGCATGGGTATATGTATACAAATATGTATGTATGTTTAAGTGCATTTGTATGTATTTATGTATGTATGTGTGCATGTATATACATACATAAATGTATCTATATGTAATGTATGTATGTATGTGCATTTGTGTATGTGTGTATGTATATATGTATGTATGTGCGCTTGTACGTATTTATGTATGTACATATGTATATATGCTTCAAGGCCTAACAGGAAAATACTTGACATTATTATAGCTCAACAGTCATTTATTTTATTCAGTGTCTTAAACTGAAATCTCACTAATCAATACTTCGTAAACAATAATAATATGAAACAAGATGGACATACAGACATATATCCATACATGCAGACAGACAGACAGACATATGGACAGACAGACATATATAAAAACAGACAGACAGACAGACATAGGCCTACATGCATGCATGCATATAACCATACAGATGTGTCACCAAGCTTTTCACAAGCATCCTTCAACAGCAACAACACTTTTTTGCAACTTTGAGAGCTTGTTAAAAGGCTCTACACATATACTTCGATTATTCAATACATAAACAGATCCTGCAGGTGGGGGTGGGATGAGCGTGTTATTTCATCAGCTTCCGTCAGCCATGACGACAGATTTGTCGAGACTATTTCGGGCAAATATATTTATTATTCGCCATGAATCCATACAACCGTCGACAGATCTCTGCCGCCGCTTCACGCCGCCGCAACCCAGACTGCAATTTCTCATCAGCGGCCTCACAGTCAAACTGCCACAATAAGACCGCACCGAAGTAACCCATGACACGGAAAGATCCAGATCGATATCTGATCGAATATGGGACAAAGCCAGACTGGGCAAGCGGTCCATGAATAGACCTGCAGACGAGAGGCGCCCGTTCGGAGCCTCACTGCTGCTTCCGGGTCCATTGTTACAAGCAATCGAATCTCATGCAGAGGCTCCGTGTAACAGATGTGCCGGGAAACGTTAGGCTTAATCGATGGACTGATTAATAACGCATGTTGTAAATATTCCGGGTAATGCGTTGTGAAGAACCATTCATGTTGGTTTTGCTTGGTTTATGGCTTCATGCATGAATACATGATAAACAAGTTTAACAGTCTATTGCTTCAAAACGTGACGTCTGTGCAAATGCTATCAACACGGTGTGGTCAATTCTCATGAAATACGGTCTTCTTTGGTCTCCAAGCGTCCACAGAGGATTGGCTGCACCACTTGTGACTAAGCTATCTCATCTAATGTCAGTGAAATGCTGGCTGGTACCCTGAGCTTAATTTCAGAGTAGCGCTTCAGAAATTTGGAGTTTACGATTACGATTTACCATGGCAGAAATGTTGTTCATCCACTTCTGTTTCTTGTCTCCCTCAATAACTGATCGAATGACAATCAGTCCATGACTTTCTGTTATCAGCCCATGATATCTTAAGCCTTCCTTGAACTCTTACTACAGTAAATGTGATTTGGATAAATAATCTCCTTCTCCAGACAATATCCACTCTTTTCCAGCACATGCCCTAAATATGAAAGCTTCCTCTGCTTGATAACTCTGAGCACACTCCTTCTCTACTCCAGCAGTCACCAACACCTATGGGGGTCCAGAGAGGGGCAAGGGGGCATTAACCCCTGGACTTTGCAAATATTTTACAAAAATAAAATCTTTTGATTATTACGATTATTTCAACAGTCCCAACACGATTTTCAATGCTAAAAAACACTTAATTATTTAGGTAAGTCCTTGACCATTGTTTATTTTTATAGAGGGTCCCATCTAATGTCAATGAAATGCTGGCAGGGAACCCATCTGGGTAAAGCTTACTAGAACATAGATAGGCTTTTGACACCGTTGACCAACCTGTTTGAGAAGTCCTCTCTTTCCATGCTGCAAGTGAGAACATTGAGTGTTGATGGTGTGTTTCGACTGTGAATCGGCTGGTCCTTCTGACTCTCCGTTGAGCCGCGAACCACCACAGTGGTTCCGGGACCCGCGACAGCCGGAGGACCATTGTTGTTGTTGTTATTATTGTTATTGTTGTTGTTGGGACTTGTCTCTTGTGGCTTCGAAGCTTTTGGTTTCCGTTCTAAAGTCATTTGAGAAAGTGTCCAATATTCTGGGCTAGACACAAGAAAATACGGCGGACCTTCCAATAACGAACCCTGAAAAATTGTAAATAAACTTTTTAAAGCTTGGCAAAAAAAGGTAATATATGATAATAGCATACTAAATTACTAATATGTCAAATTTATTGTAAGGTGATTAGAAATTAATATATCACTTCAAGAGCACTTTGAAAAATGTTCAATACCTGCCAAAATATACTATATCATAAATTAGATATATGGGCTAGAGTAGCCGATTGGTAAGTGTACTAAGCATGACATAGCATGTAACAAGAAGAGTATGGGTCTCCCTCAGATGGTGACTGTGTGGGGACTTTGAGCAAGTCCTTCACTCAAAATTTCTGAACTATGGATGTTTGTCAAATGATTATGTTGAGGCAGCCCGTGACAGCCTTGGCTGTTAGGGCCGTGAAGATAAAAATGCCCATATAATAATAGTTTTATTATTTATTTATTTAATTTATTTATTCCAGATATTTCTATAGCGCCTCTCGAAGTCAACTACTACTCAGAGGCGCTCCCGACTACAGCATTTGATACTGTGCCGGAATTTTCACGCCGAAGCGCCACGAGCAATTGCGAGTGAAGGACTTGCCCAAGGTCCATACGCAGCGGCTAGAGTGGGATTCGAACCTGCAACCCTCCGGTCACAAGGTGCCGAACTTACCACTGAGCCACCACGCCCCACGACAATTTATTTATTTGAATTTTAGCAGTATTATTATTAGTAGCAGAAGTTGCAGCAGCAGCAGTAGTAGTAGTAGTAGTAGTAGTAGCAGTAGTAGTATTAAAACTTTTAAATAACATTCAATTAAAAAATAGATATTTATATAGTGCCAATTCCAGATTTCTCTGGTGTTCCCAGCCCAACACCTCAGCCCCCTAAACTTGAAACCTTGCACACATTGGTGAAAGGCGGGGGGGCATGACCACTTGCTCACAGTAAAAACAAACAAGTGTGAAAGAAGATAAATAATTAAAGACTTGGACATTTACAAGGGTGGATTAATTTAAAACAGATCCGGTGAGATAAGAAGCCAAGAAGCCCCAGGGGTAGATTAAAGGGCAACAAAGTTCATAACATCTACTCAATCTTAAAAAAACTGGATCGGACTTGGTTTAACTGCTGCCCCCACAAAGCGATGGGTCCTGTAGCTATTTGTCGAGCTATAAATCCAGGGTATCCGCCCCACCTAACCGACAATATCCCCTCTCAATGCTGCCTTCTGGTGTCTGTCACAATGACGAGGCCCACACGCTTCCTCCCACGTGCCGCAAAGTACACAGGACTTTTTCTAATATGCTGTTGTTTTGCAGTTGATGGCGTTGTTTATAGATGCTACGGAACGATGCCACATTCATTGCCTCGATCAATTGTCTGCTGCTGACTCAATGACGCGTGCATGCATATATATATATATATATATATATACATATATATATACATACACATATATACATATATATATATGTATATGACAGCTCGAGTCACACACATAAATATATATATACATACATATATGTATATTATTGCAGCACCAGTCATATATATCAAGCATTGATGCTAGACCAGAAGAGCTAGGAGCGACCGTGGGGAGGAAGGGCGGCCTGCCGGAGAAGGACGAGTAGGAGGGTAAGACGGCAGACGGGATACAGTTATGACCAATCCAGCTCGGATGAATGTGCCTGGAACGACGGTTTATCGGCGCACATTCTCCAGGGCCGGTGCAGATTATAAATCCTTAATCACGTCACAATCACGGACGCGGACCCACAGACGAAGGAAACGAAACCTCCATCACAACACGACAACACCAAGCAACACGAAACGGGATAGACACAGAGGGCACAGGAGAAACACTTCGGCGCAACACCTCGGCTCGATATGGCGAAACCTAATAACCACTTGACATAATGGACAATAATCTGAACCCGTTTAAGCCTCGTATACGTGCAAAAGGGCCTCAGCTTTCACGAGGAAACTCCTTTTACGGCCTCGTCTGCCGACAATACTACTATGAATAGTGCTAGAGAATCGGGGCAACTCGCCTGCAGGTCACGACCACGCCAGCCTGCCAAAAACAATCAATACGGCGGCAGCGTCTGAGCCTTTGAGGGGCGTCCGTTTCTGGGTAATGGCGCGTCGTCGTGCGCTAAATTAATTCTGGCCGGCGGCCGAGTGGATGGCGCGCGACGCCTTCGCGATGACAAAGGCTCGGACGTCTCTCGCGAGATTCTCAATGGTTGTCCGAGACATGGTCTGCTAGTCGTACTGTGGCCGTCTAGGACGTGTTCGTTCCAGGAAAACAAAGGGACCTTTCGCCGAATACGACCGAAAACGAAACGTTGGCCAGACGTTGTGTGTGTGGCCTCGTGACTGTGTGGTGGTTCGGTGTCTAGGAGGCGCCGTGGCTGTTTCTCGATTGATTGCTATCTGGTCAGCACCGCTGATCAGATAACCGAAAATTGGACGGGAGTTCTAGGAGTCGAAATTCAATAATCTGAATTCCAATCGGGAATTCGTCAATCAGCCGACATAACAAGAAGGCGATAAGAGACGCGGTTAAACCAAATAGGGTACATTTAATTTAATATCTGTGGTTAAACCGAAGATCTTTCCCGAGTAGCAGCAGTAAAACGCACTTAACCACAACAGAATACATCAACGCATGCACATTTTTATCATGCTGAATGATCGTATCTTACAGGCAATCACACACACGGGCAAAATAAATTCTACACATGCATACTGTACAGCAGTATTACAACTATAGGTGTTAGGGATACCATACTATTAAGTACTAGATCTTTGCCCGTCCTAATACGGTAACCGTAACGGATATTTGAAAATGTATTTTCCAATTGTACAGGGTGCCGCGCGGCCTAAGTAACAAGGCCGTAAATTGGGCCTTTCGAACCGGTTAAGTTCTTTCATTTCAGCGTTTTATCGACCTACGTATATTAGGTTAATCCCGTTTATATATCGGCGCTATATCCAATCAATTCACGAATGCCGTTTGGGGTAGGTTTTCAGTTAACTTCGCTATGTTTCAGACCCTTTTAAACCCGTTAAGTTCTTTCGCAGCGTTTTAGCGAATAAATTATTTTAAGCGCGTTTTAAGCCGTTAGTTTAAAAAAGCAGCCGTTTACGGTATATTGAAATTTACTTTGAACGAAGTGATCGTCCAGTTTTGACGTCATTGGTCATTGTGACGTCATTGCAGCCAATGAGAGGAGTGTTACATTTTTCAAATGACAAACACACACACTTGTGACATTTCTGTTTGTTTATATTATTAATAATATACAGTGAAGTTAACCATAGTCAAAAGAGCAAAGCTACACTTTGAAAACAGGATGTTTGAGATGGCTGGTCCAGCCGAATGGAACTCTGCCAGAATCAGTTCGAAGATCTACTTCGTTAAATACTTTTAAAAATAAACTCAAAACTCATTTATTCTCGAAGTAGGCCTACTAAGATTATGATAATTACTTCATTGTAAGTTGTAACGCATCCTTTTTAGTAAGACTCTGTTGTATTAAAGCACGCTATAAATATGAGTTGTATTGTACACGTATTGTATTACTATAGACTATAGTACATCAGTGGTAAGTGATGTTGTCTGGGTCAAGCATGCCTCCCTCACTCATTTTGATGTTGGCAAGTGAGTACCAGCGAAAGTTGGGAGGTTAAAAAGTGTCTTCCATGTTCTATGGTCGAGTCTGCTTCTCGACCAAGGGATCCTTTATATAGAGGAACCATACTTCCAAGGGGTGTCTTGGTTAACTTCAGCTTTTCAATTCACAGTTGCAAAAAGCCAGTTTATCCGCAAGCACAGACAAATTGCTTAATTATAGAAATATTTACAGTCGAGCTACACAAGTTTCGTGCACTTGCTTATCTTTGCTGTGCAGTAACTTATATCCTTGATTAACTGAGCTGTAATAGGCATATATGCCAAAAATAATTTGTCGACGTTAACAGCCTTTGTTGCTATATAGGATGTCATTAAACTCTGGATCCATATCCTTGACACACACTTCAGAAAGAAAAAAACAGGCCAGCTTGAAAAGGGAGCTCTATAAATTGTTGACAGGAAGTAGGCAGACATATAATTGTCGTGTCTACATTTCTGAACTAAAGAGATCCTTCAAGTGCTGAAAACATCTCCGGCCTATTCTTAATAGCCATAATATATAATTATTTACCTTAACTTACCTTGCCTTACCTTATCTTTCCTTATCTGAGCTCAAGTGGCAATGCTACCCTAAATGCCAACAGCATCAGACGATGCCATATATACTTGCTTTTCCGATAACAGTGACAGCACGAAAGCGTACTTCTTCCTTCGAACATGGCCAGGAAATCATTTGCAACACAAGATGAATTAGAACTCAGGAAACCACGCGAGTTATGGTTAAAAATACTTCAAAGGATCTGCACCGAGCAAGAACCACACCATGCAGCGTGAAGACCGCATAGCGGGCTAAATGCCCGATAACCATTTGCAGAGTTCAGAGCAATCTGCACGCGCTCCTTCGTCTGCAAAATACTGTGGGACTCCGAGTGAAAACACATCACATCAGGTACATCAATCTGTGCGCAGGCAAGATCCTGGGCCGCTTACCACATGTCTGCACCACCTCAAAGGATGGTTGCCATAAGATTCCGGTGATTTACGCGAGAAGCACGCGTGGACTCGAAATGAAAATCTTCCAGATAATCAAACAGGAGAACGGGTTTGTGAAATTTGTTCAGAAAATAAATCTACAGGCTGTCAAAACAAAAACAAAATGGCTGCCGTTACCCGTGTGTCTGACCTCTTTGTGTATCCCGGCTGGAACAAACTGTATTTAAGTAATTCTGTTTTTTTAAACATCTTTACACTATAATTTCCATCAACAGCAAATACTATGCTTTAATAAGTAAAGTAAAGGGAGAATGCTCCAACAGGCACCATGTGCCCATGACACTGCCCCAGCAATATCGAAATTTGTTGATGCTGCATTGTATAATCCCACTGAATCAGTCAAAAAACTATGTGGTCATTTGTTATTAATTAGCTTCTTTTAATCCATTAAAGGAAACTGATTAATAACATATGTTCTCCTCTGTCGTTTAGACCTGAAAGCATGCCTGCAATGTAATAAAGACGTTTACTCACAATGGATAGTGTACAATATTTACAATCTAAAGACAGCTTAAAGGTTAAAAATAGTATTATAAAATACATGACATTACTTTTATTATTACTATTATTATTAATTTATTATTATTATTATTATTAATTAGTAATTTCTAAAGCCCCAGTGTTTAATGCATAGGCATCAACCGATGGCATACCAAACGTCCAGAAGAACAGTCCGTTGAGACTACTAAGGCCGATAGTAAATGTGTATTCGCCCCCAGTCATATTAGACCATGAAGTGTTTTAGTAGGAAGGAACCCGTTGAGCTGGCGGGCAAAGGACTCTCAATGTTTAATGGCCGATATCGGAGCACACATATATGAGAGATAATTACGCACACCCAGCTTTACACAGCAAAACAATGTCAGGCAAAGCGGCAAGATTTGATAGCTGTCAGTATTGCTCTTAGCTGCGGAAATACCCGGCAGTAACAGTTAATAGCCGTGTAACCAAAACAGATATCTGCCCTGCAAACGAATGTAATAGCTTCACTGTAAGAAAGAGTATGGCTCTGGAATCGCAGGAGATAGACCAGAAGCCAAGACCCTCTGGCCACAGAGAAGTGCTGGAATAACAACAAACAACCCTGTTACAGCATTGAACAGCACAGATCACAGCAGACAGCCTTGTAATCAACAATGAATATCCTTTTTACCATAGGAAACAGATTCCTAACCTCAAAGAATACTCTACAAAAGGAAATGGCTTTGTAGCCACAACTAACATCTTTTTAAACTGCACCCTGCAGCCCTCCTACCACTAAAAATAGCTCTAATCACAGCATAAGGCCCTAATAGGCAGGGGCCTGGTTACTACATATACCTTAGATCCACTGAACTCATATTCAGGATCAGTCATAACACCTCCCTCGTCATTGCTATGGTGTCAATGTAAATGAAAATGCAGAAACAATTATTTCAGCTTTCTGAAGTAGAAAGTCATTCTAAAGCTGAGAGAGTGTGCTTAAAGTATCTGACAACAAAGGCACTATGCTGTGATATTTACCCAGAAAATAATTCAGATTTTATGTAACACTCATGAATCCTGTTGGCAATAACTGTTCCTGTGCTACATCTTTCTTGATCTTCTTCTGGGGGACTGCATAACACTGACAGCCTATAGTGTTGAACGAGAGAACAGTTTTTACCAAGCTAATGTTATCTTCTTAGTCCATAGATCAGTTAACCCAAAACTACATGTGTGCAAGATATTGTTGGCAACCCTGTAATAGATGATCGGTTTTTGCATCTGAATGAGCAATTACGTCAACTAATTTCACCAGAACAGTCCAACTTATGTTACACAGGCTGACCAACAAACTGCTGTCAATTAGAATCGCCTCGTGTTTCCATTTATTCTCCTCTCCAAAAGCAGGTCTGCTGACAGTGCTGAGTCAGCATTGACCTGCGTATCCAATGAATCTACTCAAAGCACAGCCTGGTTTCTGTCTGTGGTTTGTTTGGATGGTGTATCAGCACATGCCCTGGGACATTTTTACGACAGCAGTGAATAAAAAAGAAGGCTCTAACACCACCCTCGTCAGGTCCGACTTCCAGGTTCATACCATCGGTGCCCTGTTTTTATTCATCCAAAGTATGACAGTTATAAAACAGCTCATTATGCATTTAACTACTCTTACACTTTGACCTCCAGTCCTGTGCAAGAACAGAGATCTTGTAAGTCATTAAACAGCTTCAAAGCAGATGGTTTAATTAAGACTGACAGATTAAGAAATCCTAGCCACCTGTGATGCTGCATTACGTCTTGAACATGGATGCCTTGGTTGGATTAAGCTAATTAAGATAACAGATTGATGTCAGCCTATAGGTGGATAAACTAATTTAACTGAATGAAGACCCTGGACAGAAGGGTAAAGAGATTAGCCGCCTTAGGTGATAGGGTATGCTCACAAGTGCTATCACACCCTTCTTCTTAGAAGAAAAAACTTATCAAGAATTCTGATAAACCATTTTCTCCGAAACTTTCAAGAATCTAGAACATCATGCCGTGAGCAGATATAAACCTAGTTGTTAGCTTAGGGTTTAGAATTCCTCTTCTGCCCTTACCAGTTCCTGCAAGGTCACAGGATGTCTCCCAGTACCAAAGAGGTCACTACAGGTTTCTGGGTAAGATTCTTCAAAGAATGTCTTCAACGGATGTTGGAAACAAGAAATGCCAGAAGGCTATAAAAGTCTGAACCGGTATATATATATAAATATATATAAAATATATTATATAAATATTTTAAATATGTATATATATATATATATACACTGTGTCCGGAAAAAAGGGGACCGCTTATGGTTATATGAATATAACTAGTAAATATTCATCGATTTTTTAAATTCCAAAACCGTTTTAATCCTAACATAATTATCAATTAATTTGTAATTTATGATTGGCCCAACTAAAAAATTATGTCATAATGACGTCGTTAATTGAGAAATTTAAACACTAGAAAATGGTATTCAGCCAAGAAGACAAAATTGCTATAAAATTGATATGGAAAACAAACATTATGGACACTTTGAACACACCTGTGGTCAAATATTATTCAAATATAAAAATTAAATTAAACTAAAATTTATAATTGATAAATAACACTCTAAAGTAACATTGAAAGTTGTTAGACAATGTTTGGTGCCATCCCTTAACACTTGAATTTTGAGGCAAATGACATCATTATGACATCAATATTGGATAACAGGTACTTTTATATTTTAATCAGTATTAGCCAATTATATCAGGATTAAAATGGTTTTGGAAGCTTATAAATCGATGAATATTTACTAGTTATTTCTATATTACCAAAATGCGCCTTTTTTCTGGACACAGTGTATACTGTATATATATATATATATATATATATATATATATATATATCTAGATGATAGCCAAATGTTGGGTAATTAGCAAACCAGGATTTATGAGAAAGAGAATCTGGAGCTGAATAATGATATATTCCATGAAATGCATTTCCCATCGTGGATCCCAATCAGTTAGGCAGAAGCTGCAATGTAATGCAAAACAGAAAAATTTTGCAACGTAAATATGATATCTGCAGGGCCGCCGACAGAAATTCCGGGCCCCTAGGCAGAGCAGCATAGGCGTAGACTTAGGGGGGCAGCCGGGGCACGTGCCCCCCCAATAATTGAGTGGAACACGTGCACCCAATGCAAAAAGTGTAGAAAAATAGCTAAATGCCCCCCCAATATTTTGGACAAGTTTACGCCACTGCAGAGCAGTCACGGGCCCCTAGGCAGAACAGTAACGGGCCCCTCGGCAGAGCAGTTACGGGCCTCTAAACTATCTTTAGGCTTTATATTGATAATATCGTAATATCGTAGGGTCGTACGAAAAACTTAAATAACAAACAAATTGAAATAATAAAAGTACGTGTAGGCCTACGACCGTACGATATTATATTTATATAAAAAATTATATAAATATCCAACTATGATTTTATTCATATGCTTGAAGTTTTTAAAAAACTGATTGTAGTTAAGCGTCAGATAATATATTTTTAAAGGCATAAATCATAAACTTTGTATAACTGATTATAATATTTTTCATAAGTTGATTGAGGGCCCGGCCCGGGCCCCTAAATAGTCGCCGGGCCCCTGGGCATTTGCCCCCCTGCCCCTCCCTCTCGGCGGGCCTGGATATCTGGTATGGACCGCATTTTCTTCAGTGCTTCAAACAATGTGATGCTGTGTGAGTACTGCAATCCACTTACATTCCATAACCAAGGTAAAGTAAATATTCATTTATTAAGAGCCTGTATATCGGTGCTATTCCTCCAACAACTTGTTGTATAGTGGAGGATCTTTCGGCTGAAGTGCAAATCAGGCAAACGTCAATCCAACTACCAAACAAGTGTTTCTTCTACAAGTGGCACATGGTGACAGCCGCGACACTGAATCACAATGTTCTTGCTTTGTGAAAAATACATCTAGGATTCTGTTGACAGACCCTCAACTGGGCCAACATATCCACCCATGCATTCTAACCTGGCACCCCGAGCTTCCCATTTGAAAATAGTAGTTGGTCTGAAAATCGATCGCTCTGAATTGAGTAGGCAAGCGATGCGCGGTTGAACTTGGGAGTGTGCAGCGTACTTTGTGTATCATATTCGTATAGCTGCATATAGTACTCATCTAGTAGGCCTATCTCAATTCAGTTCCTTTATCTGCCCGCATCATAATTGTAATAAGTTTTAGCATGCTACTTGGCTATAATTAATGACTAATAATGGTCTGGCTCCAGGTTTGTCTATCGTCTTGGAGTCTAACTCAAACACATCGAGCGACGGCTGACGGTGTAACGCCTTTGGCAAGGCAAGAGATATACCGCTCGCCCGTACCTTTGCTAGGCGAGTGATCAATTAGAAAGCAAACGAACACTCGCCTCAAACTGGAAGCTCTGCTGGCATCTAAACTGACCAAACCTGTGGACTTGATTTGATATAGCGCAGGTGAATAGGTTGGTCTTCCTGACATGGCCTTTATGTGGTGCTGAGAAATTTAAAACATTTACATTTACATGTAATGAAGGCACGTAAGTACATAAGAAAGTGCCATGGGCAAATGACCTTTCTTCACAAATAAATTAGGTAAATCACATTTATGGGAAAGCTCTTGTTTACAATCCAATATTAGCAATATGCTTACTCTTCAAAGATATTATTTATTGAGAATCTTCGTTTAACCAATGCTATTTATAAAGACGTGATTTAAAGCAGGCTGGGATGTTCGCATGTGTTGTCACGACTGAGTTATAGTAAAAGTGACAAATCCCGCCGAAATTTATTGGCATATACCGGTAAACAAACCGGCGAATCCAGCGTGTTGTTTTAAATGACACAACTAGAAAAGTAATGTAGGCCAACAACATCATCAACTATTTGCCCCGTAGCATCATGCTGTCTCTGCGGCTTGACCTTCTTGGGTTTTGACCTGGCACCGAAACAGACCAAACGACCTGGCAATTGCGAACTTAACATAGCGCTGGTCTCCCTCACGTGGTTTTTGTGTGCTAAGAAGTTTCGGAGATTTACATTACATTACATTAAAATTCGTCAATCACAAAAAAGCCAGATATATCTAAACGTGGTTGTAATTTTAAATTAAAATTATAGAATTTTTAATGCAATACGCAAAAGCCCATACAAAAACTATCCGCGTTAGGTATTCTAAAAATTAAGCCTACACGTCTTTAATATACTAATCTTTATTTTATCAAACAAACATGGTAGCACAACAATAACAACTACAAACAACTAAAAATTCTGAACCATGGTTTTCATCGAGCAGGCAGCAGCGTCACAACATTACATCATCAGCTTTAACCGCGGAACTAAAAACATGGCTTTGTTCATAAAAAAATAACAGAAATCAACTTACCTTTTCAGCGGCGATTTAGCATATTTAATTCCAGACCTTGTCGGATCGTTTTCTGTAAAATTTCCTGAGCAAGCGTTGTTGACTTAGTCAGCTTTTATAGAAAGGCTACGAGCGATGAATGTGCCTGCTTAGGGCGCATATATTTATAGCACGCGTCGACGGTCAAGACAAGATCGAAACACAAGAACGCCCTGTCGCATCCTTCTATCGACCCCTTTCCTAGCATCACCACATCACAGCCCGCAGCCACAGAAGCCAGCAGCAGCCTTGGTAGAGGCCGAGAACAGACTAATCGCACATAGTGACGTAAGGTGTACGGCTTTTATGGCTACTAATGATATAGGAACACAACTATTGTTACATGTTAGCCTTGTTGATTAGTGTCATGTATTACTTTCTTCTTACTCCACAGAGGGCAGTTTAGTGCTCTCGGGCATTAAGGCAAAGAACGCACTGTTAGCAAAACACATCGACTTGCCAGCCAGCGCATTGAAAAAATAATATTGTAATATTATATTCATCAAAATATTTTAGAATAACGTGTGTGATGACGATTTGCAAAATTATATAGAATTCTAAATATTTGATAACGGCGGAGATGTTAACATTGGCTATAAACATAAAACTTATTAAACACCAGCCCCATGTCGGAATCCGCCCCAAATCCTACTTGTTCTAGTGCTATTGTCTCATATTCTCGGCTTCAGCAATCAGCATGCAGTGAGGCGTATAGCCTACTCACAATACTCAGCGGTATACATCATTTCGAAAACGAGGCCGCCGCGAATCATGACGAGCGCTGGATTTTTAAGGGCCAGTTTATAACATCATGAATTGTTTTCAATTGCTCATAACATTCCTAGCATAAAATCTGTTCCCACACATTGCTTGAGCTGAGTGCTTGAATAGCAGATCGCTAAACAATAAAGCTGACAATTTTTAATGTCAGATGACAGTAGGTGAAGTTATCCAAACTCTAGATGTAGGCTACAAGCTGTCTTTTTTATCGAATAAGAATGGTAGAGATCGTGAAAAACATGCGCAACGTAAACTTCTTCTTTAGTAGGGCCTATAGTTTGTGTAGTTTGGAAATTCGATTGCATCATTGAACCATCACCACAGAGCGGATGCTCTGAAAACTTTCCTGTGTTAAGTGACAAAAAATATACTGTTGTGAAATTAATTATCCAGAGGATACTATATAGGTCTATGGTCTTGAACTCGGAGGTTCGGACTCGAGGACTCTGGCCATGGCCATGGGCGTCTACACCATAGAAACCTTGGAGCAAATGCTCCATCCAAGAAATAGGGGGGAAGATCTGTCAGTGTGTGTGCCACCATTTTAGGGGAAGGAACGGGGAGGGGGGAAGAAGAGGAGAAAAAAGGACGTTGTTGCTTCAATGACTTAGGGGGATAGACGCCCCTGGCCATGGCAGGCACGCCACTAGAGTAGGAAATAATGCTATTACCAGTGGCGGCGATCTTGTTTGAGAGGTGGGGGGGGGGGACATTTTGGAACTGATCTGGTCAAAAAAGACGCGCGAACAATTTTATAACCTGAGTACGAAAAAATTTGATGACCTTTTTTGGTGTTTCTTCAAAATTTGGGGGGTCCGATGTATGGCGCGTCCCCCCACTGTTAAAGGTGGGGGGTCTTGTCCCCCTCGACCCCCCGGGATCGCCGCCCATGGCTATTACACTGTTATACATTAGTATATAATTTTATTAGAACGGTACAATTGAGTTATTTTTGTATTAGGGAAAAATTAGTTCCGACAAGGTAATGAGAGTCGATGGAGCAAGATATGCAGCTTCTAGGCCTCTAGGGGATCAAAAATCCCAGCGAGGTACCGACGACACCCCATGGTTTTGTCTGCAGCCAAAGGGTTTTGTAACCTCATAGGTCATACCCATTTTTTAATCCACATCCATCAGTAGATCTTACGATGCGTGCCCACCACAACTTTAATTCGGTCTTCCGCTGATAATCCAGGCAATAATAAACAAGTTTTGATAGACTGTCATTTTACTGCTTACTTACTTTACATGTTAATGATGACGCGTGGTTAGTACGTCATTGCAAGTCGAAAATCTATTTCGATTAATATATAATCCATGTGCGGCGGCGTACACACTTTGGATATAGCTGTAAATAATAACTGCATTTTTTCAAATGAATTAATAAACTTGGTTGTATTTATCGATAGGTATTAGTTTACTAGAGTAATCATGCGTCTTTTGAAACCCAGTTGGGTTGCTCACGAAGGTAATAGTTTCAGACCGTTACAGTTTGCAAATATTATATTTTGGATGAAATAGCGTTCCATTTTGTAAGATAAAACACGTGAAGTTTGTGCATTGCTGTACACAAAGAAGCCAAAAGCTTTGATATAATTTCTGTACCTGATTATGGTACGCTATGATTATAATCTACAAGTATTCCAAATTTGCAGCCCTGCGTAAAAGTTGAAGCAGTCTATTAAGGTTTTTGCGGTGAAACTGTTTGAAGTAAGTAAGCCAGTTACAGCATTTCAGCTTTATTATAAAAAAAGTTTTAAAGAGAAATTGAGGGCGTTGGTCTGTTTTTACTTCATTCATGAATGTTACATTTTGGGCGTGTTTTTAAAATCTTCAGTTCCACAAATGATTTTGCCTCAGCGTATTCAAACATGATTAACAGGTCATAGAAATTTAGTCTACTGCAATACTGTAGAAGTATATTACTGTAGAAGTGCAAGTACACTGCAGTAAAAAAAGTGTGCTAAAGTAAACGGTGACCAAAATCACCAAAAGGTGATTCTTAGTATTCAGCTGATTGATCAGATGTCAGCCGTTGTAATGAGAGAGCATTAATCTGATTATTATCTAATATATTTGTAGATTAGAAAACATTTTGTTTCACAGTGACATTTTATTTGGGAGCCTGATACACCCGAAGATCGAATAAAGAACATTAAAATATTGACCAATTGTTTTTGATTTATTTGAATTCTGGTGAAGGCTTGTTTGTTGCTGGCTGCAGTGTGTCAGTCTGATTTAGCAATAAACGAAAATATCTATCTAATTGTCATATTTGACCGATTTCAGGAAAACCGATTTTCTCAGTCGATATACATCCAGATGGATCACGATTTGCGACTGGAGGACAAGGTATTATGGCACAGCTGGAATCTAGGAAGCTGAAAAATGCATTTCAGAAACTGCATTGATTTGTTTGAAAATGCATTAGCTGCATGCCAGTTCAAAGCCTTGGTGCTAAAATAATTAATTGGTAGAGTATAATAACTACTGGTAATAAAATATTATTATCTGTCAACATAGTTATTTTAATAAAATATATTTTACTCAAGGCAGAAGTGAGCCATCTCTCATAGGTGGCAAACTTGGTTTATGATAGCCACGTCAACGATCGTTGATGTGGCATTGAGCTGTGCTGTCTTGCAATTGGATAGAGCAGCTTGGCACTGTATCTAGGCACAGGGATTAAAAAATTTATTTGCAAATGAAGCTTTGGGAGCTTCCATTTCTCTTCCACAGTGGAGTCTGCAAATTTGTTGTTGTTATTATTATTTATTTATATTATTATTACCAGGATATGTAAATAGTTTGTAACCTGTCTGTCTGCTGGTGTCTGGGTCTGCATGGATATTGACTGGTTCATTTCAATGGATTGTGATTATGGAATTCTCTTATTAATTAGAAGCAACTAATTAACATTGACTTATGTAAATATTATGATAATGGAAGTAAGAAGTTTTCTGATTAGAAATAGATTAGGGGTTAAGGGTGTAGAGGTTCTACTTCTGGTAAATCCTGTTTGGATAATACTCAGGGTAATGATTTTGATAACCTCTATTTTATATTTTTTTCCAAAATATTTGAATAGTGCATCTTTCTTGAAGCCTTGTTAAGTAACTTCTGTATCTTAAAGGTAAGTAGGCATTTGCACGACTTGTGCATTTAGGGAATGAGGCATGTCTCATCCATTGCTTGTTTGTTGTAGGTGATAATTCGGGTAAAGTTGCAATATGGAACATGGAACCCGTCCGAGAGGAGAAGCATGAGAAAGATGAGAACATTCCAAAGCTACTCTGTCAAATGGACAATCATCTGGGTAAGTTTGGGTACCTAGTGGCCAACTGGGAGCTAACAGGAATGAAAATAAAGAGCTCTTATACAAAATAGCAAGAAATTTTTCAGCAACGAGAAAGTTTTGATGGGCCACCTAAAAACAGCTGGCAGGCCATTTTTGGCCCATGGGCCATAGTTTGGCAACAACTGAGTTAGCCCATTTGTGCAACGCTTCTAAGAGGCACGTCGTAAGTGTCTGGATACATACATACATACAAGTGTCTGTGTGTAACATACATGTATGTTACACACATGCATGTGCACATGTATACATACATGCATTATTAATTATGTAAAATGTACATGTGACTTGTTTCTTTAAGGGTTACGATTGTTTTATGTGCTGTGGTTTCAGCATGTGTCAACTGTGTACGTTGGTCTCACAACGGCATGTACCTGGCCTCAGCCGGCGATGACAAGCTGATCATGATATGGCAGTCAAGCCGGTGCGTTATGGTTTCGATTTCATTTTGAATTATAAGCTTGAAGAAATTGAAGGGGACTGATGTTTACTGTTATGCTTCATGGCTATGTGTCCCTAAAGGTCCTAGAGTACTTTGTATGGTCATTTATCAGCCAGTTCTGTATCTAATGTAGTCTGATCTGATCTATTGACTTCGATGACTGCGTCAAGTTGATGCAACTGTCGTAGTATTTAGAATCTGTTGGAGAAGTCAAGTCAAAACTCAATCCAGTTCTGTAATTTTGTGCCAATTGTCATCTTCACCTCTGTGGAGGTAATGTTAGCTCTGTGTTGCGCTGGCTCATTATTTAGAACTGTGGGATTTGCCTGTTTCTGGGTCAGGTGCTGAGGATCACCCATCTTGTATGTTCCGTCTTTTCCCTGTTTCCTGTGTATTTCACTTCAGAGTATGTAAGTAGTAAATCAGTTACAGTTTCATGATTTATTATCCTCTGAGGACGATTCATGATGACGCCATGTAAGGATACACAGCTGTAATGAGGGATTGATTGTAGGCGTAATTGGAAATTTCTCTTGTGCTACCTCAAGAAAAACTAATCATAAGCTTTCTCTTTCACTGATGCTGCCTTATATAACGTGATTCATTACATAAAAGTTGTTGGACATTTGTAACCGATTAGTTAGAGCTCACCTTGTAACACAGAGAGTAGAGGTTCGAGCCTCCTCTGAAATTGTTACTGTGTAGGGACCTTGAGAAAGACTTCACTCCAATTACTCAGCGCCATTGATTGATGCTTAGTCGTTAGGTAATGGCACGTAATAAATACATAATAATAATCTTATGCTAATCTGTTTGATGGTAAAGTTCAGTAGCAACATCAGACTGTCTTAACTGCACGTATTCAAGAAATCATCAGTGAGCAAACAGATAACTAGAAGTCACCAGGTGGCGTATTTCCAGGCGTAGAGCCCAACCAATGAATTCCAGTGTTAGTGGCGTAATTGTAATTGAATATTTATTAAAGCGCCATGATTCAGAGGCTTTGTTGATTGCCATTTGGTGCTGAAACGTAACTGCCTAGAATTTGGTTTTGTTATTGACAAGTCTAGAAGCAGCACCATGTCGACTGTTTTCGGAAGTGGCGGGAAGCTTGTCAACTACGAATCGTGGCGCAGCATAGTGACCCTGAGAGGACATTCAGGAGACATATTGGACGTGGCTTGGTCCCCACACAGCACGTGGTTGGCGTCATGCAGTGTCGACAACACCATCATTGTCTGGAATGCTATGAAATTTCCAGGTCAGTTATGACACACATTATCAGTCAGTTACTTTATCTTAGCCCACCTTATTTTTACTTACCTACTGTGATCATATGTTACCTTAATTTACCTTATGTATACTAAACTAATCTGAACCTTTACGGACCTTGCCTTACCTTTCCTTACATGATATTGACCTTGACTGACACTAACTTTAACTTACCTTATCTGTTTGTACTTTACTGTAACTTAACTTACTATTACCTTTCACTTACCTTGCTTTACCTCACCAAACTTTTCTCTAACATACCTACCTTACTTTACCTTGCCATACTTTATCTTACATTAGCATACTTCAACTTACATTACTTTAAGTTGCATTATCTTACCTTACTTTGTCATACCTTGCTGGGTACCTTTTGGTGCCTTAACTTACCTAGACACTGTTGTTGCGTGTTGTGACCACAGAGCAGTTGGCTGTGCTTCGAGGTCACACGGGTCTTGTCAAGGGCCTTGCGTGGGATCCTGTTGGCAAGTATCTGGCCAGTCAGTCCGACGACAGGAGCGTTCGAGTCTGGAGAACTTGCGACTGGCAACAGGACTCGTGCATCACTCAACCGTTTCAGGAGGTATTTCTGCAGTGCAATATATTTATGAATAGGAACAGTACATTGAGTGTCAGCATATTCATTTTCTTAGCTTTGGCATTTGAAGATGTATAAGAAGAGTAGATTAGAATGTTCAATGTTCAGAGCTCCTGGACCACATATAAGTGAAAAGTCCTGAGCATGTTATAATGTGTAAGCGACTTTGTTTTCTTAACCTCAGTGCACGAAAGGGCACAATCAATTGTCCTTTGCCACCTAACCAGTTTACGTAGTCTGTAAATGATGCTGTTAAATGCTGCTTGTGAAAAAAAATTTAGAATCTGCCACAAATTTGAATCTCATGGCAGCTGCCATGTTTGATCATCAAATGTTCATTTGATATTTCAGTGCAGTGGTACAACACACGTTCTTCGACTGAACTGGTCACCAGATGGCCTGTACCTAGTGTCGGCCCATGCCATGAACAATGCTGGACCAACGGCGCAGATCATCGAAAGGGACGGATGGAAGACAGCCATGGATTTTGTTGGCCATCGTAAGGCCATCACCTGCGTGGTCGGTTCAGTGTTTCACATTCTGGGATTTAAATACTTTAAATGTTCTCAGTGTTTGCATGCCTTAAACGTTTTTAAACTGAGATGAACGATTTGCCAAAATGGTTGAGTCAGAAAGCTGACTTGCTGCCACATGTTTCCAGTGGTTTTTATAAATACCTCTCAGAAGCACCTTTAATTAATGTCACTGGTACTTTTCTCAAATGTGCCATGTTACCCCTCAAACGGTGCTGCTATTGTCTCTGGGAATCGCTGATAACCTCTCTCAAAAGGTGATGTGAAGCATAGTTGCGTAATGGTGCTAGATGACTGCTGATGCAGTCATCTAGCAGAATATTCAGTTTAAGATCCTGACCCTTATCTGTAATTGTCTTGTTGGCTGTGCTTATCATACCTTAGGGACTTCTGCTTATCAGTCTCCTCGATCCCGGGCTGTGGCACCCTTCAGTCGGCTGCCCACGGACTCCTGACTGTCCCTTGTATGCATACTGCTACAGCTCAGTCCAGAAGCTTTGCCCTTGTTGGGCTCACCAGCTTGAATCAACTTTCTGAAGAGCTGTGGCTCGAGTTCCTCAGTTTGTCCCTTCCACAGTTTCACAAGTGCCTGAAGTCTGTATTGTTTGACAGTAATTTCACTGGTTCGGATCAGGAGCGCCACTGGTGAGCTTTTTCTTGAAGTGACGCTTTATAAATGTCAGATTACAATTACAGATAGTGGTATTATATCAGTATTGAAACTAAATAGCAGTGTATTTAAAATTGAATAAAGTTTGATGTAAGTTTTTGTTGTTTTTCTCCAGCGCTTCAGCTCTAGAATCTACACAAGCTCAAAAAAGTTAAACAAGGTATGTTGCAATTGGCTTCATATTTGGATAGTGGCAATCATATAAGAGCAATCATATTACAATCAATTATGCATACACTCTATGCATGTTGTTGTACTTGTCAATTTTATATAGCTCCTCTTCTAGAACAAACTACTCGGAGGCACTCCAAGCATGAAAGCCCTGAGGACATAGATGACTTAAGACAATGGCTTGCAAATAGTAAGCAGAACATTTGATAAAAAAAACTAGAATTTGTAACTGAGCTGAAACCACTATTATACAACATTGTTATTTTAGTTAATTATTTTTTCTCAACACTTCCAATCTGCAGTGGCTTGGGAGTGGTACTTAGGGGGGGGGGGGGTGGGTGGGGTCTTCCTCGAACCAAGAGGCGGTGGCTAATATGAAAGCAACTAGCACCAAGGAATACGGACATCAGTAACATATGAAAATGGAAGTTATTTTATTGGTCGCATTGTTATGGTATTTGACACTGATTGGTAGGTTGAGCACTTTTCAAGAACTTCTTAATAACGTTTCTACTTTTTTTCTACAGTATTTCTACTGTGTTTGAACTGTTTTCTACTGTGTCTCAAGTGCATTTCTGCTGTGGTTCTACTGCGTTTCTACTGTGGTTTTACTGTGTTTATACTGTTTTTATACTGTGTTTGTACTGTGGTTCTACAGCATTTTTACTGTGGTTCTTCTGTGTTTCCACTGTGTTTATACGGTATTTCTATGGTGTTTGTACTGTGTTTCAGTCGGGCGAATATTCCTGCTGTGCGATCGGAAGTAAAGATCGTTCTGTCTCAGTTTGGGTGAGTGTTCTGTTCATCGTCTCGTGCTGCTGTGTAGCATCCTTGGTTTCTTCATTCTGTTCGTAGTTTCTGTTTAATGATGATTTGCGTTGCCCTCCTCCTTTCTCGAGGCTTGGGACTGGCACGAACTGAGTATAAGGGGTGCTGGAATTATGTTCCTTCATTTATAGAAGTTACTAATTACAACTGCAATTACAAGGTGTGCCCAGGCCTGGCAAAAGAGAACTGTTTTAAGAGTCGGGTTAGATTTGTGTGTGTGTATAGCAAATTTTATGAAGCACACGAAAGGCATTGGAACACGGTATGACTGAGTAGGTCAAGGTTCTTGTGGATTGACTGTCTTTGGAGGGATTGAACCCACGTCATCTGCTCTACCAGCCTTTGCTTGTTTTGTGTGATTCATAGGTTACAGCACTAAAGAGGCCTCTGGTGGTCCTTCGAGACCTCTTCAGCAGTTCAATACTCGACATATCGTGGCAAGTCAAGCATTACATGGAAATAATTATCTTCTCAGTGTGTGTGTGTTTGTAGTGCTGGTGTGCATGCTCATGCTTGCATGATTGCATGTGTATAATGAATGAATGAATAATATGAGATATATGTGCCTGACTCATGAATGTATCAAGATGCGTAATATAGCACCTATAGGTGCCTTACAAAGGTGCTGTGTCAAACTGCCCCATTTCTATGCCATTACTTGTGCCATTACTATGTGTGGTCCAAGTAGTGGCTTCGATTCTAAAAGTTTAAAAATCTTGAAAGAAACCTCGTAATTACGAAACTATTCCTTTGGTCTATTCAGTGTCATACACCTTTGAAATAACCCTGTGCTATCTCCTTTGCTGCATGTAAGCCAAGTTGTAGCCTTCATTCTAAAATTTCCAAGTTCTGTAAGGAAATCCAGAACGATATTCGGCTAATTGAGTTTTCATGTGACGGATGTCGGTTTCCCGGGTATTGCACCCTCTCTGAACAGCCACCTCCTCTTGGTTCACCTTTCTGAGGAATATTGCCTCTGAGTACCACTCCCAAGCCACTACTGACTGGAAATGTAGAAACTGTATACATGATCTGTAGTAAATTCTTTGCTACATTACATTTCAGATTCATGCGTTTCAACTTGCTTATCGGATTTTGACATGGCCTGTCCCACTGATTAGCATTTTTGACTGCGACTTCAGGTGAAATGACCATCAAGTGATATTCTTTGCATTATAGTGACGGTGCGATAGAAGTCGAGATTACATTACATTGTATCTGTGTTTGTTGATGTTCCAGGGGAAGCAATGGACTGGAACTGATCTGCTGTTCTTGGGACGGCACGGTTGCCTACTTTGGTTTTACATCGGAAGAGATTGGTTCTGCGCTGTCAGACGAAGGAAAGGTGAGACGAGTCTCTATAATTGTAATCTTAAACACGTATGCATGAGTGGTCCAACTGGGTATGTCTTTGTGCTATGGGTTGCGAATAATGTGAGAATAAATAGTGTTCATGAGATGGTAAACATAAGTATGAGAGAGGTAGTGGAACAGAGCAAGGAAGAATGGAGGGGGAGAGTGAGAGGTAGGGGAGGGAGAAAGTGGGAGCAGCGGGGTGGGAGAGGGAAAGAGTTTGGGGAGGGGATAGGTTAGGGGATGACAGAGGAGATAATGATGTGTGAGGGAGAAACAGATAGGAGTTTTCCCCAGGAAGGACATTTTGCCATACTGGCACCCAGATGCTTGGCATAGTGGGATAGATTAGTATTTTATAATGCATTTGCCCTTTACTTCTGTGTCTGAAGTTCAACTCCAGGTTGTTTGTATAAAATTGACAATGTTCTTGTTCTGTGTTCTTAAAGCTCAAGGTACAGGAGCAGATCTACGGAAAGAGCATCTACAACTCGGAGAACTGCATCGGCAATCGGATAATTGAATCGGCTGAGATGCTGAGCATCCAGGAAGAGAAGGATCATCGAGAAAAGCTGCGGCTGCAGCAGCTGGAACAGCAGCAGCAGCAACAGCAGCAGCGAACCGTGACTCAGGCACTGCTGATCTCGTCAGACTCCAACTCGATCAACAAGGTTTTAAGACTGTTCATCACAAGACTTCAACTATGCATATCAATCGATAGGTTACCCAGTACGAATTAGCGTCCATATATTTAGGACTGACTTTTTTTATCCCATCTATGCTTATGTGGGGTCAGTGTCCATTTAGGACTGACCTTTTGGCATCCTATCTATGCTTATGTGGGGTCAGTGTCCATTTAGGACTGACCTTTTGGCATCCTATCTATGCTTATGTGGGGTCAGTGTCCATTTAGGACTGACCTTTTGGCATCCTATCTATGCTTATGTGGGGTCAGTGTCCATTTAGGACTGACCTTTTGGCATCCTATCTATGCTTATGGGGGGTCAGTGTCCATTTGGGACTGACCTTTTGGTATCCTATCTATGCTTATGGGGGGTCAGTGTCCATTTAGGACTGACATTTTGGTATCCTATCTATGCTTATGGGGGGTCAGTGTCCATTTAGGACTGACCTTTTGGTATCCTATCTATGCTTATGGGGGGTCAGTGTCCATTTAGGACTGACCTTTTGGTATCCTATCTATGCTTATGTGGGGTCAGTGTTGTGTACTGATATGTAGGAGCATTAAAGTGGAATTGTACAAACTGGTGGTCCATTTGATACTGTGCTGAATCTATGATCCAACGATTGTGAGTTTGCTCTGGCTGAGCAGACGCTTGTGTAATGGCAGTGGGCAAGTTGCTTGTGCTCACTTGTTTTGTGCATCAGTGTCAGATTTACTGACCTTGTGCACTTGACCTCTCAACATCATCATCACAACGAGTGCCTGGCACCAGCCATTTGGCGGCGATGGGTACGAATAAATTTCTCCATTGTCCTCGGTCATTTGTTAAGTCCATTGCTGCCCTTAGTTTTAGTCCAAGTGACATTATGTCCTCATTTATGTTATATATGCAGCCTCTGTTTCTTGTTCCTTCAAATCTTGCATGTAGTGCATTGTGTGGGAGTTGGTCAACTGGCATTCTCTCTACATGTCCAAACCATCGGAGTCTTCGTTGAACTTCTTTTGTCTAGCAAAGTTGTGTGGATACCTAGTGATTGTCTTATGTCATCCTTTTTTTTTCTTTCTACGTCATCATATTTGCAATTGCAACTCTGCTACCAAGACTATCTTTTGGTCTAAACTGAAATTACTGTATATCTTTTCCAGCCTCCGGGCTTCAATGTGCATTTCTGAATTTTGTAAGGAGGAAAATATCAAATTGCAGTTGTATTGGATTGTATAGCATAGTGTGTGCAATAGATGAAGAAATAAATGTTACAGATGTTACATGAGCTGTGCTGCTCTATTTCCATAATTGATTTGATTGATAATCCAGATCCTCCTGGTTTCCAAGTCCCAGCTACGGCTTGCCTCTAAATATCTCTCTGACCTTATGCGGCAACCTCTGTCTGCAACTTCTGCTCATCCTTTGCGCTCTACTGGCCGTCTTGATCTCTTTGTCCCTCGTACTAGGACCACTCTGACCCAATGTCGAACTTTTGCTGTCACAGGTCCCTCTGCCTGGAATGGTCTTCCCTCTCGACTACGAACTAAACTCATGATGGGAATCTCCCCTGCATCTACTCGCTTGCTCAAGACGTTTCTGTTTCCACGGGGCTCATGCACTGAGGGCGCCTCTGAATAGTTTATACTGCGAGAGGTGCCTTATAAATTACTAGATACGATACGATACGATAATCCGAGCAACCCTTTGACTTCTGATATCGAAGAATAGAATTCCTGTGCCATTTGATTTGTTGCTATCTTTGAATTGTTTTTTTGCTGTAGCCACTGAACCGACAGATAGAGACACGAACGAGGGATGGCAGACGACGAATCACGCCGATATTCCTGGCTCCGCAGCCAGATGTCAGGTAAGACAGAGGGTTACGAGCAGCAGTTGTTTGCAATGCATCACCAACCAGGGTTTTGAACTGAGTGTCAAACTTTGGATGGGAATCCTTTATTTATGCTCTTTACATTTGCGGGAGCCCTGCACTGACAACTTTCCTAGTTAGAATATGCTGTTTGAATGCACTGCTGTTGGAATGTGTGTTGTAATATTCTGCTGTTAGAATATGCTGTTATTTAGTTATGAAGTTTTAAGGCGATCAGATAGATCACAGTCAGTTGTCTTCGTGGCTCGGGTGCTGCATGGATTTCGGTTAATTCTTCCAAAGTATTGTGATTTTAAATGCATTTAACTTAGAATGGACCATCGGATGAGGCCTTTTGCATTATGATGAGAGCGCCTAGAAGTTCCCAGAAGAGATCAGAGTGGTCAAAGTAGTAGGTTCTGCTTCTCTGTAAATTTATTCAGTGGAATCTAATCTAATTCTAGTAGCGTATTCTAACAACAGCATATTCTAACAACAGCATATTCTAACAACAGCATATTCTAACAACAGTGTCTATAATCTGAAAATGTCCATAGTGCTATTATCGTGATGCTCAATGCATCAGTCGATGGTTGCTTCTAATTGTGGAGAAACATTCAAGAAGCATAGTCAATTGCATGGAACCCATCAAGATCCATGAGGCTTTGGGCACCTGAAGGCAGTTGGTGGTTTGTAAAATCTAAAATCATCTTCTGTACTGTCATATTGAGGCATTAATTGATGGATTTCCAAAACAAATTCACAGTCTGGTTAATTGCAAGGGGCAGAAAACAATCAGATCTGTTTTTAAATGATGTATCATGTCTCGTGTTTTCTGTTAAAGCGAAGTACCTTTGCCGTTTACAAGTGGAGGGGCAGCACCGGTGTTCTCATCGTCGAAAGAGGTCAGCCAGATAGTTGTCGAGAAGAAGGACGAAGTGACGTCACCCGTGACGTCAGCCAGGTTCAAGGACAACTCGAGGTCGACCATGGACATGAATAGCTTGCCTCCAAGTTCAAAGACGTCTGTGGCAGAAGGTACCATGCGACTAAGCAAACCGGATGTACAGTCAGCCTCCGTTGCCCAGCTGACTTCAGTCAAGCCTAGCGAAATGTCTGCGAATGACATGCCGGCAAGGTAATTCTGGACTTCTGAAATATTCTTTTTATAATTAGTCAGATTGGAAGTCACATTGTAATTGTATTTGGACATTTATAGAGCGCTGTTCAAGGAGCAAAACGAATCAGAGGAACTCTGCGCTATCCTTTGTCACGTTAAATGTCGATTACAATTAGACTATTGGATCAGTTAGTAAAAGAATGCGCAGTAAACCAGAAGTCACCAGTTTCTGGCCCACACACAGACGTGGAACCAACCAATGGGTTAAAGTGTCAGGAATATGCAGGAGCAAGATAAATTAACAGACGCACATTTGCTGTGTATTTTGTTATATTAACTTGTGCTCTTTAGATCTTCATATAATTATAATTTCCTGATGGAGTTTGCATGCATGCATTTTGGTTTTCCTGATCTCGTGAATATTTTTTGTGTTATACATTTTATACAAGTACCATACATTTCGTATACTGGTACATTTTCTGCCCTGATTGTGCTTACCCTAATTTATGAAGTTTGCCGTTTGATACAGGCTTGATGATTTAGGGTAAGGCATCATTGTATTAAATTTGCAAACTTGATTATTTATTTACATTATGTACAGTGCTTTTAAAAATAATTATTGTTAAGGAAATGGAAAATTAACAAGTACTTCGCTTAATTTATGAAGTTTTATCTGAAATTTCAAGCTTTTATGTCGCATTACTAGCTTTTTATTAAATCTGTAAGCTGTTCTTGTGTTAAAGTTAATTTTTATGTTTAATTTATAAGCTTTTACGTTAAGTTTACAAGCTGCTTTGTTGTACTTACAAGTTTTTTTGTTGAATTTACAAGTTTTTTAGATTAAATTGCACGTCATTTTTATCATAATTACATTCACAGATAAGGTGTTTATGTTTACGTAACAAATTATTTTTCATGTTTTTATTCAATTCGAGCAAACCTCTTTATAAGCTGTCTCGCAACATGGTACCTAGTATTGCTGCCAGAGGTTTTCTGCTTGCACATTTGACTGGTTGCAGCCGGGAGTCTTGTGGCCAGACTTGCGAGCTCTCTTAGCCGAGAATATAAGTTTGATAACACACACGCTTTTTGTTTTGTTACTGTTCTGCGTTGAAAAATAACCCTGCATACATCACTCGCACTCTAGGGCGAAAGCAGGTGACCCTACTGACAAATTAAAAATGAATGTCAGGGTGAACTTGGAACTGCTTGAGGACGCGCCGAAGAAGAAGGATGGTCGAGGGCGGCCTAGAAAAGAACGTGCATGTGAACAGTTTCCACAGCAAATGGTTACACCAGTTCAGCCAGTTACAGCGCCAGCAGTAAGACCACTTTATGATTGTAATGGTGATCATAGTTGTAATATTTATACCTTGAATGTTAATACTTTAAATATTATATAACATTAAGGCTTTGAATGGGATTTCATACTGTAAGTAATACATAATGTTAATGCTTTTAGTGTGAATAGTTTAAGCAATATGTAATATTAATGCTTTAAATGTGAATACTTTAAATAATATGTAATATTAATGCTTTGAATATGAATACTTTAAATAATATATAATATTAATGCTTTGAATATGAACACTTTAAATAATATGTAATATTAATAGCTTTGAATGAGAATGAACTGAATATTGATACTTGAACTGAATATATAAATGAACATAACTGAATGAATCTACTGAATAATGTGTTCATGGATATTCTGAATAAATTAATTTTGGAACCTAGAATCAGAATTCCATCTGTTAAGCAGGAGCATAACAAGCTATAATTGCACTCTATGCCAAGCGTAAATATAGCCCCCCAAAGATCAACTTAACCAATAATGACCAAATTTGTTATCTCTAATATAATATTTACTATAAATATGTTCAAACAACAATTTTTAAATATTAGGTATTAATATTATGTATATACAGTACACTTTTATTTGTTGTTACTTAATTTTTTTACATTTATTTCATTTTAAGTGGATGTTATATTTCAAGATAAAGCAATTAGTTTAATAATTAAATCAGTCCGTCTCAAAATTTGTGCCCTCTCTTGTTATCATAATTTGTTAAAGTAGTCTTAATTTGTAATTTCATTTGTAATTTGTAAATGTAATCATAATTTTGCACTATAACAGGCAACAGTTCGTGAAACAATGAACGCAATTCCACAGCCGACTGGACTCAGTCTTCCGAAACTCGGCATCCAGAAGAAATTAAATGTTCAGGTGAGGCTTCAAAACAAGCACTGTTTTCACGTCTGCACATCAGCCAAAATATCTAACAAACCTGAAATTGTCTTGGGCCAAAATTTAAATTACATTGCAAATTCGTTAATGTGAAGTCATAACTTGCCTTATGATACAGTGGGTAAACCAGACCGCAGGTGAAACGAGATAATGCTGAAAAGTCAATATTTAGCACAACACTGCAGTTCTTTTATGATGCGCTAACCAGTACAGCATGCTCAGTTAATGGCTATGAAGGACATTACACCACACTTCGCATTAAGCAGAATGGCACGTAAACCAGGAATGCATAATAATGAGTCCACGCTTTACTAATAATAATATCTACTGTATCTTGATGAGTTCTAGTGATTACAGAACTTGCTTATTCACCTCCTGAGAATCTTTTAGGTGCTGAGGGATAATTTATACATTGTGACAAAATAATGATCTTCTATTGATGTAAACTGTTGTCGCTCAATTCAGATTTCCGGTTCATCGGATGCGAACGACTGCCTGGAAGTGGAGAACGGAATGCAGGCTGGCACCTTCGCGCTTCATCGAGTACGATGCATCCAAGGTGGCAAAGTGACCTGGGAAACGGTGTTTACGTCACGTGTGTCTGCTGCTGCAGGCAACAGGTAGCTATCCAAATGAGAGATCTGCATGTTGTGTTTCATCTGATGATTTCTGTGTTTTGATCATCGTTTGTATTATGAGGTCATTGTGCAAAGCTTTTAGATTCTTTGAAAATATTTGTTTAATAATAATAATAATAATAATAACAATAACACATTATAAGAGAACATAGCACATAAGAAGAGAATTTGATGCATGAAGAGAGAATTTAACGAATACGAGGAGAATTTAATGTATGAGAAGAGAATTTAACATATGAGAAGAGAATTTAATACGTAAGAGAATTTAGCGCATTAGAAAAGACTTCAGTGTATAGGAAGAGAATTTAAGACACAAGAAAGGAATATAACTGAAACAGTTCAAAGGCATAATACATATACCACTGGAAGATTTGTTATTTTTATTTTGATAGTTTTTTGGCATGCGTTGCCTGTGAAGACTTCAGCTTGAGCGTCTTGTCAATGGCAGCGGGCCGGCGAATATGTCCCGCGATTGCTCTCAACGGACCAGCTGCAGTGTTACAGTGCAGTGGGGTCTATGCCATGGTCATTACCTCACGAGGCGTGGTAAACGTCTGGTAAGAAATGCATTTTGTTCTGTCTGAGCAAATTCTTGTGTGTATGCGTAGTATGTGTAGGATTCCTAAGTTTGGTCATATTTCTACTCAGTGCCTAAAATACTCAGAAATATCAACTGTGCAATCTTCAAACTGTCAATTTGTAAATTTGTACTTCACCTGGTAAGTAAACTTCAGGTTTAAGAATGAAATCGTGCGCAGTTGAATTGAGCTGATCTCTCAGAAATTCATACTACAGACTGCACACTCCAGACAATGTCAACTGCAAGCTCAACAATGTCAACTGCACGTGTTGTGTCCGAAAACACACTATGTAAGCCCTGGATGAGCTGCACTAGTTGCCCATGCAAAGATGAGTAGAGTTTAAGATTCTCTTACTTACTGATGCATAACTGCCTTGATGATAACTGGGCTCCATCCTATATTAGGGAGCTATGTACTTCAGTGCAAACTGTCCCTAGCCATGGCTTGTTCCTCAGCACATGGTGTGCTGGTTGTCCTCCTTGTTGTACTACCGCAGTGCAACGCGGTAGTTTAGCCATGGTTGGCCTTTCGCTCTGGGACAGACTGCCATGTATAACATGAGCTTCTTGCCCTTTTCTGTTTTGCCAGTGATTGAAGATCATTCTGTTTGATCGCGGTTTGTGTTTTCAGGTCTGGAGCGCCGTGGAGTAGTTTTTGCGATGTATAGATGCAATGGTTCAGATAATGTGCAGAAAAGAAAGTTAAACGGAATTATTTCTTTACAGGAACTTCAAGTCGATGACCTGCACCTTAAAGAACGAATCTCTGTCGTCATTGTTACCAAGTAAGATCATACACTCTTTCCATCACATTCTGTGGATTTAGAAAGGATTACAAACACGGATTACAATCTTTACAGCAATGATTGATCGATGTTTTGTGTTTTATGATGATGCTGTAGAAGTTTTGTTACATTACTTTTTGAATGACCTGAAAGTAAATTTAGAGACATTACATTATATTACATGTGTGCAGTTCACTCTGTGTGTTTTTTAGGCAGTCATATTAAGTTGGAGCAGTGTTCATTGACCGAGCAGGGTCTGCCTGTTATCCCGCTGTCGAACGGATTCACATTCACCTACAAAGCGGAACTTGGCTGCTGGTCTGTTGTGTTCTGATTCGAAATAACTGCAAATTTATATAGCGCCAATTCCAGATAAACTCATCAGAGGTTTTGTTGTGCTTAATTAGTTAATTATATTTCCAGATATGTATTGTTGTAGGGTTTATCTCAACCAGTACAGAAATAAATGTGTACATAAATGAATGTAAAAAAATAAATGATGAAAGAAATATATATGCAGTAAGAAGAAAAGTCCCTTGAGCTAGCCTGAGTGGCAGCCACAGGTATGAAGTGTTAGTGACTTCATTTTCTTAGCCTTAACATACGAAGGTGGCCAATCCTCTCCCTCACCATCTCATCTTCCCACCAACAGAGTACTTGTTATAGTTGAGTTGGCTAGGGGCGCAGATGAGACAGAAATCTTGAACCAAATTTCCGCTCTGGTGGTGATTTGAGCCCCTGACCTATCGATTAACAGTTCAGCACACAAATCACTACATTATCGAACGTCCCCAAATACAAGGTAAATAAGCCAGTTAATAAATAAATGAGTTAATAATAGAATTATTAATAAATAAGAAGTAAATAAAAAAGGTAATAAATAAATAGATAATAAGCGAATAGATTATTGAAATAAAATATGCTGTAAGATCAAACACAAGTTTACAACTATATAGTGTTCAAGTACTTTGGTATGTAATTTCTATGGTTTTTAAATTTAATTTCATAACTTTATTACTGTTTATTGTTTACTTATTTGTGGAATTTCTTTCTGCTGAAGGGTTCGATTGACATCCACTTCTGACGTTTTGTTTCTCTGTTCGGATCACAAAAACTGCGTTCCAGAACATTCCCGAGCAACTGGTCCACTCGCTGCACTGCAGTCTTCGAAAGAACGGTTGGTTCTGTCACTCTCTAATTGTTCTTCCGTTATGATGTTGTTAACCGCAGTACCTTTGAGAGGTGCCTACAGACGCCATATGTAAATTACGATATATATGTTAATAACCAGACATGGATAAATTTTCTGCCTTCGAGGTGAAACTGGAGTTACTACCGACACTTGCTCAGTCAAATGGAAGATTTCTGTTTTGCTGGGCCTTGGCTGGCAGAACTTCAGAGTAGATTTTTGACAATGTTTTTATGGGTGCACACTGCATATATTACATCACATTTCATCTCAATTTAATGACTTCTGTAGCACCATTATTATAATGCAGAAGACATTAAACAATGGTCATATTTAATCTACAATGTCATTAGATTGTAACTACAGTTACGATTACAATTACAATCTAATGACATTGTTATAAATACACAAAGCATCAGTCGCATCAAATCTAATCTAATGACTTCTATAGTGCCGCTGATGAGCGCTTGGCCTGTAGTGCGGAGAGTACAAGTTTGATCCTCCATTCAGGTCGTCACTGTTAGGACCCTGAGCAAGTCCTTCACTCGCAGTTGTTCAGTGCCATCAATGTTGTGTGTTGCACTTTCAAAGTTTAGAAGCATGGCAACTTCAAATTACAGTGGTATTGTATTGTATACACATGTGGTGTTTTGATGATGTCCTTTAGTGCGTCTGGCAGTGCGTCGCGTCTCTTCCATGCTCCTCCCACGATCCAGCCGGCAGCAACTGCTAGCCACTTGGAGAGCCAGATCCAGTGCTGTCTGGCACTGAAATCAGCAAAAGAGTATCACATGTGGCTCTTCACATACGTGCGTTATCTGGTCAACGAAGGTGAGACTTTCCTGGACTTTGATTACGTCTGACTTCATAGGCTCCAGTTTGAAATATCTACGCACGATGGTTTAAAATTTTTTTATTACGCAGTCTGTTTGTTATATGACGGATTCTGTTAAAAGTCGGTCAGGAATACAGGAAGTAAATTTAATGCACCTTCACAATATAAAGAAGCAAAACCTCGTATGTTCCTCATAGGAGGTGCTTATTTCCTGCTCTTAGGCCTTTTTGACCGGCATTCGACGAATCCCATTGTCCTCGATACGGGGCCAGTGCATCAGAGGATTTGCTGTTGCTTCCAGTTCATGCTGGTACAAAATTTTGCTTTGTGACCGAGATGAACATCTATGAAAAACTTGTCTAGGAGTCCACTCAGCAGGCTCAAAGCAATAACCGTTAGATTATAGGCCAAGCATGCTACCAACAGACCACCTTGTTGCATGAATGTGACCTCATTATAATGCAGGCTCGTTATTACGCAATAATTGATGTGGATCCCACGGAGCAGCAATAATAAGACGTCTCAATATATTTTAGTTCTTGCTGGTTTTATGTTAACAGGGATGGAATAGTAACTGTTGTGTGAGCGGATCGTCACTTAATGGTTTTTCAAATGTGGTTTTTGTTTGTCAGCAATGGAATCAAAGCTGAGAGAAGTTTGCGATGAACTTGTTGGTCCTCAGCACAGAAGCAAGGCAGCCATGTCAAAATGGGAGTCTACCATTTTGGTAAATGACACATCACATTTATTGATCTTCATCACGAATTGCCAACATTGCATAGCTCCATTTGTGTTTTTTAGCCAATTGCTGCTACCAAGTCTAAATCCTTGTTGTGTAATCTCTACAAATAAGAAGAGCTGTCCATTAAGCCAGCCTTTAGTACAAAATGTTACATGGACGTATTTTCTTAACCTCTGTATATGACGGTGGGTGACCAGTCCTCTCTTCATTGCCACCTGATTTTCCATTTGATAGCAGTCAGTGTACTCATTGTAGCTGAGTTGACTAGGGATGCAAGTGAAGCTGAAATCTCAAAATATAGTTATAATGGCGATTGTTCAGCCAACTGGGCACATCAATGTTTTGTAATTATACATTTATAAGGATGGCTCTTCAGAGAAACCTGTCAATCACAGGTGCACTGTTAACTGGGTCGATTTGTGTTCTGTACTCTCAGGGATATCACAAGCACGACCTTCTCCGAGAGATCCTTCAAGTTGTCGGTATGAATGTTCGATTTCAAAGACTTTTCGCCGAATATCAAGAACAGCTCAACGCCTCGGTGAACAAGCTATCGTGAACCTCAACAGGATTTTTTCTCTGGGAAACATCTTGCGTTTAGATCTTTCTGAAACTACGGCTAGATGTGAAACAGTCCTTTGATGAAGCACGTGCTCGACTTAACAGCTTAAAAAGTCCTTGAACCGACTTGCAGTTTTACGTAAACTGTTACTATTGTCGGTGCAAGGTTTGCACAGTTTCATACTTAGGAAAACTGTCATTGTTTGTTTTTCTTTACTTCCTTTTTTCAACTTGTTTTCAGTGTGTGCAGTAACAGCGAGTCTGGAGCCACCTACCCTAAGGGCAGCACATTCAAATCCTGGTGCACTGTATGAAATGTTGCTTTACGAGACTTTGTCATTAGAATGCTGTTATGAAGCATGATTTTCAAGGCAGTGCCTCTAACGATCCGGTGCATCGGTACCTTCTTCACAGATATTCTTGCTGGAGAATCCCATCGCCTAGGGATTTCCCCACTGAGCTGTGTTTTCCACCTTTTCGTGGGATAGTGTATCGCACTGCATCTCCGAAAAACCTGTAAAGGCGCTATACAAGTGTTTAGTATGTTACATAGAAATTACAGTGTTTAGCTTTGAAAAGTCTGAAAAAGTTGTGTAGCTAGTAATATAAATGGACATGTGCACAATAATTTAACATTGATTTTTAAATTATTTTCATGTGACTAGTTTGAGGGTTTATGTACAGAACTGCAACATATCCTTTGGTTCTCGAGGCAGAGCCCAATTACCCAGTATCCAGAATATGCAATTGCATATGGCATAATTTTCGTCAGTGACAAAACGGATCTAGAATTAATTAATAATCCTAGCATTCAAGTTATCGGTTGGCTACTTTCTTGAGCATCACACTGTACAGCACTGACCCGTCATATTGTATTTGATCATAGCAGTCTTTACGGCAACCCTTCACCCCATGCACAGTATGACCGATGCCCCTGTGTATAGTTTGCACAGCGACCCCAACATTTTAATCTGACCATGGAGACAGGGTGAAGAAGCTGGGTGCAGGTATTCCAAACCTCAAAGCAGTTGCAATAAGAGAAATGCATTCAACTTGCATTGACAGAATGAAAGTACTTTTTACTTTAACCACAGTATGACATTGGACAGCAGTGAAGTGTAGTCGTGCAACATATAAATATTTAAAACCATTCATGGTTTTGTACAACCGTTAATAGAATCACACTCTTACGCAATTTAATAGAGCTTGTAAATACCGAATCATATAAAATTGACAAGATTCCTACATTTGCATCATGTTGAGCAGCATCCCTACTTGACTTCTGAACAGTTAATTGACTGAAGGCATAACAATAGTTGTTTAAAAGTTTAGGTTTCAGTTGCTTCATAAATTCAGACCCATTCTTAAGTACCATACTTTTCCATCTGTTCCAATTCACATGCTTCACATATACATCACACTGCTAATTCATCCTGTAGAACACAAGTCATTTCAAGAAGCTTCTGTGCTACTTTTATGTGGAATGTTTCACTTACATGGTTTCGCCGAAAACAACCTAGTACAGTTGTGTAAAATTCCTATCACAAGTAGCAAAATAGCTGATCGAATACGAGATCAGCAAGCGCATTAGAAGAATTCTTGGTTTACATAAGAGTCTTGTGTCAATTAAATCTCGTTGAACATTTGCTAACACAATGAGAGAATATTTGCAAAGATGGCAACATGCCTCCCAAGATTATACGAAGCTGATAGGAGCAGACGTACAGTTATTCATCTCCCAGAGTATATAAGGAATTAGCAGCCTCGCGTTAACTAACTTGTCAAGGGTTCAACATTCTAGCTACACAGGAATAAAAACATCATTTCTACGATCCATATACTAAAATTGCTAATGCACACAGCACTCTAAATATTGATTTATCAATATATTCGATTGATTTAGAATCCCCTCTAGTCTTAATTACATAAAACATGGGTAATAATAAAATATGGCATACAGAAAAGTTTCTGAAATTGCTTGTCACTCCAAATTTTAAAAATTAACAACAGCTTCAGCTTTGCGTTTCAGCTGCGGAGCTTGAGGCTCTTTGCAGATGTCGGTCATCTTTACAGGACCTTGTATTTATCGGTCGCTTCAACCAGCGCGCTTACGATGCCAACCTCTTTGGCCGAATGTCCAGCATCAGAAATGATGTGCAGCTCTGCCTCTGGCCATCTCTGTAATTTAACAAGCACATTAGCACAAGTTATAGTTGCCACTAATTTAAGTTACTGGACCACCACCACCACTTCGATATAGTCGAGGCTCTAAATAAGTGGGATGCTCACGTCAAGGTCTACCTGACACCACTTGAACTGAAGTTGTCATAGACTTAATAAATGCAAATGTGTTTTTTAATGATAACAATTACTACGTGTTAGAAAAAGACAATACCCAGTAGTTTAAAGCATTACACATGCATTTAAATCGTAACTGTAAAACAAACCCAAATCAGAGACGTTTTAGGTGAATGCAAAATGCAGCACAGAGTTCAATTAGGGCTCTGCCAAGCATATCACATTTCCATTCCATCACAGGTCCACAGAATGCTGAATGCATTTCAGTTTCTGAAGTTAGAAGGTCTAAAGTTTTGTCATCTACAGACAGTTTCTTCTCTTCTGTTACACCATTATTAAAACTACTATTATTACGTGACACCATTATAAGAAACATTATGTGACACCATTATTAAAAACAAAATTATTATTAAAAACATTATTAAAAACATTATTATTATGCGACACCATTATTAAAAACATTGTCACACCATTATTAAAATATTATAATCATTGTGTGACACCGTTATTAAAAGCATTATTATTGTCACACCATTATTAAAAACTATTAGAAACATTATGCGACACCATTATTGAAAACATTACAATTATTATGTGACACCATTATTAAAGACATTATTATCATGTGACACCATTATTAAAAATGCACACTATTGCATCAAAGATTGCAATAGAGACTAAAACATGTACACATGCATAATTACTACAGTAAATGCCTTGATTATAAAATCCAAGGCATTTACCTTAGCAGATATACTTGTTAACTACAGTGCACTCTACAGTATTGCTTTGAAAAACTTTAAAGTTCTAGGCACTTATGCTGCATGTATCTGGCCTTTTAAAACCTCTCAAATGCTTCATGAGAAATCGGTTTTTTTTGAATGAACTTGAATTGGCTTGACAAAGACGAGCCATACCCTGTGCAAAGCCCATGCAGTATCTGCAGGACAGACGACATCATATCTGCCCTGGACAATTGTGCATGGAATGTGCCGAATTTTACCAACGTCGTCCAGAATTTGCGTGTCGCTGCGCAGGAAACCGCCGTTAACAAAGTAGTGACTGAAATTTAAATAAAATAATACACAATCATAATCGACTCGTAACTGACTCATAATTGACTAAAATTCAGTTAAAGTATAAAACAATATCATGTTGTTACCACCACTGACTGCAATAAATTTAAAACAAAATACTTTAAAACCTAATATGGGGCCATCCACATAGTACGTACGCACTGAGGGGGGAGGGGGGGTCCGCGATTTATGCGATTTTGCGTACGGGTGCGTATGGGGGGGGGAGGGGGGGTCTCGACTAAATGTACGTACGCAAAAAAAGTCTCATTATGACATCCATATTAGCCTATTTATAACTTTATAAATAACTCTGTACTGTACTATAATCGGATGATGACATTAATTTTCATTATTATAATATAAAGCCATGTGCAGTTACCGGTAATCTGTGTTGTGAATGAGACACTACAGCGCCACCTACTTACAAAGTAGCAGTATAAACACTATTAACATATAAATCAATCTCAGCCCACAGATTTATTAATCAAATTAAGTACATGTTTTCCAGATGATTCCCAAGTAATATTATCCTAATAGTATTCAGCAATGTTCCAACAATATTTAAAGTCGTAATACCCTCAAAACACACTTTCATTTGCCAGTTCTATCACCTAGTGTGATACTTACTTACTATTGTGAAAACATCAATGTCACGGCTTCGTCTCCCGTCTTCGCCATAACAGAAGCAACCCACAGCAGATGCCTCAAAGGACCCCACCTCCATCCACCCGGTCGCCACAACCGCTACAGAGCCGAGGAAATCAGACACCGGCCGAGTCGGGTGCACGATGAGCGGCTCTCTGCCTTCCGACCTGCATTCTACCCTACCGGGTGTGGAGCCGGTTCGGCAGGCCTATTGGGGCGACACAAGGGAGCGTGGAAGAGGGGAGGGTGGGGGAGTGGACGGAAACAGACTGGGGTCGTGAGACGGGAAAAACTGGCTTGGAGGAGAAACGGAAAAGGGAGGGACTTTCGACAGATCAGAAACGATAAACTTTTTGGTTATTATTGTCTGAAGCGTGTTCTCTCGTATTAAATAGTATTTTATTTCTTCATAACAGTTAACAAATTTCAGCTAGCAAATATGATGTTTAACGCAAATATTCGTCGCCTACGGTAAATTAAATATCTTATAGATGACTTAATTTAGCTAATTTTTTTCTTGGGGGGGGGTAGAGCTTAGTTGTACGTACGCACAGGGGGGGGGGTCCACAAAATGTACGCGGCCAAACGGGGGGGGAGGGGGGGGTCTGAAAATACGATTTTTTTGCGTACGTACTATATGGATGACCCCTATACTAAAGTATTATTATTATAATTATGTATTTATTAAGCACAACTATCTAATGTCCAGGCATCTATCAATGGCACTGAGCAACTGAGTTAGGGACTTCCTCAAGGTCCTACACAGTAACCATCTCAGAGGAGGGTTGAACTCATACTCTTCGCATTACAAGGTGAGTCCTCAAACCAACTGGCCACTGTGTCCCACAATATGAAATCACTGTTACAGTAGATTTTCAAATGCTACAAATACCCACACTTCTATTCTGGCAAACTGGAGAGCCCAGATATCCTTTTCAGCTCGTTTTATGAGATCGTGATCCACGATAAGGCGGGACGTTGCCATTTCCCAGGCACTCCATCTCTGCGCACATTTCAGCTGCACATCGGTGTCGGAACCTGTCAACCGGCGATGGTAGGCACTCATCATATCGCATCTCTCGACCTGCGATTCAAGTCAACACAGATAAGAGATACAAAAAGACAATTGATGTCTCTTTTTCCAGACGTTTGCATTTTGAACCCAGCTCTATTCTAAGTAAGTTGTTTCTCTCTTGCATAAACAATATTAAAAAAATTTCTGTAGGGTTATTTGGTCCCTACTCCAATAAAAGAACAGATGAGAAAACCGAGTCTGATTTGGGGGATTTTTTAATTATGACCCAAGTGTAATTTTTATAAAGTTTTATTTCTACTTCAGGTTAAAAAATTTTAGAAACTCTGTATACATAAAAGACAAAAATTATCTGAGGCTATGTTAGAAGCCTCTGTGGAGATTTCGTTGATACGCACAAAATAAATACTTCTTTAACACTCTACCGATGAGCTGCACTGGTTTCCCAGTCGCTTTTAGTACACTCATCGTTAAAGTGTTAATAACAATATTAATAAAAACAATAACTGAACTCGTAATTAAGAAAACTGCTAGGATTTTACAGTGATATCCTTTGTTAACCCTAGCATCATTTTTTCATTACCAAGAGATAATTTCTACCTCTGAGAAGAAACTGAGAAAATGTCAGCTGATATTAGTACTGTAATTCATCAACTGTGCAGACAACGTTAGGCTTTCACTGTATATGTTAGAATGAGTACAGTACACGATCTGTGGGAAGATCAGGCTCCCGACCAACTGACTTGGGTTGGTAGCACCTCTGAATCGTTGAGTAGCACTTTTACAAATGTTCAATTACAATGTTTTCATGTTTTCGTGCTTTATGTTGTTTGTTTTTATGATGTATGTACACCAGAGTGTGGTTATGCAACTGGTATAATAAAGAATATACTTACTTACTTACTATTTTACCGTTACAATTACAAAAGGAAGATGATTGGCTACCCGTCCTCATCTACCACGGCTAAGAAACTGAAGTCCATAATGCACTTCACCTCCATGGCCACCTCTTGGGGTTAGCTTATCGAACTGTTCCTTAGGTGTCCACTGCAGAGGTTAGAAAGGCCTTACCTCTGGAATTGGTTCAACAAACTGTTCCCAAGTGTCAGGAAACAAGCGATTGGCACCGTCCTGGTAATACCACAGCAGCTCACGTCTACAAAAAAGCACATGTAATGGGCAAAATCTCAATTCAAAATAACAGCCAAATTGTTACAGGTGTTGACTTGTTGTGCAGAACAGACCTGCAGTTACTGTTCAGTAATTACCTTACCTTACCAGAAACCTAACCTTTATAACTACCTTACCTTATCAGGTACCATACCATACCTCACCTCACCAGGTATCTTACCTGGTACCACATACACTACCAGGTGCATTATCTTACCAAGTACCTTACCTTACCTTTTGAAGGTACACCTGACTTGACCTTACTGTCTTTACCTTACAAATCCAACTTACAAACTGGGCATTAATTTTTACTATACAAAGTGGTTCATATAAGAACTGATTCTAGTTGAAGGTGGTCTGCCAGAGTAGCACAAACCTTCGAAGTGTGAAGATTCCTCTCAGAACGAGAGCCTTGACTCGCTCGGGGTGCGTCTGAGCATAGGCCAGGGACAGTGTCGAACCCCAGCTCCCTCCAAACACCACCCACTTGTCGATCTTAAGATGCTCTCGTAGTTTTTCGATGTCTCGCACCAAATCCCACGTTGTATTTTCCTAAACAAGCATAAAATTCAATAAACAAACATTGAGACTGCACTAACATGTGTCAGTCTGCAAGCATCTGGAATTTCTACTGGTATAACATCAGCCTTATGCCTCAAGGTCTAGGATTTGATTCCCTCTGTACATAACAGCCAAAAGAATCCTGCTGGCTAAAACCGAACTTCTGAAAACTTTAGTTCATGATGGACAGTATCTGATGTGCTGCATTTTACAATGTCATGTAAATGCCTCACTGTAACACGACCTCTGTACAAAATTACCTTATAGCACGACTTCCCTATAGCATGACCTCCTTAAAACTGATGATCTCATTATAACATGACCTCCTTATCAACGATCTTATTATAAGAAAACCTTATTATAATGCAACTTTATTACAAAATGTATTGTAATAGCATTTTCAGTATAATTATTTAAATATAAAGTTGCACTTTATAAATCTTCATATAATTACCATAATTATGATGATGATGATAATAAATTTATTTTTTAGCATTACAGTGATTTTGGCATACTATTATAATTATTATTATTACTGTAGTACACTAGTAATAATAATATTAATAAATTAATAGATAACGTGAATTCTCATAAAAGATGGCCAGGGAAACAAATACCAATGTTTAACTACATTTTCAAACACAACATAATTACAATGAAACTCTATTATAACATGGTTCTTTAGATGGCTCCCAAAGATAGCATTACAAAGTGATTCTGCTGTACCATCATAATTGAAATCAAATGACAAATGATTCTACCGACTGTACAACCTTATGCTGTAACCTGGGTGATTCTGTATAGCAGAACCCATTTGCTTCTTTCTGGGTTCTCCCTTTGACACCAATCTACAGAGACCTGAATGCCTGTACATTTCCTAAGCTGATGCGGATCAGTTAAGTGACCTCAATTAGAACAAGTGGTTCCAGTTGCGGCTTGCAAAGGTAATGTTTTGAGCTTCTAGCGTACTTTCGTAATCGAACTCAAATGATTGAATTCATAAGATCATACAGTTGTACTCTCATAATCAAATAATCGAATTCTTAAGATCATATAGTTGTACTCTCATAATCAAAATCAAATGATTGAATTCATTAGACCACACCCTGAGTTCAGCTTCAGGCTTTGACTTTCCAGCTCCTCGCTGATCGAGCAGCACAACTCGATAGACCTGAGGATCAAAGTACCTCCGATCCGTCTCGCTTATCCCACCTCCTGGACCTCCGTGACTAAAAATAAGACGAAGTCAGTTTGTACAGTTAATTTATTTATTTATCTCAAGGTCATCTAAGCTCAAGGTCATTAAATCTGAAGAGCAAAAACTATGTGCGTAAATGACCTTGGTCATTACAGAGTCCACTCAGCAGGCACAAACCCACAATCGTTGGATTACAGACCCAACATGCTACAGAATAAACCACCAAGTGACACTTTATAAGGTATGAGCATTGGACATTAGGATGCAGTGGTGAATCTTCTCATTTTCTATTCTTAATGATATTTAACACCATATACAGAGAGCACCAATTACTTATTTTTGCAAGGGTGCTATATAAATTTTTAATTATAATCGCAAAATACAATTACAGAGTATCGAATCTTAGTGTTCTCCAAGACCTTTGATCCTACAAAAGGAGTTTCCCTAGATGCGGCGCTACATAAATACAATTAAAAATTACCTTACTATGCCATGGATGTGTAATGTCATAAAGAAATCAAATGCGACTCGAATTAAATATTTGTCAATAGAGTTTAGATCATTCAGATATACAATGAAAGACAAAGTCTGAAAGATGGTAACACCCACTTACAGTAGTTTAGACGTGTTATAATCTTCCCAAGGGACCTGAATTTACAACTTAATACAGATGAATCTCAAAAATGCCCTTTACGGAGGTGGAATTTGAAGCTGAGCACCAGAGAACATCACGAACCATAAGCAGAGAGGACGACACAACATTTACAGCATGCTTATATAAATAAAATCTCAGTTGAAACATTTCTTGGTTATGATGCCGGTCCAAACTGAGCTACGAAATATTCAAACTTTGTACGGTAATTTGTAACCCACAGATTTATATAGCACCTCTTCCAGACAAATTCATCAAAGCAATAAACTATAGTAACTAAAATTCTAATTCAAGCGGATCTTCTCATTCATGTTAGACACACTTACAGATACAAGGCAGGCTTCCCATCCTTTTTCCCGGATTGCTCATAATATATTTCATGCAGATCGCACACCTTGAGGTAACCAGAGTCAAACGCAACTATTTCTGGGTATAGTTGTCTCACTCCTGCATTTGTCGAGGCCATTCTGATCGACTTTCTATAAAGAAATAGCTATAATAAAGCAGTTTTACATTAAAGAGCATGGCTAAGTTTTTAAGCTACTGCTGATGCCTATACAACCCACTATCCCAACACAATGCAAAGCACCCTTGAAGTAGCTCGCTCCGAACGATGCTAACATTGCATCACACCCAAATAGCTATAGCTACAGTGAATCAGCTGCTTTTCCCACAAGCATCACATCGCACAAAGTTAGAAAGTTTGAAGCATTAGAACATCTCAAACATTTTGACTGTTCGATATTCCATTCACCAAAATTTTTAAAACATACTATTCAGGTACCCTAGTTCTTGGACTGATATCGGTTAATAAGTAGGGCTACTTTCTCGTTTACTTACGTGATCATGGGACTTTGACAAAGTCGGCTTATAAAATTTCTGCAAAGCAAGTCAGCGAGATGAACTTTCAACATAGCACGTAAATCAAGTGTGTTTGTTATAAATACTCACGTCGATCTGTCAGACGAGAACTTTTAAATAAAATAAAATGTACAAATATTTGCACAAAGCGAATCTTTACACCACTGATCACTGCTTTACACATACCAACCCCAGTCACGCAATCGTAAAACACGGACTCTAAACCACAGACTACACATTTAAGGGATGAATGCATCAAGATGACGTATTTTAATCAGATTAGGTCAATTATATATATATACATTTATTCTTACTGCAAATAAAACGCACTGCGCTGTACATATACATGTTCTGCGATAAACCTTAACTACTAACAGAACAGACAGCCTGCAATACACGGCGCAAATTAGTTACGCTAGTGCACAGTTAAGTATAAATAATTATTTATACTGTGCGCTAGTGTTACCATAATTATGTATACCACACAAAAGCGCGTCAAGGATACCAGCTTAATCAAAGATCTTAGAGTCGTAGACTAAATCAAGTCCGCAAGAGCCAACTGCTCACTCGGTTTCGGTGCAGAGGTCAAGCCACAGTTGGCACAGTATAAATTTATACTGTGGTCAAGCCGATGAGAAAGCATAAGTGCTGCTATTGAAATAGTTGGTGTACAGTTCTTGTACAGTTTGCCTTTGAGTAAAAGAGTAAAATCAGTAAATTGGGATTGCGGAATCCAGTAGAGTATTCCTTTCATCGTGTTGAACACCACTGATACGCGTAAATCTAGTTTACTCACTTCCTTACTTGGTACTTAGTTTCCCCGTGTAGGGCTGTACATCGGGCTACACCTCTTCATTTACGCGTTTTCAAATGGCTCTCCTCTATAACTTAACTAGGTCAGTTCACGCTGAGGTCGTTGAGCCGCGAGGTCACATTTAGGGCAATTTTCTCAACGCGTGACCGTTCTTCGAAGCCCCGTCGTATATCGAGGGCTTGTCATGCTGCGGTTGTTTGTGAGAAGAAGTCTCCGGGGTCGATCAACTAGGCCGTATTCCAGCGCAGGTATGGCGTCGTTTGGTACAGGATCCAACGCGGCTGCTAACCCTACGGAGCATGTCTACGATTACCTAGTGGTAGGAGGTGGATCGGGTGGCATTGCCAGTGCCCGTAGGGCTGCGGAGTTCGGGGCGAAGGTGGCTTTGGTGGAAGGGAAGAAACTAGGAGGTACATGTGTAAGTAGGCCTACTTGGAAGACGATGTTTATATAGGCTAGTGAAATTCAGTCCACTGTGCAGGTAATTAGACCATCGCAATGTTTGAGAATTTATATAGCACCTTTCTACGGTCTTAGATTTTGTTTAAGCGATGCCTTGGGTATGCTCTGTAGGGTTATGAGAAATTGGCGTTGTAGGATTGTGCTACCATTCATCCATCCAGGCATATCGAATGGGCTTCTCCCACTGTTTATGATTTTTTTTATTATGCTCTCACTTTAAACAGTTATCGAGTGATGCCATATAAATTATGATAACGGCGCTATAGAAGTTATTGGATTAGATTCAAAGTATGTTCCTCATGCATTTGCTCATACATCTTCGAACCCTTCACACTGCCCCAACCCCGTACTTTACCCAGTCTTGTTGTCAAGACCTTAAACCTCAAGACCAAGACCAAGACCTTGAACCTCAAGACCAAGACCAAGACCAAGACCTTGAACCTCGAGACCAAGACCAAGACCAAGACTTTGAACCTCGAGACCAAGACCAAGACCAAGACCTTAAACCTCAAGACCAAGACCAAGACCCAAAAAATCGAAATCAGGTCAAGACTTCTAAAAATTGTAAATTCGGAAGATTCCCTATTTTAATGAAAACATGAGTCTTTTATTTTATTCAAGCAAATTAACTTTAAATGCTAACTCCAGAGAAATCCGAATTTGTATTCAAAAGTCCTTCATGCAAACTCTTATACCAAATGCCTTTTGTATTTTATAAAAACCAATTCGCTCAGAATTTTCTGACCAAGACGTGCTTGGTAGGCCTCATAAAAATTCCGCCATGTGAAAAAATATGTTCTACAGGTGCTGAAGTCTCTGACACACACAGAGTAGATTTTCAAGCACTGGATGTAAAGGTACAGATAGTGAGTCCTTTTGGAATCTTCCCATGGTTTATCATACCATACCGTCTGATACAGAATATGCTGCTGCTGCTGCCAATGGGGTTTCCTGACCAACAAGACTTGTATCCATCCATAGATATTGGTCGTATGATGCAAGCAGGCTTGATACAGAATTCTTGAGTTCTGTAAATGACTGTTCATATTAACAGCCGGTCTTGGTCTTGGTCTTGCAAGACCAAGACCAAGACTTTGAACCTCAAGACCAAGACCAAGACCAAGACCTTGAACCTCAAGACCAAGACCAAGACCAAGACCTTGAGCCTCAAGACCAAGACCAAGACCAAGACTTTTAAAAACGAACTCGAGTGCACTCGAGACCAAGACCTTGGTCTCGAGGACAACAAGACTGACTTTACCCAGATGACATCGTTTTGTTTCTATGGTGATGGCATATTGGATGCAAAAGTTTAGTGTTACAGTTTACATTGCATAACTATTTGAATGCTCACAATGAATTGTCACTGTCTGATTTTCACAGGTAAATGTAGGATGCATTCCAAAAAAAGTTATGTTCAACGCTGCCATGTTGACCGAAAATATACAGGACTATTCAGATTATGGACTTGGTATTCGCCTTGATAGCTTCGACTGGGGGTATGTTAATTATAACTAGGAAAACAACCGAGATTTTAGTGTTGTGTAGAACTGTGAAAAGATGTAACATTAGAAGTGAATTCTTCTCAAGCCTGAGAATTTGAAGAGAAAGAGTTGCCATGTTTGAGAGATTATTGTTGGAGCCTTATTTATTTTGAGAAGATATGAGCCTAGCTGTCAGAGGACATGCCAAGTCATGTGTCAGCTTTTTGTTTTTGAAAATATTGAATACTGGAAATTACGGTAATGGCATTTTAACCGACTTGCATGTTTCTGAATGAAGCTGAAACTCTGTTGTGTTGAAGAACCTTGAAGAGGTCACGTGATGAATACATTGCAAGACTGAACAAAATCTATGCCAGAAACTTGGAACAGGTAATTTAATCAATTGCACTAACCTGTAACAGGTAATATAACTAACAGTCATTCAGTCATTCATTCATTCAGAACATTTAAATAGCATCCCTTCCAAGATGTTTATTCAGATGTTTCAATAATTGTTTTGTTATTATTATGCATGTCTTCAATGCCACTTTGTAATGACCAATCATCAATCAATGATGTTGAGCAATTGTAAGTGAAGAACTTGCTCAAGGTCCCTACAGAGTAATCATCTTAGGGAAGACTCTAACCTGTACTCTGCTCGTTACCAGGAGAGCTTTAACAAGTCGGCTACCATGTCCTGTGCATCAGCTACCATGTCCCATGTTTCAACTTGTGTAATTCTTGTTTCTCTGAAGACTTGTCTCTTCAAATGGTTTTCGACGGAGCTTCGCCAATAAACTGCAATTTTTTACTACCGTTGCACTTAAACCAAGATACTCCTTTTTATACCTGTTACACAGCCGTGTTGCAGCAAGGTTCTTAAAATGTGCTCTAAAAGTGTTCAGATCAGTGCAACCATCGACTGATTGCACATTAGGGTAACGAACTAAAGTAACGGTACTATTGAAGACATTAGACTAGACATGTTGGTTTGGTGTCATGGGTTCTTCTGTAAAATCCAGCTGCTTCTATGCAGCTTTTGTTACGTACATATGCATCCTGGCTATTTATATAGTACCTTTTGAGCATTTGTCGAATCTTGAAATTTGTTGATGTTTGGATCGGCTGTTTGTGCAGAGCGGCGTTCGCGTATTCGATGGGTTGGCAAAGTTTGTGGATCGTAACTCTGTGGAGGTCAATGGAGAAATGATTTCGGGTCGTCACGTCCTTGTAGCAACGGGAGGACGACCAGTCATTCCAGAAAATATACCAGGTTGGAGTTGAAGTTATAATAATAATAATAGGCCTAATATTACTTTGTTTACTGATGTTGCCGAGGACGTGGCGTGGGATTCCAGATACCCATTAGCATTTGCTAGTGTAATTTTTTTCCTGAGGGATTAACAAAATTATAACAGTAACTATACCTATCACAATAATAATAATAATTATAATATTATTATTATTATTAATTTTTTTATGCCCCAAGGTACATATGATCCCTTGGGGGCTTAGATATTAATTTGTTGGTATGTTATTCCTAGGAAATCAGGCCTCGTCCTCCACTGAGTGATTAATATTATTATTATTATTATTATTAATTTTAAAAAGTAATAATAATTAAAATTACTGTATAATAATAGCGATCATAATAATCATAATAATCATAATAGCACTTTTAACCAACCTTACCTTAATTTTTTTCATTCCTGAGAAATCATTGTCTCCTTGGGTCAAAATCTATCTATCTATCTATCTAAAACATTTATATAGCGCCCCTTCAAGGAATATAATAATATAATAATATTTCTTCTGCAAGAAAAAGTGTTAAATGCAACTCACTTCTTGCAACACATTGTGCACTTTCATTTCAGCGGTTCATTGCTGATGCTTTCAAAATTTTCAGACCTGGATGAGATACAGCAGCCATTATTATTCCAGATGTCTTAACAGTCTCCAGACAATTAAATGAATATTATTATTACGCATTTATTAAGCTCCTCTATCTAATGACCAAGGGTCAACTGACGGTGCTGAGCAACTGTGAGTGAAGGACTTGCTCAAGGTTCCTGCATGGAAACCATGTCAGTGGAGATTAAAACCCATACCCTACATGTTACAGGGCGAGTGTTCTAACCAATCGGCTACTGTGTCCCCCAAGTTATGACGAACTCGTTGGTCTGTCACAGTGCCCCTAGATCAGATTGAGCACTTCTGATGAGTCTCTCTTAAAGTGGTGCTATATAAATTTGCAGTTACCATAACGATTACTATTAGATGAGCTGGCGAAGTGTATGCTGACATCTAGTTGTAATAGACTTTTGGTTTCTGGTTTTTGTTAGGAGCAGATCTGGGAATCGATAGCGATGGATTTTTCGAGCTTGACCATCTGCCAAAGTATGTTTCTTGAAATTTATTAAGTATAATCAAGAATTGAATTTGCTTTTCCCTCTTTTCCAGAGAATTGGATTTGCCTTTTCCAATTTCCAGAGAATTGGATTTGCCCTTTTCCGGTCTTCTGGAGAATTGAATTTGCTTTTTTCAATTTTCCAGCAAACTGGATATGCCTTTTCCACTTTGTCAGGGCCATAAGCTTGTTTATTCCCAAGTGCAATTTGTAATTGTAATTCAATATTTGTAAATAAAAGGCTTTAAGAGAAACTAATCAAAAGCACAGTTGTTTTCCAATTTGAAGAAATTTGATGTGTCTTTTGTAGAAAGACAGCAATTGTTGGTGCTGGGTATATAGCCGTCGAACTTGCAGGGATATTAAAACAATTGGGATCAGACGTTTCACTTATTATTCGATTTGATCAGGTAAAACATCATTCTGAAGGACACTATATGTGTGCTTGGATACATACATACATACATACATACATACACATACATACATACATGCATACATACATAATATGCATCCATACATGCATACATACCAGGTTCATCCATCCATATATACATATATGCATGCATCCATACATAGATGCTTGCATACATACATGCATTTTCACCCATACATTCATACATACATACAAACATTACATATATGCATCCATACATACATAATACACATTCAAGCATACATTAATGTGTGTGTGCGTAAATACGTATATAAAATACAATACAACTGTATTTGATATTGCCCTCCTTCCTGAGTTCAGAACTGCACACGACCATATGACAGTGCGTTGATGGTGCTGAGCAATTGTGAGTGAAGGACTTGCTCAAGGTCCCTACACAGTACTGGCCTCAGGCAAGGCTCAAACCTGTACTTTCTGCGTTACACTCTAACCAATTGGTCACTTTGCCACACGTACATAGATACATGATCAGTTGAACCTCCTTCTAATAGTACTTTTTGGTAGTAGTTAAATTACTATGCTGTTATTTAGTTGAGTTTGTTCTTCATCGTATCATTGCCATGTTCATCTTGTACTGATTATCTGTTATGAGGAAGTTCAGGCGTATATGTGCCTTTGATTACAAAACTAATAGCTACTCTTTTAGATGTTTGTTTGAGAGGTCACTGAGGTCACTGTATAATTGTTGTTGTTTTTGCATTTCAACAAATTAGTTCTTTATAACAGGTTCTTCGTAACTTTGATTCCATGGTTTCGACTGTAGCAACAGAACACTTGCAGAATTCTGGAGTGAATATCCTCAGGAGCACTCAGGTTAGCAGTTTGACTCTTTGAAAGGTATTAGACAACATTTTTCATTAGGAAAGGACTTTCAAGGTTGCTTTACTACTTTGGACGTTTTGTTGAATTATTGTCAAGAAAGTAAGTAGCTCTTTATTAGCAACTTATAATGATGAGATACATTATTAGAGTTTATGGTTTTCTCATGCTTGGTCAAGAGAAAAGAATGTAACTGTAAATCTCCAAAATTTCTCAGCGCCAAACAAAAGTCATTTCAGCTTCACTCTTGGGGGGGTCCATAGAGTAGTGGTAACATCACTGGCGTGAAGAGCAAGCGGTAGCGGGATCGCTTCCCGCTACCTCCCCAAATTTAGGTCCACTCAGCCTTTCATTCGCGAGATGGCGCGTTTGATAAAATGAGATGTAGGACGTGATGGGCGCCTTGCATGGCTGCCGTGTACAGTTAAATTCGACTCCTGTAATAACTTGTGATCATCCGTTCATACTGATTTGTAATCATACTGCGTAATTGTCAGTTTGAAAATATTAAATGAAGATTATTATTATATCAATTCAAATCTGCAAGAGTCACAGGTTATTTGGTTAGTTGTTGGTGCCAGGTATCAAGCCTTGCTATGTCTTGATTATAATTACTATTTTCCATCCAGAGTTAATATGGGCTTCCTTTGTTTCTCTTCCCATGTTGCATCCCCCAAGCATAGTCACGTTTTCACTGCTTTTTAGTCACATACCGGTAATCACGTATTCGCATAGTCATGTAGTCACATAGTCACATAGCTGGATTGGTCTCTGTCTGGATGTTTTGCTGCATGGCATTTGTTAAATTCAGGTTACGACAGTGAAGAAGACCAGTCAAGGTACACTGACTGTTGAGACAAATCACGGAGTCTTGGAGGGCATCAACTGCCTTATATGGGCAATCGGTCGGAAAGCCAATGTTGAGTTGGGTCTGGAGAAGGCTGTGAGTATATTTTTATGCATTTATCTGTCGCTATGTATGTATGTATCAAGACACCTGGCATAGTTAGCCACATTGGTTAGAGCATAGGCTGCCTCTCATGCGCCTCTGTGTTAGATATGGTAAATAAATATGTTGCAACACAGTTTGAGATGAAAAACAGTATAAAATGCAAACAATATCCATGCTGGGTGTAAACACACTAGCTGGCGCCACCCATTGCCAACGACAGCTATCACTGTAAAATAATAAATTATTTTTATTATTATATTACTATTGGTAGCATAGGCAATAATTCTTTTGACGTACTTAAAAAGATGTGGTATTAATTGTCTAGATTCCCAAGTAAGTAAGTGGGGGTGTCTGCTTTTTTTCTATAGCTACCATATGACCTGATGAGTCTGTCTTGAAGTGGTGCTATATAAATTTGAAATTATGGCGTTGAACTTGCTAAATGTTTTACTGACTATGGTGAATGAGATCCTTCTGAACCACTACTGCTGCTAATTATTAAATGGATGCCATATACCATTGAAGGTCCTGTGTATGGACTGTGCTAGCTGGGGATTATAGTCGTGATAGATATACGAGCCAGTGACCTCTTGCATAGAAGTGACTTAACACAATGCTCTTGGCATATTAGGTCTATTCATCTATCATAAATGTACAGTATGGACTCATTTATGTGATTACAAGCCAATCTGCTTAACGTAAAGTGGTGTAATGTCCTCCAAAGTTATTAGAACGCTGTATTGGTTAGTGCACTGTACAAGAACTGCAGTGGGACAGTAGTGGTAAGTATTGACTTTCTCAGCATTATCTCTTTTTACTTGCAGTCTGGTTTGCACGCTGTTGTATCAGAAGGCATGTCCCTCGACAGCTTCGTGTTAATGATTCTACACTGTATTAGGTATATCTACAAATCTTTTGTGGCCGTAGTCATATGGTTATTGGTAACTCAGGTTATATCTTTATTTATCGTAAAATATTCATAAATTGTGGCTATTTCATATATTTATTGTTTACTTTGAGTATGTTGACATGTCATATATGTTTCTTTTGCATCTGTTGTTAACAAAGCCAGATGTGTGAATTATCACCCTTCAGCATAATGTTAGCCTTGTTTATTTTTGGCTGTCTGTAGGGCATTGAGCTACAACGTGGCTTCATTAAAGTGGATGAATATCAGAATACGAGTGCAGCCAACATCTATGCACTTGGCGACGTCTGCGGAAAAGCCTTGCTTACTCCAGGTCAGTCATGAGACTGGCTTTCGTTTCCGTTTATACCACAGCTTCTTCATTACATGATGCCCTGGCTCCCATGCCCAGGACCTTTGGATTCATCCGCTGCTGGCTCAGTGGCTGTAGGGCAGGGAATGATCATCTTCTGTATGTTCCACTAAGGACATGGTAGCTTTACTTTATCTTCTAAAATCCAGAAAAATCTTTCTTTGTTTATTCAAATGGACCAGTTCTCTGCACTGGCTTCCACTATCCTGATTGACAGTAGTGTATTGTTCCTTTGAAATGTTGATAGAAGGGGCTCACAAGACTTTCAGTGGTTCCATAAACACTTGAGTTCCTGGGCAGACGGTGACACAGATCCAGAGGGAGGCCATGCCATGCATAGGACCAGATTAGAAGAACTGAAGATAATTTATTGATAAGACAGTTTAGGAAAGTGCAGACATTAGTAGATGTCAAAGGGAGAACTCGAAAGAAACCAAACTGGTCCTGCTATGAAGAGTCACCTGATAATTATCTGCCAACTGCAACTGTCTGACGTGGAACCAAATCTGAGTTCACTGAGTAATTAACAGATGATGCTTAATTAAACATTTATTATATAGGCATATTAGTTTGATGGCCCTAATGGCTGTGATGTCACAGACTCCAACCAACATCCTACTATCATAAACGTAACCTCACGATTTCTATACCATCCAGAAATGTTAAGTCATGGGAAATACAAGTCATTCTGCCCATGACAGTTTCTGTTTAACTGCATATGTATTGCAGTGATTGATGATCATTATTTCAATCTTCAACATGTTTTAAATGTGCTTGAGCAGGTGCAATGTGGGCAGTTTGGTGAGAGCATAAGGGCAGTGAGTGAGTTACTGGTGGGCAGTTTGGTAAGAGCATAAGGCATTGAGTGAGTTACTGGTGGGCAGTTTGGTAAGAGCATAAGGCATTGAGTGAGTTACTGGTGGGCAGTTGGGTGAGAGCATAAGGCAGTGAGTGAGTTACTGGTGGCCAGTTTGGGTGAGAGCATAAGGCAGTGAGTGAGTTACTGGTGGGCAGTTGGGTGAGAGCATAAGGCAGTGAGTGAGTTACCGGTGGCCAGTTTGGGTGAGAGCATAAGGAAGTGAGTGAGTTACTGGTGGGCAGTTGGGTGAGAGCTTAAGAATTACTGGTGGGCAGTTGGGTAAGAGCATAAGGCAGTAAGTGAGTTACTGGTGGGCAGTTGGGTGAGAGCATAAGCAGTGAGCGAGTTACTGGTGGCAGTGGTGGGCAGTTGGATGAGAGCATAAGCAGTGAGTGAGTTACTGGTGGGCAGTTGGGTGAGAGCATAAGCAGTGAGTGAGTTACTTGTGGCCAGTTTGGGTGAGAGCATAAGGAAGTGAGTGAGTTACTGACATACTGGTGGGCAGTTGGGTGAGAGCATAAGGCAGTGATTGAGTTACTGGTGGGCAGTTGGGTAAGAGCATAAGGCAGTGAGTGAGTTACTGGTGGGCAGTTGGGTGAGAGCATAAGCAGTGAGTGAGTTACTGGTGGCAGTGGTGGGCAGTTGGGTGAGAGCATAAGCAGTGAGTGAGTTACTGGTGGGCAGTTGGGTGAGAGCATAAGGCAGTGAGTGAGTTACTGGTGGGCAGTTGGGTAAGAGCATAAGGCAGTGAGTGAGTTACTGGTGGGCAGTTGGGTGAGAGCATAAGCAGTGAGTGAGTTACTGGTGGCAGTGGTGGGCAGTTGGGTGAGAGCATAAGCAGTGAGTGAGTTACTGGTGGCAGTGGTGGGCAGTTGGGTGAGAGCATAAGCAGTGAGTGAGTTACTGGTGGGCAGTTGGGTGAGAGCATAAGGCAGTGAGTGAGTTACTGGTGGGCAGTTGGGTAAGAGCATAAGGCAGTGAGTGAGTTACTGGTGGGCAGTTGGGTGAGAGCATAAGGCAGTGAGTGAGTTACTGGTGGGCAGTTGAGTGAGAGCATAAGCAGTGAGTGATTTATCAGTTCACAGGGCAGATTAGATTAGGTTTTATTTTTTTATTTTGATTTTTTATTTTGATTGTTTTATGTTGTTGCAGTTGCCATAGCTGCTGGTCGCAGTTTGGCCCACCGAGTCTTTAATAAAGAACTCGAGTCAAGGCTCGACTACTGCAACATACCGTCTGTCGTTTTCAGCCATCCCCCAGTTGGCACAGTCGGCCTTACAGAAGGTAAGTTGAGGTCAAAAGGAACTGCTGAACTGAGAGGTGCTATAGAAATGTTTCTGATGATTTTGGGATGATTTCATTACTATGTAAATGTTTTAATGGCAGTATTTCATACTATGCTATGAAACACATTTCAACTTTAAGGTATCACTTGGGAATGAAGGGTTGATATTCCACTGGCATCCGTACTACCCACCATAGCTTCACTTCTAGTGGCCCCGACCTACCTACCGGTCTAACAAAACATATTACGATATCTTGGTATGGTTGCACTTGAGGCAGCTGTATGTTAATGCCTTCTGCAGTATGATAATGGTGCCATAGATGCCATTCGATTTGATTCGTGCATCTAATATTCTGAAAAACAATTCAGTGTGAAGCAGTTGACAACAATTCACTTCCATCATAGCGCCTCCGAGTTGTTGAGTGGTGCTTTTATAAATGTTCAATTACAATTACAAAGGGTAAATCTCTTTTTTAAGGTCCTGAGCATTCAGGTATATAGCACCCTTACTGTGAAGGGTGCTATATAAATTTGCAATTACCATTACAACCCAGCTGCATATTACAATATGCCTGCAATGCATGCTGGTTATACAGTGTTTAATCTAGTCCCCCTCGTCTGGGAGGGGAAACCAGGTTTCTGGGGGGAGCAAACAATTGACACAAAATTTTGTCTTCCATCTTTAAAAAGTTTCAGACTTTTCTCAAATTTTTCCATTTTTCATCTTCGAAAAAAGTTGATGACTTTTTTTTTAGTCCTTCACCCGATTTTTTACTTTTTCCTCTGTCAAAAAATGAAAAATGTTGATGACCTTTTTTTTTAGGAATCCATCTCTCTGGGGGGGGGGAACCATGTATCCACATCGATCCTGGGGGGGATTTTTCCTCCCCTGATGGTCTGTACATTGTAATATTGCTCGCCTCTGTGGGGGAAAACATCAATCCTGGGGGGAACTTTCCCCCCCCAATGACGTCTAGATTACTCACTGCTGGTTATAGTAGTCATTTGTGAAGGGTTTGTGTTTTCAGCGGAGGCGGCAAGCAAGTATGGCAAAGACAATTTGAAAGTCTACTCTTCGTCGTTTGTGCCTCTGTATCATGGAATTACAAAGAGAAAGCCAAAGACTCACATGAAGTTAATCTGTCTACTGCCAGAGGAAAAGGTATGCAATACATCACTGTAGCGTCTTTACTTTTTTTAATGCCTCAGATTCAGATTAATTTTCCTTGCATGCATAATAAATGCAGTGTGATGATAATAGTTAATAATAATAATAATAATAATAATAATAATAATAATTAATAATAAGTACACTGAAATGTATTTAATTTGAGAAGCGTAGCAAGCACTATAGTTTAATGAAGCTCTGTTACAATGTGATTTTGCTCAGATTTGAAATCAACCCATTGTTATATCAGAATAGTGTTTTGGAGAACGGTTTAGACCGTCTTCCATTGAAGTAGATGTGAAAGGGGGCTTTGAGCGCAGGGCCCTCTGAGGGCCCCGAGGCCAATGGGCCCTTACAGCAGATCGACCTTCAAAGGGTCTCCAGAGGCCTACGAACCCATATAGCATATCCACTTTCTCCTGTGTATTTTAGAACAAAATATGCGGGCCCTTAGCGCAGGGCCTTCAGAGAGGGTCCTGAAACCCACGGACAATTATAGCCAATCGACTTCCAGGCAGTCCGTGGAATCCACGAACGCTTATAGCTTAGAAGTCCTCGAGTGTGACAACTTTCACAGTGTGACGATAATATCTGTCACGAGTGTCACGTTTAAGCTAGGAGTGCAATAACAGCTTTAAATATTTAAATTAGGAATATACGCCAAGTTGAATATTTTAAAAAACGGTGCGGCGCTCCTGAGTAGGTATCTTGAAGGGGCTATTTTAAATTCACAGAACGAATGAATGAAAGAATGGAAATAGAGAGACTGAGAGAGAGGTAGAGAGATAGACAGAGACATTATTTTATCATAATCATAATTATACCATAATCACCATCATCATAGGCGCCGACTTTTGGTTTTGTCTCTGGGTGCCAGTCAGGGGCGGATCCAGAAGGTTTATTTTTTTAGTCATCCGCCATTTTCCATCGTCTGCACAAAAAATTTAAAAGGGGGCCATGTCTCCTAAAATTTGACGACTTTTAGGAATTCATCCCCATAAAATGTAACGACCTTTTTAGGAATACCCCAAAATTTAATTTAAGGTCCGAATTCCTCTGGGGGCCAGGCCCCCACCGAACTTTTTCTCTGGGTGCAATGCACCCAAGGCCCCCAAGAAGTCGGCGCCTATGATCATCATTACACCAGTAATATATACTTTTTTCGCTTAATACAGAAAGAAGTAGAATCACTACTCACCAGATGATTGGTTTTTTTCTTGGGTGGATTTCCGTTTCGTCCTGTGCAATAGTCATGTCCTGAAGACCAAGGCCAAGACCGTAGTCTCAAAGGCAACACGAGTTTTGCCTGGACTCGTCAGGACGTGTTTTACACGCCGACGGCCTCCTCCCAGCTAACTGCTGGTCTTCCGCCCCCATGTGTAGAACACGATTGTTGAACGACAAATACTATGTAATGATATTTCAGGGTCTATTGTGTTGCCTGTATTGGAATCGTCTAAACTTTTAGTGAAAAACAAAAATATATCCCACAAAAAGCTGCGGGGGCACAGGCTTATTTTGATGGCGGCCTGAACTCGCCACGTCACAAAGCTATCAATGGGCTCCTGCGGTTTTTTAATTATGAGACAAACGCCACTTTGCCACACACCGCGCCCTGATAACTATGCCAATATAAATCTTTAAAATTTTCACAGAGCTACGCTATACCCAGCCTTATACTGGCGCAGCAGCTCAAAAGCCTTAATAGCCAGGCTGCAAGGAAAAAATTTACCATGTTAGGGGTCCGGCCTTATAACAGCGCCGTATGAGCTCAAAATTCGTAATAGCCAGGCTGTAAGGAAGAATTAAAAATTTAGGGAATTTAACGACTATAAACTAAATTATAATTGACCTCCATATTCTCCACGACAGGTTCACCCAAGGCTGCTAAAATTGCATCTTCTACCTGTTGAGGCAGTTGTAAATTTTCACATTCAGAATCTGAATCTTCATTTACGCCTACCTTTAGCCCGTTAACTTTCTCACGCAGCGTCTTCCGTTCAATTGCGAGCTGCCTTAATTTTAACGCTGATTCATTCAGCCGTTGTTTCGTCTTTCTATAATTTTGATTTATTCTTCTAAGCTGCATTTCTGCAGATTTAATTTTCTCTTTTTTACTAACCTCTTTAAATGGAATATCAGCTAAAGCTCGCAAAAATTTCTGTTCTTTATCCATATCGAATGTTTATAGGACGTTTACCGTTCAACAACCGTCTTCCGACACATGGGATGTCAATCCAGACTGAGCAGGTCCTATATATAAACACCCACGTTGATCTGCCTGCCTGCCTGCCCACTTCCATTAGTAAGCATGCAGAGACTCTTACGCGCAGCCTGCCCAGCCACCAAAATTTGCGACGGTCCATATAAGTCGATAGTTAAGACTCGCACAGAGACTGACAGGCGCGCGGCTACCCCAGCCTGGCCCAGCCAGCAAAGTTTAGCACAGAGCCGCAAGGCTAGCCAGCAACGACACATGAGATTCATGACAATACAATGAATACATATGCATACATACATACATACATACATACATACATCCATACATGCATACATCCATACATACATCCATACATACATCCATACATACATCCATACATACATCCATACATACATCCATACATACATACATACGTCCATACATACATACATACATACATACATACATCCATACATCCATCCATACATACATGCATACAAATTATTTGTGCTTTTATGAGACACTTGATATTAACTATAGCTTTTGACTTAACCATTGTGCGGAGAACCGAAAAGGCAGACACAGGCCAACGCAGATGCAGACAGAGACACACACAGAGGCGCACACAGGCACACACACAGAGGAAGACATATGCCCGCATAGAGGCTTTAGGCTACATCATTCGACGCTTGATATAAAACAGATGCGTATTATTTTCCATCAGTGCAGCGGTCTGCGACAACCACCTAATTGTGATTTATTGCTTTGTACCCGCATAGAGGCTTTAGGCTACATCATTCGACGCTTGATATAAAACAGATGCGTATTATTTTCCATCAGTGCAGCGGTCCTTGACAACCACCTAATTGTGATTTATTGCTTTGTATTATATTCCATTAGTAAGCATCCTGTTTCACGTGATGTGGCTTTGTTTAGCGCTGAGAAATCTCGGGGATATAGGCCTACATTACATTTACGTAAAGTTCATCCATCATCCTTTCCATCCATCCATCCATCCATCCATCCATCCATCCATCCATCCATCCATCCACCGCGGAGAACATTTAGCGTGTTCAAACCAAAAAAGCTACACTTAGAATATTTTTCTATAGCGCCTTAAAGATATAAATTTAAACTTTTTGAGTAGGGCCTATGTAGTAAACCTTGTATAACTTAGTCAGTATATATAGATATATTGTTAAATGTTTATTTATTCTGTCTGGAATTGAATTCTGCATATCTATTATATTTTCAATAGAAATTTTGTAGCCAGAAAATATGTTTTATATGCGCTTGAACAAACATCTACAATCAGTTTTTACGGTGGTCTTCATTTTAGGCATTTTGGCGCAACTAATATAAATATTTAAATCTTTTGACGAAAGGAATGAAAGAGGAGATAAAGTGCTAAAAATTAATGTTTACATTACATCAGTATGTTAAGAATTGACTTAGATATTGAAATTTCAAAATCTCCGTAGCTGATAAAAAATTCTGCTAGTTTTTTGAAGACATATGACGATTTTCGAAAAAAATCCAGCACCCTTTCCATATAGTAGCATGACTTACCATGTTTTTACTAGTATGCGCTACGATTAAATCGATTTTAATACTCATTATTAAGTTTGTTGGTAATAGATGTATAATAGGGATTCAAAGTCACCCCCAAAATATGACCACATTATAGACCCGTGTGCCATTTTTTAGATTAAAAATCATCTGCTTTCGTGGTCGTTAAAGGCATATGCTGGTGGCGCGCTAGGAATTACAGACTCACTACTCCAACCACCTACGATGAAAACTTTTATTTTGAGGTTCGCGGACAAGTCCCAGTGCTGGTTAGTTTCTTTATTAGTTCCGCCACCATGTCGTCTTTGCTTTGACTCGGCAACTCTTTTTTTCCGCTCTTGCTTTGTATATCACGTTTCATCGTTCTATATTTTTCCTCTCCCAGAATAAGTTTATATTCATCGTCGCTTATGGCTGTGTCTTCCAAAGCCCGAGAAATATGGTCATGAACTGTGTTTAGCTTACTTTCCGCCAAAATACAAATTTCGTCGTGTTTTGAAGCTTTAGCAACGAAACTTCTACTTACAACATTTCCAATGATATCCAGAAGACTCGTCGCTATGGCTAAACTCTCTAGAACAATACCAGGAATAAAACCAATACCAGTGGCTAACATAGCTGCCCCACCCACCCCAGTTCCAAGACTAACTATAGCAAGGCCGGCCGAGGCCCCATTAGCCACATCTACAACCCTCTTATACTTCTTGCACAGTTGCCCCCGACTTATCGCCTCAGACCTCAGGAATGCTTCTATTTCGCCGATCTTCTGCAAGCGAAATGTTTGCGACGTCGTGTCTGACGAAATTGTTGACTCCATCAGCGGTGGGTACAAAGACATACTTTTTTATAGTTGCTCTATCAGTAACGTTACGTTTAACTCAATAGTTGAAGTACTTAAAACGCCTCTCTTTTTTCCTTCAATTCGAAAACTCGTTTGTCCTGGAATGAATATTGCCCTAGATGCATCAAATTGTCCACTTTGAATGTCAACTGTACGATCGATGCTACCCGCGGCTGTAATAACGCGAACTGACGCATCACCGGTGCTAACACCAAACATTGTAAGCCTCCAGAATCCGCGGTCTAAAGAGACCGTCTCATTGTTAGTTTGCAACGTAATACAGGGATAGCGTGCCGCGGTCAATGGAAGCGTTTGCCACGAACTTAGAGTCAGTTTTGGTTGCTGTGTAAATATCGCGGCTGTGGTAATCATCCGACACGAAATCGATGTGGATTTGGGGAACCGCGTCTAACATATCTGCAGTGGGCTTAGGGATAGTATATCCCCAGTTGGTTAGTCCAACCAAATCATCGAGATTGTATTTATGCATATTCGTTTCTCCATTTTGCCGGAGATAACCACGAATCTTATAGTGTGATTCGGCCATTATTAAGTCTTAAGTTTCCCCAACTTTAAAATATGTATAGATCTGAAAGTGAGATAAACCAAGAGTAGTTGATGATGATGGTTCTATTGCATAGGCCTCCAGGCCGAATTTTTTGAGTGCGGTGTCGGTGCTGATGGTAAACTCCTGCATAGAATCAGTCAAAGCGGTATTGGAGTTGAGTAGTTCTGCAATCACGGTTGACGAGGTTGTTTGAATATTCCCAAAAATCTTCCAGGACGTGATACGACTAGCAGCCACCCCGGCCAGACTAACCTTCCATATTCGTACAGGCGTCGGGCATTCAATCTGTAACCAAGCTTTCACATCATCATCATCATCACCCACAGCGGGCCTGGTCCTCCACTCACCTGTTACTCCAGAGTTGAATGCCATATACGGCGGGTAATCAGGGAGAGATGTGCCAGCTGAGGCAATAAAACCCGTTTCGGAAATGTTTTTGGACAGGGGTGGAATGTGACCGCTATAGTTGAGAAACTTGATGTTGTTCAAGTACTGTCTTACGGCGGTCTCTTTACTGTCTGTATACCTTTTAATTACAACAGCCTGAGTGTCGACATATTGTTTATTCGCAACGTTCAAAGGCTCCGTCGGTATTTTATTTAATTTTGTCATTTTGCCGGTTACGATTCTCGTCACCTGCCCGATACTCGCCGCGTCGCTATTAGTTGTTGAGGCCCCCGTGTAAAGCCCAGTCACCCTCTTACCGCCCATAGCTAAATTTCCAGTCATTGCGTCGCCAACTTTAAGCACGCAAGCGCTCCTGACCATAGCGTCTTGTTCTTCGGCGTAAGTTTTTGCAGCTTCGGCTTTCTGGTCTGCGTACCCCCTTGCGGCGGCGGTCTTTTGATCTGTATACAACCTCACGGACGAATTAATCGCGGTGTCCTGATCGACCGCGTACTGTCTAGCAGCAATATGTTGAACATCAACATATTGTTTGTTAACCACGTGCAACGACTCCGTGGGAACTCTATCGAGGCTCAATAGAGCGCCGGCGACCGCTGTTGACACTTGTTTCCAACTCGCTGCGTCGCTATCAGATCCTGGAATCTCTGTTGGAAGTCCAGTTACTCGGTGGCCACCCATAACAATGACTCATCGGCAGGAGCTTCGAGCACGAGGTTCCCACCTTTAAACACTCTTAGTCTACCAGCAGACAGCGCGACGGGGTCGACGGAGAGCTCACCCAAGGCGTTACCTTGTAATTTCAGAGGAACGGTTGGAACACTGAAACCCTTTCCCTTTTTGATGAGGCTGTGGCCCGCTAGCAGTGTATGGATTCGCTTTTTATATTCCCTTAGGGCTTCAATATCTGCAGTCACCTCATCTACCTTTTCTTCGTCTTTTTCCTTTTTAGCATTCTTTTTCTCTTTGCCCAGGGTGTGGCGATTATAGTGATTTACCTCACCGATTATCTTTTCAGCACCTGCAATGTCGGCTAGATCGAGCTCGCTCGGAGGTTTGAAACCGTGTCGTGTGATTGCCGCGACGTTGAGATATTTGTTTGGATCTACTAACAATGCGTGGGGGATTCGGGATGTTGGAAGCGCTGGAAGGGCTGGAGCAGCCGTTGGAGCTGCTGTTCCTGCGGTTTCACCGAACAAAGCTGCTATCGGGTTAAAATTAGCAGACTCTGAAATCTGCGCCGGCAAATCCTGTAAAGCGCTGGTAACTTTCTGCAGCTCCTTAGACGTAGCCACCTGGGATTCAGCCGTGGCTGTGGCTATTGGTTTAAAAAGCTTTGCCGCATCGTACTGAAGGTTGGCTTCGCCGAGCTTCTCATCCACGAAACGCTGTCTCAATCGATTTCTGCGAGCTAAATAATCCTGAGTCAGGGCGTCTCGCTCCTGTTTAGACGAAACTTTTGTCCACATCGTGTTTCTATGTCGACTATATGTTGCCTATTTCATGTCTTTAAATACTTGCCTTGGGCTTATAGAAGCGATCGAACCCGCAACGATATTTTCCATCGTACACTTTGGACGTCAAATCTATGACTGCGAATCCATATGGCTGGGCAGCACACTCGCTGAAGAACGTACGGAACTCATCGAAAGACATGTCGCCGCCCACGAACGTATCGTGAATGGCTCGTAAATTCTTGCTATCCTGGTTGAAGAGGACGATAAGATTAGCATTGTCACGGATCGCTTGCTTCGGAATTCGAAAATAATTCTGTGTTAAGTAGAAGCAGTCCGCGCCACCGTGTCGACCCATAGTGAAATACCTTTCGATGGGCGACTGTTTTTCAAGCATGACGTCATCGAAAACTAGAAGGCTTCTGGCATTCTTATTTAATGATTCAACTGGAACTATTTCATCTGAGCAAGAGTGAAAGGAAGCCACTTCCTTACCGGCAACTTTTTCGAGTTCTGTTATCCAGTCCCGAAGAAACTGATATTTTTCCTGTCCCAGAGACTTTGAGTATAGATAGAGCCGGTCAAAACGTAGGTACCCCTTCTTCAGAAGGAGGTTGAGTAGTAGGTTTGTTTTTCCACATCCGCTAGGCCCACAGATTATGCATCGTATGCTTGATGGCAACAACCAATGGTGGTGTTTTTTCCCATCGTCGGCTTCGAGATCGAAATTTGTTATTTCCATATAGAGACAACGAGTTATGATTGTATTCAACGAACACAATGTATTGCCTACGATGTAAGAAACATACTGAGACTTCAAATGAAACAATCGTCGAGTTACGAAACGGTCGGCCAGCCAAGAAGGGAACCTGTGCCGTCTGCGGTGCAAAGAAGAGCCAGATTTTGCCTTCGAAAGCGCGAAAGACTGGTGGTTCTCTACTGAATAGCGCTCTTAATATTCTGCCTCTGCCTGAGATGCATATGAGCATTCCATCCGGTATGTCTTCGGAAGATAATCCGGGAGGTTCTTTTCAGAACACGGGAAAGTACTCTTACTGTGGACCATTCACAAAACTCGACAAACGGCTGTCACAGCGATATCACGGTGTTAATCAGCTCGACCGTGCGTGCCTCCACCACGATGTGGCTTATGCAGTTCATAAAGATACCCCAGGGCGTAACCACGCAGATGACATCCTCGCTGCAGCCGCGTCGAAGATCGCACTCGCCGATGAAACTCCGGATTATGAGAAGAAAGATGCCCGGCTCGTATCGGCCATTATGTCAGCGAAGTCGAGGCTGGGGATGGGTGTCAGAACGAAGGGCCATAAATGAGTTTCATTTATGAAAACGCAAATGAAATTCATTTGTGTATGTGTTTACCTGTTTGTAATATATAGTATTACTGAAATGTCTAAGCACCTTTCAGCCGTCTATTACAGCCCTAGAGGTTACTGGCGAGGTAAGGCTGCGGTGAAGAAACTAGCCTCAGCCGCCAAAGTTTCCGAGGCGGAGGCTCGTGATTGGTTGAAGAAACAAGCTGTGTGGCAGATTTATCTTCCCGTTCCACGCCGCATACCGCGTCCAAAGTTCGATGAAAAACGACCAAACGCGGTACACCAAGCCGATCTCTTGTTTTTACCTCACGATAAAGTAGGTCGAAAGACTTATAAATACGCTCTCACTGTTGTTGATGTTGCCTCACGATACAAAGAAGCTGAACCGTTGATCAACAAAAGTGCGACCGAAGTCGCCGCCGCTTTAAGCCGGATCTATAAGAGGGGCCCATTAACTTGGCCTCGACTCTTTCAGGTCGATCCTGGACGCGAATTTATGGGTGATTTTACACCGTTGCTGGCGAAGCACGACGTTCTTGTAAGACGCGGACAGGCCGGAAATCATCGCCAACAGGGCATCGTTGAACGCTTTAACCGTACTCTAGCTGAGCGACTCTTCGGTGCTCAATACGCTCAGGAATTGCTCCTGGATGCAAGGGGGTCATCAGAACGGTCAGTGGAATGGGTTCGACGATTGCCCGAAGTTGTAGCTGCACTAAACGATGAGCCGACGCGCTTGCTCGACATGAAGCCGGTTGAAGCGATGAAAGCTGCTAAAGTGACACAGAAGCCCTCTCATTCACAAATGAAAACTCGTTTGTGGGGAATGGATGAGCATATTCTCGGACACGACGTTCTCGTCCGATATTTGTACGCTCCCGGCGAGCTTGAGGGTGGTAGCAAACGAGCCACCGACCCTAACTGGTCGCTCACCATCCACGCTATTTTGGATGTTGTTCGGCAGGCTGAGCAACCGGCTTTATACCATCTAGTTGATGGGCCTGCCCGCGGATTCGTACGTGAGGAGCTGCTTCTGGTGCCTATGGGCACTGAGCTACCCCCCGACAGAATACTCAACCGTCGTTGATTTTGTAGTGCCCATATGCCAGCGTTGTTATCCCGTCCGGAGATATCCACTTTTTTGTGTCTAATGGAGAGAGGCTGATCTTATTCTGCTCGTACACTCCGATCTGGTGGTCGTGGCTTCTAATCACGACTTGTGTGTGCCGCATCTCTTCTCGTTCGAACAGGCACTCCTTGTATAGCTCGTGGTGCAGATCCTTCTTCACAACTGCTCTCTGAACGCCTTTTGCTTTCCTGATTTCTGAACCACCCGATTTTAAGATCGAGTACATCTTCGGGCGCAGTCCCACGAATTGGGCTATGGCAACTCCGTTACATTCATCTTTGAACTTGCCCACGACTTTCTTGTTCTCGGCGTCGTAGTAGGGGCTGTCTCTTGGAAACTCTGAGAGGTCGTATTGGTGTTTTTTATTCCACATATCGGTATAGGCGTTCGGAGTTTCCACCTGAAATAACAGGCTGTCAGTGTCTGTATATAGCAACTGGGCTTTTTCTCCGTACTCGTTTTTCACATCGTTGTACCAGAAGTCGTACATCAGATGCTTGCTGAGGTCGAGGACAGCCTGGCCGACATATACAGGTCTGTTTAACTTGAGCTTGTTCTTCAAACTGTGAATCGCGGCGAGTTGGTCGTTGAAGATTTTGTGTGATATGTAGGCCGGGTCAGCAATTAGTTTACGAAGTTTGCCAACTTTTGAGGTCGGTACCAGGTTAACTCTGATTCTTTTTCTAAGATTTTCCATGGTCTTTCCAAAGACCGCATTATTAGCCAGTTTGAAGAAATCCTTCTCAAACTCCGACGTTGCCTTCGCTCTCAATTTCGTATTCATCTCGATGTATGGAGCCATCCATGCCTCCTGTCTGAATTTAACGGCACGATGGATTTTAGAAACTCGTAGGCCCAACGAATGGTAGAGTTTGAGATTTCGGTAATGGACCACATACCGCTCCTTAGGTCGTAGGCTTGGTATTAACTTCACATGCTTTGTGAACTTGCTTTCCAACTCGTTCATAAGCACATTCTGATAGTCACTCAACCACTCCTCTTGGACTGTCAGGGTCTCCGGTGCTAGGGGATAGTCGTTATGAGCATCGTGGAGGTGCTCCGGGTACTCGAGATCGACTTCGAGCAGGAAGCCTTCAGGCGCGTCGTCTGGAGTTTCCAACACTTCGTCGAGAGTTGGACTTTCCCAGCTAAATCCTCCAATTGGCAGTGGCTGTTGCATCGCCCAGCCGTAAAGATTATTCGCGTCGAGATACATGATCCAGTTTTCTGGCTTCGTGGTATCATGATCTGGGCATTGCGGGTTGTTGGCTTTTGCGAAGCGTTTAGATACCATCGAAATACCGCCTCTGAGACCTTTCTCTACGAACAAATGCATGTCAATATCTGTTAAAAGTTCGAGCTCGATTTTTGTCTTTTTCAACAAAGCGTCCCAGGCCATTCCTGGTAGGCTGAAGTAGTTAGCCGGGTCCAGACTGTAGTGTTTCATCGATGTGGATCTGAAGGTTTCGAAGACATCGGCTAGTAGAAGTACATCCGTACGGAGATACAAGTCGTGATAGTCACCTAGAGTTTTACAGTCAAACTCGTCCCACACTCGTTGTGCGTGTTGATAATCCTCGTCAGAAATGCTCTCTCGTGTGAGCTTGCTGTAGAACGCTTCCTTGGGTGGAAGTCGGTCTTCTTCGAAGCGGTGGTAATCATGGATGTATTCGTAACAATATACGCCCTTTCGTCTCAACAGATCAAGTTTTGTCCTATCATTATGATTTTTTTCGTTTATATAACCCGCTGTGACTTTGAGATCCTCTAACGACAGGTTTCCTGATAATTTATCCAACGAGCTGTTTAGAAACTGGAGACTATCGATGAACTGTAGTTGTCCAATGTTGAATGTCATATATTTCTCCATATTGTTTGGAATACAGTTAATTTCAGTTTCCTCATCCTGTGCGGCCTCACAGCTACCTATCGCTTGCATGATGAGATGGCTGTCGTAACCTCGCAGATTGTGGAAAACCACCGGTACCTTACACTTATCTGGATATATTCGAAGTTTGAGGTTGCAGGCGTTGTGAGCAGCACCTCGGTACTTACCGGTAATGTGACAGTGGTCGCGAACTCTATCCTCTTGGAGCGCTTCTCCGCAGATGTGACATTCGATAGCCTCGCGGAAGCATTGGCGATCAACTGCTGACATAACCATCTTAGCTGGGGTGGCCAGCCTTTGTTTGATAGTGGCTAGCTCGCCTTGTAGTCGTTGTAGGAACTCTTGCACAGCGTTCTCTCCACGATACAGCACCGGCTTCTTCGTGCGACCGTCGCATCGAACCACTATGTAACAGAAGCTGCATGGTTTCTGCTCAGCTATCTGTCTGGTGTTGCTCTCGATGGGGTTCATGACTGCACCTTCGATTGGTATGTTTAGAGCCTCGAAGTCTGCGTAAATGATATACGGAGTGCGCATCTGTTTGTGATGGTTCTGGAATTTGAGGATATTTTCATCCTCTTTTGGCATCTCAATCCGCTGAGGCTTCTTACTGATGCCCTGGCAATCTTTGATATGGGCATCCAGCAAGTCTTGTCTACCAAATATGTGTAGGCAGCGGCGACATGGGTGCTTTCGCTCTTTATGATCGTTGTTTTTGTACAGCATTCGGGCCAAGTCCTTGATCCAGACATAGTGATAATTCTGTAAAGGTAAATTTTCATTTACATCGCTGGCCAACAGTAGAAGATCAATATTGTGAACTCTAGTCTCGGTTGAGACATAAATCGGATACAGCCCTTCATTCCATCCAAAGACCGATATGGACGCCATCGGGTTCTGACGTTCGAACTTACCGATATCTGTGACCTTCACCGGAAATTCTATACCGTCGAAGTTTAGTTCGTGGAGGTGAGCTCGATACTTAGTTGGGCGTTGAGGGTCCTTTTCTACTGGATACATGGCACTTAAAATGGCCCACTCGAAGCAACGGTTGTCTTCATTCTTGACATTAATAACCGTACGAGGGGGTATGTACTTTGGTGTGGGAAAGTAGCTCTTACCTCGGAAAGGCTTATATCTTGCAAAACTTAGGTCTAGCGCCACGACGCGCCTCACCCTCCACCCCGACCCCTCATTGGTGTAATCCTCGAGGAGTTTTAGTATTTCGGCTTTGGCCTTCCGTATAGCCCCTTGGACTTTACCCGCAGTGGTAATTGGGACTGCTGTGCTTCGAAAGTAGGCGGTATTAGTAATGATGCCCGGGGGCGCGTTGCCACCATACACATTATCAACGGTCGGTGCCAACTTTTCCAACTCAACTGTCAACACTTGAGAGTATTTCAAACCGCCATATTTCAAGAGCTCTTCGTTGAGCTGCGCCTCAATGCTGTGCTCCATTGCACTCAAGAAAGCCAACGCATCTCTTTCCAGCCTGTGGTTAAGAGGTACTTCTGCACGGAAGTCTCTCAGAAGCTGATTGGCGAGCTCTTTGTGTACTAGAAAGGGTGGTGGTCCACCTCTATCCTTCTTAAGTAGGAGTGGGTCGAATTCTGCTAGAAGGGCCTTACGTTTTGCCCCTCTATGCTTGCGCACTGGAGGAATTGGCCTTGGAAGCAGTGGCTGTAGTAAGCGCCTTTTGACTGCATCTGGGATAGGTTCGTCTAAGATATTCTGTAGAACAGCTCGAAGAGCGGGGGGACCAGTAAACTCACCCAACAATTGTTCAATTTTTTCATTCGTAGACAATGCCATAGTTATAAATTATTTTATACTACTGTGGCAAACTTTTCTCTAATACAATAAGTTTATCATTTGTTCAAAATGAAATTTTGTTTACTGATATTCGATTGACGCTTGCTCATCTGTTTTACCTCAATACAATAACTATATCATTTGTTCAAATGATAATTTTTTTATTATCTAGTCTATTGATATAGATGATAGACGTTTCCATTCTTTATTAAATTCACGGACTAACCCACCTCGTCGAGCTCTCAAATATTTAGCGAAATAACCACATTTCATACACTCACCCACGTGTGTTTTTATACCCCTTCCACATTTGGCGCAAGGTCTCGTCCCACAACCGTTTCGCAGTCGTGCCAAATGTTTGAAACAGTACTCCCCAATGCACCTGCGACAGCAGAGGGATGTTTTACCTATACCGAGCCAAATGCAAAAGTTTTGTCCTAACATTATGTTTTATGTATACCACAACCTATTCATTTATTTAAATGGAAAAAATTCTGAACGACTTAAGATGCTTCTGCAGGAAGACGCTCCTAGCTTAGTGTGACACTGTGACACTCGTGACAGATATTATCGTCACACTGTGAAAGTTGTCACACTCGAGGACTTCTAAGCTATAAGCGTTCGTGGATTCCACGGACTGCCTGGAAGTCGATTGGCTATAATTGTCCGTGGGTTTCAGGACCCTCTCTGAAGGCCCTGCGCTAAGGGCCCGCATATTTTGTTCTAAAATACACAGGAGAAAGTGGATATGCTATATGGGTTCGTAGGCCTCTGGAGACCCTTTGAAGGTCGATCTGCTGTAAGGGCCCATTGGCCTCGGGGCCCTCAGAGGGCCCTGCGCTCAAAGCCCCCTTTCACATCTACTATTGAAGATAACATTCCTGCACACATTTTGCTCTGACCTATGTCTCTCCTCTCTTCTCCCAAACAATAATCACACCAAGAGACTTGTGGGCTGGTGTATAAATTTCTTGTTGTTAAAAATTTGGCCCTTTTGAGAGTTGACTGGTACACATTACTTGGCCCAATCTTTTTGCTGATGAAATTTTTAACCAGGAACACTTGAAGAAATGCTGGGTAAAGAAACAAGCACAACGAAAGAAATTATGCCCGTGTCTTGAACTATACTAAAGCCATGTCTTGTCTTTTGACAGATACTCGGCATACACATGGTTGGCGAAGGATGCGATGAAATGCTTCAGGGCTTTGCAGTCGCAGTCAAAATGGGTGCCACGAAGAAAGACTTTGACAGCACTGTAGCCATTCACCCAACATCAGCTGAAGAGCTCGTTACAATGAGATGAACATCGGCAGTGGGGATACTCTTCACATTGGAAGAACCTGCTGTGTGGATCTTGAACACCTATGGCAGATATTAAGCAATTTTAAAAAGGTGTAGCTAGAGTTTCCAGGTGCCAACAAGTTTGGGGTGGTGACAGCCTCAAAGCCTGGCATGTAACACTGATGTAGTGTGTAGTATTAGATATTTTAATAAACTAATCTCACTGTTTACATTATGTTGTCAGTCTATCATAAACAAATAGAAGTTTTGATTGTGGTCATTTTTATACTGAACTGTTATTCATTACAAATCCAACTTGTGTTTCGACAGGAACTTAGTTAACAGTTGTGATATTAACTTAAGACCTCATAATATATTAGCTACTGTGTATAATGTGACTAAACTATTTTCAGAATTAAACTACAATAAAAGCTCTGTGTTTTTTAACCTTTAACACTTTAATGATGAGCTGCATTGGTTTTCCATTTGTTTTTAGTGGTATCCGGACATTTCCCCCGGGACATTTCCCCCCAGACAATTCCCCCCGGCATTCCCCCCCGGACAATTCCCCCGTAGGACAATTCCCCCGGACTTCCCCCCCCGCCCCCCGTTGAGACAGTATACGGTAGTTGGTCTTGGACAATATCTATCTATCTATCTACCTACCTACCTATCTATCCATCTATCCATCCATATATCTATCCATCGATCTATCTATCTATCTGTCTGTCTGTCTGTCTATCTATCTGTCTGTCTGTCTGTCTGTCTATCATATCTATCTATCTATCTGTCTGTCTATTTATCTAGCTATCTGTCTAAATGGATGGATGGATGAATGGATCGATGGATAGATGGATGGATAGATAAATGGATAGATAGATAGATAGATATTGTCCAAGACCAACTGTCTCAACGGGGGGAAAAGTCCGGGGGGAATTATCCTACGGGGGGAATTGTCCGGGGGAAATGTCCTAAACCCGTTTTTGTACATTCTTGTCGAGTCCTCGTTAAAGTGTTCAGCTCCCATGTAATGTAGTGGAACTTGGGAGGAGGTGCTCATTTCTTGCTCTTTGACCATTAAGCTAGCAGTATGGTATCGTATCATATCTGGGAATTTGTAAAGCGCCGCTCGCAGCATAAGCTATTCAGAGGCGCTCTCAGCATGACCGCACCAAGGGATAAGTCTTCAGGAAGTGGAGAGAAAATCCTACTACGGATTGAGGGGGAAGGTCATTACATAGAGTAGGGCCATGGATGGCAAAGGCACTGTGTTGCACCGTGGCAGTCCTAGCCCGAGGAACGTTGAGAACAAGCAGATCAGCAGACCGAAGAGGGTGGGAAGAAAGCGCAGAAAGAGGTTTGCACTTTAAGTCATAGAGGTACTTAAGGGCTATTCCCCGTTGTGTCCTACAGTCCTAGAGACAAGGAGGAGATGCGGGGAGCAACGGGAAGCCAGTGTAGAACGTTGGTCATGTAGGTTGTACCGGGTAATATGGGAGAAACGAGCAATTGCAGTAGTCAATGCAACAACAGATGAAACCATGGATCATGGTTGTAAACATTGAGGGGGAAACAGAAGGGGAAGCAGTGAGATAAATATCAAGCAGGCTTGGGATTCCTAAGGTACTGGACATAGGGCTAGTGCATTACAAGACTTCTCGTTACTTCCCAACTAACGCTGGTACCAAGTTCTGTTTGATAGAGTGTGTGCAAATAAATGCTGTCGATCGTCACGCGGAGGCAACCGGCGGCTCGAACCCACAACTTTTAGGTCACGGACCAAACTCGCTATCTATAAGTAAACGTGTCACACGCGCCTCTGAATGGTCCATACTTGCAGAGGCGCTTTAGAAATACACAAATACAATACAATACGTATTGCTTGAAGAGTAGGAATGAATCCATGCTGATGTAAGTAAGTAAGTATGGACTTTAATGCTCCGCCTGCAAACGCACTGCGGCTAACAAACGGGTTAATAGAAGTGTAAGAAACTGAACATGTCAAGCACAGGCACAAGCATCCTAAATAAAAGGAAAAGAAAAAATTAAGGTAAATCCAATTATTGTTCAAATTCCTAAGTAGAGCATTCTAATGATAAAATGTTGTCTAGACAGTGTATCAGCCCTAGGGACCACACGATTATGCGGACGACCGTGGGCGGAGCGAATAGGTGCTGGTCTTGACAGAGGGGGGAGGCTATGGAGAATATGACTAGCCTAGGATTGTTAAGGACAGCCAAAAAGAGTGGAGTCAGTTACTGTGACATCCAGATTCCAAGGCTTGTGTCTATTTTCTTGAAAAGACTGACAGTTTTCGAAATATGGTATTTTAACCTTCTTGATACAGAACATGCAAAACCAGCCTTAGAAGTGTTGTTCTCCTAAAGTTTTTAATAGCGCTATAAAATAAGCGAGTTATTTTTAGAATTTGTTTTTTAAGTGATTTGGTGATTATAATTTGCTTGTAAATTTTTGCTTATAACTAAGAAATACATTAGAATAATGAATAAAAACAAAGATTTTGCTAAGAGCAGCGTTTTCCATCGAATAAATTTTCTTTACCAGGTAAATAAATTAGTATTTTAAAAATGGGCTTATGTGAGCGATAATAAGAGTTTATGGTCAGTCGCCACATGAAATCGTGTTACTGGGGTCGTGTTATAACGTGATGTCAATTCATGTGAAATCACGTAACCCGTAAATAAGTTACCAGTCTTTAAAAATAAACATTTCTGTCGCTGGTGGAAGTGTATATTGTAAAGGCTTTTCATAGCGCTACACGAAGAAATTTCGTGTAGCTTTGTTGTAATTTTCAGGATCTGAGCTTATTAATTGGCGAATATTTATTTAATTATTGATTCGTTGACTCAGTAATTCATTCAGCACCCATGGAACCTTTAGTTCCAGAAAGCTCTCAAATGCATGTAACATCTCAGTTCAGTAGAAAACAAATCTGGGGAAGGGCATACGAGATTTGTAAATTTTCGTTTTGATAATTGTAATATAGGCTTTCATTTCAACACTCCAGTCCAATCTTTTCAAGAAATCTTTCCCTGATCCATCGAATCTGCCACCATCCCACCTCTCTCGACCGATACACAGTAACTTGTTACAGCTCCTCTATTTCCTTCCCTCAATAGCCTTCTGGAAACCAGATTTTGCACTTCACAATTTTCACTTGGTATCTTTGGACAATCGCTTGTGAATAAGCTAGTGCCCTGTGCTTAGCTTTAGGTGTGCTATAGGAATTATCGAGCTTACAATTTGTCAATTTCAATTATGATTTTTCAGTGCAACTTGATGTATGTATGTATATTCGTTTATTGAGTAAATTGGTTGTCATACCGCAACCAGGAACAACAAAATTAAGAAGAGAAAAAGAAATGAACATTCAATCGGATCAACGAAGGGCAATGCTCGGAACTATCGTCTATAAAGTACTCTCGGGATGAAGTTTCGATTGTCTTTCTTCGGTAGTTCGAAGATCCTGGAACTGGAACTCTGAACATGGTGTAAACTGTGAACGCTGCTTGGTTGTTGGGCTGTGTGTGTGTGTGGTGGTCTGTCAGTGGTGACTGTATCTAGGTATCTGTGCACTGTTTGCTTGCCACTGAACTTTTTATTCGTGATGAACTTTGACAATACTCGCAGCCCAAGCACCTTTACAAACTCTTCACCATCTAGCTACTCCGCTTTTCTGGATCATCCTACTCTCACTGTTCTCTGTCCCCCTCCCCCTCTAGTCGCTACTAATCTCAACTTCTCCAACAGCTATACCACACTGCACCTCGACTTTGGAATGATCTCCCTCTAGAATTCCAGAAATTCTCAGTTCCTCTATCAATATTACCACTCAACCTGCCATCATCTGTCTTGGGCTCCTCTATCACCCCTCAGGCTTCCCGCATACCTCTCTGGTACCTTGAACATTTATGTGAAGTGTTTTTTACTATGTTAATAACGAAAGTAATGTTGCTTTGTAGTTTGTGTGTAAAAAACGATTTATTTTTCCAGGCAGCCCACACCGCTCTTCGACTGAATCCAGATAACGCAACCCTTGTACGGTTCTACATAAATTGTCTTCAAACTATTGCCAGAAAGAATGTTCTAAAAATGTAAGCCATCTTACTATATAAATATTTTATTTGAACAGTCTACATCCTGGGTGTTTTCTTTAATAAAATAAGCAGTTTTATTTGCAATATGTTTCTGGTGTAGATATACAGGCGTGCATGCGTACATGCGCACACGTATAGAGAAATTGGTCTCAATATACAGAGTTGCCCAAGTTGTGCTGCTGTATATAGTCAATGTCTTTGTCTTTCAGTGATCCAAGCATCAAGCGAACACTTTGCAAGAAGTGTTGCCTGTTACTTGTACCCGGAATTACGGCAACGGTTAGAATCCGAGGTGGGAGCCCAGCTTCATTTTGTCACTTTTTTCATTTCTCATGATGTTGATGCTGGATTTCATGTAGTTTTCAACAATGTCTTGATGGTACTTGGTGTACCGGATTACCTGACACATGTTTGTTTTCTACCAACTGTGATATTTCCAATTTCATACTTGGCAGGCACTTACGCAGATAAGCACATTCCAAAGAAGAAGAAAATCACAACAACGACATGGCTATCGAGAGAAGCCATATGCATGGCGGTTGATAGGAAGGCTGCAAAGAAGGCAGGAGAAAAGGATAAGGTAAGGGCACTGAACAGTGCCTTCCAAAAACAAGCACGGAAAGATAAAGAAATACATCTAAACGAATTATGCAGAGAAATGGAAGAAGAGGGAAGGAAGGGACGAACCAAGGAAATGTTCTCAAAAGTAAAGACAATCACGGGAAAATTTGCACCTAGAATGGGCTCAATGAAGGCAGGAGATGGAAATGTAATCTGCGATGAAGAAGGGATAAAGCATAGATGGAGAGAATACACGGAGGAGTTGTATAGGGAAGACAAACGAGTCAAAAAAGAACAAATTGACGTAACAGAGTATGAAAAGGAACCGGAGGTCATGGAAGCGGAGGTAGAATGGGCAATCAGACAACTCAAGGACAATAAGGCACCCGGTCAAGATGGGATACCTATAGAACTGATAAAAGCAGGGGATGATGCGATGATAAAAACAATAACAAAATTGTGCAATCAAATATGGGCAACTGGAGAATGGCCGGAGGACTGGAAGAAGTCGATCTTTATACCTATATTCAAGAAAGGAGATGCGAGGGAGTGTGAAAATTATAGGACGATAGCAATGATATCACACACTAGTAAAATATTACTGAAAATAATTCACAAAAGAATGGAAGGCACAATTGAAAGAGAACTTCCGGTGAACCAGGCAGGGTTTAGGAAATCTCGTGGAACTCGAGACCATATAGCCAACATGAGGTGGATAATGGAGAGACAAAGGGAGTATGGACAGGAGGTTCACATCTGTTTCATTGACTATAGCAAGGCATTCGACTGCATTAACCATGATTTAATGTGGAAAACCCTGCTTGAAATGGGAATTCCGAAACACCTGATAATGTTACTAAAGGGTTTATATGAAGACCAGATAGCGGTGATAAGAACAGAATACGGAGACACTGACAATTTCAGAATCAATAAAGGAGTGAGGCAGGGATGCATCTTGTCTCCATTCCTGTTTAATCTATATGCTGAAAGAATAATGAGAAAGGCAGAACTGGAGGGGGCAATTGAGGGAGTAAAAATTGCTGGAAAGACACTGAATAACCTTAGATACGCGGATGACACAACATTAATGGCAAAAAGAAAAGAGGATCTGGCAGAACTGATAAGAAGGGTCAGGAGAGAAAGTGAAAAAGCTGGTTTATACTTCAACATAAAGAAGACAAAGGTCATGACAACAGCAGATTGGGATAGTTTTGAGATAGACGGAGAGGAAATAGAGGTGGTAGAAAGCTTCACTTTCCTAGGATCACTGGTTGGAAAGGAGGGAAAGTGTGATCCAGAAATAAAACGAAGGATTGCTATAGGGAAAGCTGCAATGACCGGACTGGAAAAGATATGGAAAGACAAACATGTGAGCATAGAAACCAAAAAAAGGCTCGTGAGAGCACTAATCTTTCCTACGGTACTGTACGGTTGCGAGACGTGGACAATGACAAAGAACATGGAAAATAAGGTTAACGCTTGTGAAATGTGGATATGGAGGAAGATGCTGAGAATATCTTGGACTGAGAAAAGAACGAACGAATCAATACGAGAGGAGATTGGAGTTGAGAATGAAGAGTCGTTAAAACAAACTGCGACAAGAATGAAGCTAAGGTTCTTTGGACATGTTATGCGATCTGATGGTCTGGAGAAGGAAATGATGCTGGCGTGCGGTGAGGGGAGGAGAAGACTGGGTCGCCCAAGGAGGAGATGGATGGATGAGATACAAGATGTAACTGGCATGAATTTGGCGGAATTGAGAGACTTGTCATCGAATAGGAGACGGTGGAGTGTGTTCACCAGGACGATCGCTAGAGCTCCACGAGCTGACAGCACAAGGTGACAAGGTGAGGCACTTACTAAAACGCACAGCTTCAAGTTTTCCATTCCACCAGTTTGGGTAGGGAGAAACATTTTTTTGAGGTACTACGAAGTGCTATATAATGTCCATATACATACACGTATACCTAAATTTTCTGGTTGTCCATCCCAAAACAAAACTGCTCAGTTACATACAGTGTTTCTGTTGACGCCCAAGTGGCCGTTTTTACGTCCGCAACAAATACCCAAAATGTCACAAATTTTCAGGCTAGGCATAAGTAAAATTCCAATGGTGAGTTGCATATGTTCATTTGTTTATCATTGGACGTACACGCGCCAAGCACTAAGCATAGTACAATGAACAATATGTGACGTACGTCTTAAATTTTGATAGGCCTAATAAAGTGTGTGAGTGATTAGGTCTTCTGTTATGTTATATACGCCCGGTGTGATCGCAGTTGGAAATGAGCTACGTCCAAAATTCTAGGTCAGGACGCAAGTACATCCTCTAACAGAAACCCTGGTTACATACATACATATACCTACTTACATACATCTATGTACACACATGCATACATGTACAATTTGTACATACATACATATACATATGTTATGCATACACTCCACTGAATGGAAGATTGCTTAAGATTTTAGCCCATTTGTGGGGATTGACTAACTTCAGGGCCTGATTTTATTGTTGTTTCAGCCAACAGACAACGATCGGTCATCGTGACGTGCCTGGGCTGCAAGACTGTCAAGCGATTTCCAGTGGGTCAGGAGAGCAAATGGAATGATGCACCCAAAGTTACAGAATCCGCAACTAACATTAATCCCACTGAAGCAGTGACTGACAAGACCATGCCATTGGACAGTGCAGTAGTTGGCAGAAATTGTGGAACACGTATGAAGTGAGAATTGAATTCCTGGGTAGTAGCTGATGAATAGAACTGAATTAACACGTTAACAACGAGCTGCATTGGTTTCCAGTCGGCTTTAGTACACTCTCGTCATTAAAACTGAAAGCCCTATGAAATTCCATGCTAGTAGTTGCTGAGCATGAATAGATTAAGGCAGGAGTAGATGAACGGAATGTAACAGTAACTGTTTGCAATTATATCTGAATACAAAACCATATATGCAGCTGAAGTGGACTAAAGCAATTGGATATAAGCAATAAATACGACAATGCTAGAAGATCAGCATCAGGATGTTGATTTGCTAGTCCCAGTGTATTGGCTGTTCTTGGCTTAAATAATCTTCGGCGTTGGTCACGATGATGCTACCAAAGACCAACAGTGTGAAAAGAGGTGTGTAACATATGAGTCATGTAGTCAATTGTTATAGACGAATTAAATTTACAAACCAGTTGAAGATTTTGTTTTAATATTGCAACAGTGGACGGCCAGAATGACATAAAATACAACCTGATCAAGTACACTGGGTTTTAAAATAATTTAGAATGTCATTGCTGCTGTTTTTAAACCACATTTCATCGGGAACATGATTTTAAGAGTTTCAGCATAACATGACAGTAATTTAATCATGACCAAAAATTTCAACCATGACCATACATTCAATCAAAAGTCCAGAATCTCCTCTTTAACAGAGCTCAAACGACAAGCTACCTGTACCTGGATATTTTCATTAAGGACTCGACTCCTTAGCTCAAATGTAAATAATTGTAGCTGAAAAGAAAACCTTTTGGCAGATACAATTCAATAAAATCACTTCAAATACAGAAATACTCGGCAACAAAATAAAATCTCAAATTACCATGAATTGTTAACTACATGTATAATGATTATTATTTTCTTCATATTCATACAACATGCATCAATTGATGGCACTAAAGCAACACTGTCCAGTTCTCGTTCAAGATCCTATCACAGTGACCAATTCAGACAACAGTTTGAACATGCTTATGAACAAGCCACGCAAACGGCCATGCTTGTGAATACCGGTATCACTTGGCCAAACTCTGTCCATTTACGTGTATGAGATATTTTAAAAGAAAATGGAACAAAAAATTCAAATTAAATTATCGTGTCTTTGTATACCATACAAGCATGGAAGAAAAAAAACAACTTCTGTACTTTACCCAACTGTAAACTGTACTATACAAATGCTGCAATTTTCCATGTAATTTGTACAAAACCTGCCAAATTTGTATGTCTTTAAATAAATTACAGCCAAACTAAACAGCATCAACCATGACCATACATTCAATCAAAAGTCCAGAATCAGAAAGTAATCAACAATCTCCATTCTTCGAATAATCAGACTGGTTAAAATGTTCACATTGTTTCATGCCTTGATACATGTAATTAAACTCTTAAAGATCCACTTCACAGAATTCACATGGGTTTCTGCCTTAAACCTGTAAGTACAGCTTGCTAAATATTTACAATTTTACTTCATATGTACATTATCGTAATAGTTATTTACATGCATCTTTACACAAGTATTTACATGTGTGTAAGGAGACTATCAGCACCAGCGTCTTGGGAATATCCTGCTTCAAATACAAATTCCACACATGCAGCATGTATGTATGCGTGTAGCCAGTATGTAAGTATGCAAGTATGTACTACTTTGTGTGTAGGCATGCATGTATGTATGCATGTAGGAGTGTGTAAGTATGTGTGCATGTATGTACACATAAGTGTCTGAGCTTTTGTTTACTGGACATTCAAAGACCTTTCAAATGCACTGTGAACATGATGGTACAGATACATCTAACATACGAGCAGAATGTAACTTGAGCCGAAAGGTTAAAACGAACAGCACTTGAGTTCATAGGAAGATTGTTCCAAAGGATCGACTGATACAAGACCGTGCACAGTTGTCTCACACATGGATATACATATAAGCGAAGGACCAGCAGATCTTCATAGCCAAATGAAGTGATCGACACCCCTACTGGATTGAAACTGGTGTGAAACCCGTATGTCAGTAAGCGGACTGACAACGCCCAACCCATGAGGCTGCAACATGGTGGTTCACCGTTGCCGCGCATTTCGTTGGGTGCCACATTAGCCTGATATTCAAACCTCTGAAACAGTCACGACTAGCTTACAATTACAATCCAACAACTTCTTACATAGTGCCTTTGCTACATCCATGAAATGACTGCCTGGTCTTGGGTTTTTCTCTCTGTATTCGTTTTTTAAAACAAAAAACCAAGTACCAAGTTACTCATATCTCTGCTCTCTTTTGCAGAAAACTTCTGCAAACTTTCAAAAACGGTTTGAATCATCTAAAAACTAGTCTCATCTCCCGAACAACATAGTCCTACCGACATGTACATCTCTAATGCCCTTCACGCACAAAATAACACCAAAACCTACAAAGACCATTGTTCACAAAATTACTGCACATGGAAGAATCAAAGAACCTGAATCCCTCTTTTTAATAGAGTCGTGACCATAATTACACAAGCTGCTCAAATAAGACCACGCCATCCAGAAGCATCACTAAGAATCACCTTTGCGAGTTGCCGTATCAGCCACCACGGTATGCATCTTCGTGAACACAAAATACCCGATATACAGTAAAATCTGGACGTACGTTTTGCAAAACACCTGCATAGGCACTAGGCACAGTAGCTTCACACGTAAAATCATCAACCTAATAAAGTAAGCAGTGAAATGCATGTTCCACCAACTCTTGTTCTAAAAATACGACTGAGCGTCTTATTGTCAATGTCTTAGCTACAGAACACATTAAACGGAGTGAAGAGTCGAGTTTTGCTAAAATTTACAATTAAAATTCCAAATATATTAATAGTAATAATAATAATAATAATAAAAGTAACAATAACAAAAGAACAAAATTAATGATAATATCAAGGACTAGCCATTCTAGAATAAAAGATGTCCCCCAACTGTTGCAATCCTGAGGGATCACATATACCTGGGGTTAAGTAAAAACAATACTAATAAGCAATGTTAATAATACAGCCGACGACCAGTTCTTTATGTGGTTAAACAGGAGCAGAAAATCAACAACAGGCACTGCCTCGGTTAAAAATGGATTTTAGTGACAAAACCGATCAAAAATAGCTAACATTAGCACTGCTTTTTTGATAGAGTTTTATGGAAACAACCCTTTAATGTTAATCCTTGGCATCCATAAGTGTAGTGGATCAATCCAAGAATTTTCGAATCACAGGGACAAAGCAGAAATCAGCACCCACAACAGATTACCAAACCAACTATATTAATTTTGAAACCTAGCATCTTCCCTTATATCTCTGCCGTGGGGCCTTGCCCCTTAGACGCGCCTGCACCTGGGGCACACGTTCCTCTGCCTACTTGCTGTGTACCTGCAGAAATCAGACGTTGAATTGCTAATGCAGTCATTCATCATCCATTCAGTGTCAGCATCTGGTTGAGCTCTTGAGTCAGTCCTTGGAACAAGGTGTCGATATCGTCAAACACGTCGCTTCCATCAGGAACACCAGACTGGCCTGCCACACTCCTACAAACAGTGCAGCACACTCGAATGAGTCTTATGCAACACCAGGTGTAACATGCCATAAAAAGCTATAAAAGTGCTTACACAAAACTTATATGAACATTCATTCATTTATATTAAATTTCAGAACTTTCTTTCATATATTAAAAAATTGGGCATAACCGATTTTTTTTGTTTTTTGCCGAGTCCAGATACCGGATAGGATAGGCCACTATTTGCCGATTCTGATGCTAATTCTGATTAGTAATAAATCTATGCACTAAGCCTAATTTCAAGTTAGTGATCATTGGCCAATGGCTTGGTATCAGCTACAGGCAGTAAGATGGAAGAACAGCCAGTCAGTAACCCATTCCCTATACTGCCATACATTTCTTCACTGACTGACAGGCCTAACGGGTGGCCGGTAGCAGATACAGGGTAGGTTTCAGGAATTGGCCCGGGTGCAACTCTTGGCAAAGTTATAATTATGTGTGAGTGGCCTATAAATTGCCCAGTTATTCTGGGACCGTTCACAATACTAGTAGGTAGTACCAATCAAAATTATAATTATATGTGAGGCCTATAAATTGTTATTAGTTCATAGCAAAACCATCAAAAAAACTGCTATTAATTGGAGGGTTAGACATTCTGGATCCGGATAAAAAAATTCTGAATAGTCCAAAAATCAGCAAAATCGGTTATGCCCCATTAAAAAAGCTTCAAAACGCAATGTGTCAGGACAATTATAATTACGATAATTAACAAGTTAAAGTAATTATTTTTTATTAAAATGACTACATGCAATGCAACTGGGTAAGAATGCATTCATTAAATCTGAATCTAAGATGCAGCTGACAACCGAGGACTCAATGACCGAAGAAACCGAATGTCAACTTTAAAAACTTGGAAGAGCGTACAAAAAATTCCACAAGTACCCACACGAGCAAAAACAAAAATAGTTCTTTGGTTTAATGAGATGAAATTTAAAGGAAACGGTCTGGAAATAAAAAAAACTGTTGTCGTCCTCACCCAGGTTCTTCAGTCTTGCCCAAAGATGGCTTCTTGCTTGGCACGGGAGGCGGTTTTCGTGTATCCGCTGAAAAAAATACATGTCATTAATATTCTTTTGCTGTGATTATATTGCTAATCGGAATATTGCTACCAAAACAAGTTCTAATGATAATTTGAAAGGAGAAGCAATAAATTATTTCTTAAAACATAAGGGGATTATATCCCAAGGGAATGGAAAACCTTGTGATTGTTGATTGATAATTAATTTAATGATCTGGAATGATGTTTTATGTGTTTATTATTATTGATAACATCACAGTTTCTTTATAACCCAAGATTCTAAGCTTCAAATTCAAAGAGAAGAAACAATTACATGCTTTACTATTATTATTATCATTGTTATTATTATTATTACTGTTATATTATTTTTTATCTGACATACATATAATTCACAGGATCACAAAATTGACGACAATGGCTAGTCTTGGTTGATGTCATGGTTGTTGTGGGAATAGATAATAAAATAACAACAATATTATGCTATATTATTATTATTCTTAAAACTTTTACTTTACTACCCAGCTTCTAGATTTGTAATTACTGTATTTGGTGGCAAGATATACTGGAAGCTACCAGAAGGGTCCACCTGAAAGATGAGACCCTGTAACCACAAATGTATTTAGTTATATTAACTCGTGCTTTATAAATCTTACTATAATAATAATTACATTACTGTAGTCGATATCAAGTGCAAAGTACATACATTTCTGTTGCAAGCGACCATCAGCCAGTGCACTTTCAGCAGAGCCTTGTGACAATCTTCTGGGACTGCTGGAACTCGTGAGGTTCTGTGAACAGCCAGAGCGGTCATGCAGGTCACCTGTATTGACAGGGACAACCGTTGATTTTGCAGGAGTCCTCTGCTTAATCGTTCCAATGTTTTCATTGGCAAAAGGCAAAGTGTTGCAGTCAGAGTTGCTACGGTTCAGATGGACGGTATTGGAAACGGAAGACGGCGCAGGCGGACACACTTCCATGGTCCGTGCAGACGGCGCAGGTGGACACACTTCCATGTTCCGAGCAGACGGTGCAGGTGGACACACTTCCACGGTTCGTGCAAACTCCTTCATTTTTGTTGGACGTACCACCTGGTCGTCCTTCCATTCTAGCCGTGCTATGACCCTCGTCAGCGGATTGTCCAGTTCGGACGATGGTGCACAGCCGCCAAGTTTCGGCTTTGCACCGACGTTGGCCGAACCGGATGGTGTTGTGTGTGACATTACGTCTCCAAGCGCCAGTTGATGCGCTGCAGTGTTTTCGGATTTGGAGAGGTCTCGGTGAGACGGATCAGGGGAGTTTTTGGCATTGGTGAGCTTGCTGTTGGTGGAATTACTGGTATTTTTATCCTTTATAGAATTTGACCTCTTTGGAGGTGGGGGAACAGCCTTTTTCGGCCGTGGACTGCAGGACGACTCGGTCAGGGTGGAATGGGAAGGAGTGGTGGGTGCGCTGCCGTAGGAGATGCCCGGCGACAACTGGGGTCCTTCGGAGTTCCGGACGCTGAACTCCATAAGCTGATCGCGATATCCGACGTCATGCGGGAAGAACCGACGGTTCTGCTTCTGAAGTGCAGATGCAATCTCAGCTGCATTCATGATTCCACTTGCACTCGCACGCCGAAAACTGTCGCAATCCGGTTTTGGCGCCAACTGTGGCCGAAATCGGTTTGCCAACTCATCCGCCTCATCCACTGACAGCAAGCTGCGGTCGTTTGTTGGCGTTGTTTCACCTTCGGTCTCGACAAGCACGCCAGAAAATTCCCTCGACGGACGGCCATGAAAAGACTTGTACATGACATGCTGAGGGTCGCTCTTGTCACTACTCCTTTCCTTGATGCTCCCTGTCCGAGGCCCGGCGGCACGGTTCACCTGGATGGCGATCAGTTCCGGTGCAATAGATGGTGCCGCATGTGACACCGTCTGCGCATGCGTTGCCTGTGCCGAAGGCGAAACGAATGGCGTTTGTGGAGGCAGGCGTATAACGTTCCTCGCTTGCGGTCCGCTTTTGTTTTCTGGAATCTTCGGACGCGTTTGTTTTGCGGAATTTTCTCCGGATGAGCTTTCGTGTGGATGAATGGAAGCTACGACTTCTTGCGATTTACCTCCGGATCTCGGCGTGCCAGGCGGATGTATAGTTTCAGAGAAAGCAGGCTTAACGTCAGCGCTAGGAGGACATTCAACGCGACTTGTCGAAGATTCTAACGAATCTGCAGCAGCTTGTTTAGCGCTGTTCAGCTTCTTAAGACGATCGATCGCTAGCATGAATTTCTTCTGATGACCTAGTTCAGCAGACATTTAACCATATTTTCTTATTATTAGTTATTAGCAATTTGATATTTATATTATGCTTGACAAATGACAATGTAGGTAGCTGAAAAATGATGTCTTCAATTCAATACTATCAAAATGTATTGGTACATTTTAAGCTAATTAAATACTAATTATTACACATGCATACTTACTTAGAACTGATTACAGATGCACAGTAAAGAAGAAACACCATACTTCACTGGGATCATGTACAGAGGTGCATACCCTGCAACATAGGAGCGATTACCATGTCATGCTTTACTCAAACCAGTGGTCTAGACGTGCATAATAAAGCAGGTATTACATTACTTTACTTACTGGAACCACTGCTCATAGCAGGTGCACAGTAATTAAATCACTACGCTGCTACTACCCTACAGTAACTGCTAAGTATTGAAGCGTACCCAGTTTGTGTATGCCAATATCCTCCAAGTCCTCCCACGTAATTCCCGTAACTTGGTCGATGCCAGTGTAGCCATCCTGCACCAGCGAGCTGTGATACTCTTCCAGATTCAGCAGCTGCAACCACTCCAGCAGGCTACCCTAAAACAGGTAAATATTGATCCACCTGGTTTACACCTGTGTTGATAGCCACACAACGGTTGTGTTTCATAACAGAGCGTGGTGCATCTAGGACTTCTTTCCGGCAGTTTCACAATTCAGAATCCACATCTGTGGTTGCATCTTAGATTTCTCTAAGAACCTTTTAGCCCACTTTTCTTGCTTGAATGCATTCCACTTTCAACGTCTCTTTCCAACTAAGTTTGCAAACTCTCAATGTTTATGGGTTCCGTTGAGCACTACAGCGCCGCTAATGGTGGCTCTCAAGCAATATCAACATGCTTTACAGTTTACTATCCAAATATTACAAATGCTATAAGATCCAGTGAATGACCCAATTCCAAATGATCCAGTGCTAAATGAATGATCATTTGCTAATGATCTAATGCAGCAGTGTTTCCAAGTGCAATAAAAAAACATGTAATTCCAAAAGATCCAGTGCTAAATGATATTTTGCATGCAATCCAATTCAAAAATGGTCAAATAAAAATAGCCTACATAATCCAAAGCTAAATACTGGAAACCCAGTGCTATGCTGAATGATCTATTTCTAACTACGGAACGATAAATGCTCAAAAGCTAACAGATCCAATGCTATATGGTCCCAGGATATATGATCCAAGGGTCTAATCATAAGTTGTCCAATGCTATACAGTACAATGCCAGATCATTAAGTTTTTATTATATCCAATACAATGGAACTGTACATTGCCTTGCCTTTTCCTTATCCACCTGACCAGATACGCTGCACCAAAAAAGATGCAATGGAGACCACAGAACTGTTCACTTACTGGTCTGTAGTTTGGAATTTGGTCGTTAAGATGAAGCCGACTGATTTCTGAAGTCAGGTGTTTACGAACGTTCGGCTGCGTTATTCCAATGGCCGTCAAATCCTGCAAGAAGAATAAACCACTGATTTTAATACCCATGAGGACTTGATCGCTAAACTAACGATCAAGTGCTAAATGTTTGAATGTTAAAGAATGACCTTATACTACTGAATGAATATGGTTTAGGTCCAATGCTATATGATCCCCATGCCAAATACAATCCATTGCCAGCAAAAGGCAAATTCAAAAAGCCATTAACAAAGCTTTAAACCCGATTTATCTGCTGGAAAATTATTGTACTAAACAACTTGACCCATCTTCATTTACCGAAATAACATTGTAAAGGCAAAAAGAACACATTAATTTAAAATGCCTCTCAATAAATTCCTTGAAAATGTGATGGACTATTCGGCTCAACCAGAAACTCGACACCAGTAACTCGAAGAAACACAGGACAATTCTTGCAGCTCTCAACTCGATGTTATTACTCAAATTTGAACTCCACAAGGATGCTGGCCATAACAGTGAATTTATTTCAATTAATTTATTCATTATTTACCTTTACAATATCAATTTTTGTTATATGTTATATAAAACTACTTTTAATAATATGATATTTTATTACTTTATATAGTAGTTTATTACATCATATGTACTTGTAATATGTTATTTTTTAACAACAGCTGAAACGAACCTCAGGAGTCATGCGTGAAATGGTTGGCATGTCGTAACCAGCCTGAACAAAGAGCTGGTAACAGTCAGCCAACTGTAACTGGTGCAGCCAGACATACATTACGTCTGAATCCTACACGAAAAACATTGCATAATGATCGTAATGTAAAGCAGCGTCATTTAACGTCTAATAACATACACACAAACAAACACACATATACAATATACATACATTCATACACACATACAACTGAATGTGTGAACAGCTCATTATACAGTGTGCAGATAGCACAAGCATATAAGTACTTAATTATTATGCAATATCAGCAGCACTTTTTACACATTCTTCTGATAAAACGTATAAAAATTCACCTTGACAAGCAAACAGTTGTAGTGACTAACGACGCAACGAGTAAAAGGTTAAGCAAATTTTCTAACGATGCAATGCTTAAAAAGTGCAAACAAATTAAGTTTACAGCAATTGTTCTGAATCAGGATGCAACACTTATAAACTACAGCCAAACAAAGCGCACAACCGTTTTGAAAGATGCAGTGCATCAAAAAAGTGCAACTGAATGATTCCCGCTGCTCGACTTACGACACATTTGATCGGTGATGCCTAGGTAACAGTGCCGGAGCGCAGAGGCGTAACTTTGGTCTAGAAAGTGGGGGGTACCAAATTTCACATTGTTTCAGCTTTGCGGCTGTTAAATAATTATAACGCCATCACTTGTATTACAAGCATAATAATTATTGGCTTAATAATGATGGCGATGATGATACTACTACTACTACTAATAATAATAATAATAATACATTCACCATTAATTCAGCAACTACCCAACCTAAGATCGTTTAAGCAAAAGCTACGGTTTTCCATGTTCGAGGAACACTAATTAACACCCTCCACAATTTAACCCACAATTTAATCAACTGTAATACAATATAAGCATACACAGTTAGCCTATAACCTCAAGATGTGGTATCGAGTCTTTAGTTAAGTATATCGTATCGTATCATATCTAGAAATTTATAAAGCGCCTCTCACAGAATAAATAAATTCTGAGGCATTCTCAGCACAGAAGTCCCAGGAAAAAGAAATAAATGTCTTTAGGGAATGCGAGATCGATGAGGAAAAGCCAGTCATTAGTTTGGCCCCAAGCAGGGGGAAAGGTCAATCCAGATCGAGTTACCCACTGTTACCATTACATATCTAATGATATAAGATCGACTGCTTTTCATCAAACTGTAGGCCCTATAACTACCCAAGTGGCCCTGGTAGAGGGGTCTACAACCCGTTTTGGGTCTCCTGTGTAGCCAGATTATGTTAACTGATTATAAGCATTATATGTATTATATGTTTTGTTTATCCTTGCAATATTTGGTTACTGAACTAAAAATACAATACAATTGTTGCCGATAGGAACAAGCAAAAGCACTGTGGTTTCACAGAGGATATTAATTTAGCTACCGCTAAGAATAATAAATTATTGCATTGTGACTTCACAGAGGATATTTCCTGCTACTGCTAGGAATAATGTTGCATTGTGATTTCACAGAGGATATATTGCCTTAGCAACGTCTTCTAACCTCTCAGAATAACTGCATTGTGATTTCATAAAGGATGTTTTGCATTATGATTTCACACAGTATTATGTTTCCGTAGCAACCTCTTGTAATAATTGCATTGTAATTACTGTACATAGAGAACATGTTGCCGCAGCAACGACTGTCTAACTTCTGGGAATAATTGCATTGTGATTTCATAGGGGATATATTGCCTTAGCAACCTCTTGTAATAACTGCATTGTGATTTCACACAAGCTATATTTCCATAGCAACGTTTTGTAATAATTGCAATATGATTTCATAGAGGGCATGTTGCCATAGCAACCTCTTTTAACTTCTGGGAATAATAATTATTGCATTGTGATTACATTTTCAAAGAAGATGTAGGCCTATTGTAATAATTGCAATGTGATTTCATACAAGAAATATTGTCATAGCAATGCCTTACAATAATCTCATTGTTATTTCATACAGGGTATGTTTCCATAGCAACATCTTGTAACATCTTGTAATGACTGCACTGTGATTTCACAGATAACATATGGCCACCTCTTTTAGTAAAAAAATTATAACAACGAGAGTGATGATGATGGTGATCACACTGATGATAATGCTTGGCCATCTCTTTTAGTAAAAAGATAATAACAATGAGAGTGATGAGGATGGTGATCACACTGATGATAGTGCTCAGTAATTGTTTTGAATCTTGAGGGCTTCCTCAGATAAAATAATAATGGGCAAAAACAATGGGTATGAAAAAATGGGGGTACGGTACCCTCCAGTCCAAAAAAGTGGGAGTTATGGGTATCCCTCGTACACCCCCTGTAAATTACGCCTATGCCTTGTTACTTAAAGGGTGGTAAACAGGTGCTCTGATACACACATACGTGCATACCTTCAGTCCCTGTTGGATGAGGTCATTGATGCTGGCTGGTGCTCCGCCATGCCCATTTTCATCCAACCAATCCAGACCGCTGTGGCTTGATCGTGACGTACTGACAGGAAGACAGTGTGTTGATGGCCAGAGGCTGGCCACGCCGGACTCACAGCTCTGACCAGAAAGACGGTTCAACTGGGACAGACCGGCGCTGGAACTGTTCACCTGGTTGCTACTGCCCTGTAGATCAGAAACAGATAAGAGTTCAGTCAAGAGCTAATTGGTTAGTTAGTTATTTAATTAGTTAATTAGGGCAGGAATCTGTTGCGGACTTGTCAAACAGTAGTACTATCTCAGCGGACATTATGAAATCAGCGTACACTGAGAAATCTCAGAGTTTTACATTATGTTATCACAGTGTTTCAGATGAGCTCTTTAAGATGAGCTCTTGAGATGACTTGGAGATGAGGTCTTTGGCTACTCAGCATTCCCAGTCATTTGCAGCGGTTCTAAGACAGACTCAAATATCTTCTGAACTATTTAAACCCATCTTATGCTAAAAGTCAAGGTTCCTTCACACAAGTACATTAGTCCCAGAGGCACCTAAGTACCTTAATGCACCTACCTCAGCTCTTTAACTGAAGTATGTAAGTACCAGAGGTATTTTAGTACGTTAAACAAATATCTCAGTACCTCAACAGAAGCACCTTTGTACCTAGCCTGAAATGCCTCAGTACCTGACCAGAAGTACTTCAAGAGTTTCCAGAAACACCTTAGTACCTATTCATATAGCTCCCATATAATAGGCAGGAGAGATGACAACTGTACACCAGAAAGTGGTCATCTGCAATATTTATATAGCACCACTATCAAAAGCATGAGAGATGACAAATGGCTACCAGATATCCACTGCTTCCGCTGCTGCTGGACGTGCTGCTTCGATTGCTTTCCGATACGTTATCTTTGCTGGACATTGGACTGCCGGACAAGCGGTCAGTTGCATCAACCGACTGGACAATCCATTCAGCCGTGCGGTCAGTCGATGAGGAGACTGGACTCAGCTTTGCCAGATGCTGATGCACTGGACTCAAGCACTGTAACTGAATAACATAAAATAAGGCAAACGCATTTACTCACATGTGTAAATGTAAAACAGTAAACGTAAAGAAAAGCAAAGATGTAAATGTAAAGATATAACTAATAATAAAGTAACAAAATTTAGCATAAACAATTGGTATGACTCGGCACCACCACCACCATCGCCACCAAATGCTACCATCGCCAACTATTACCACCACCAATCACTACCACCACTAATTGCTACCACCATTAATCACTACCATCACTAATCACTACCACCATCAATTATCACCACCACTAATTACCACCGCCACTAATCACTACCACCATCAATCACCATCACTACCACCAGTAATCGCTACCACCTGCAATCAATACCACCTTTAATTACCACCACCACTAATCACTACCACCACCAACCATTACCACCACAATCACTGTCAGTACCACCTGTAAACGCTACCACAATTAATCACTGCCACCACTAATCACTACCATCACTATCACTACCACCTCACCATCACCACTAATTACCACCACCACCAATCACTACCACCGCCAACCACTACCACCGCCAACCACTACCACCACCAATCACTACCACTACCACCAGCAACCACTACCTACACAGGGCACATAACAGATGAACAAAGACTGATAACAATATGACTGGGCCCAATCACCACCCAGGACCCAGTAAGCCTTCATCCTTTCAGTGTCCGTAAACATGTACCAACACAAGTTAGGAGCGTAAAAAGATATTAATGGATTACAGTGTCATACACGTGCCTCAGCCAGATGATCCTCAGACCTCACCACCACACGGCTTAGTCCCCGAGTTGCTCCAAGGGGCATGTAAGCAAGTGTCTTACCTCTACAGTTTTAGTTTCTCACCCACACCCAAAGAATAACATAACATGCCAGAGGTTTATGTTGTTCAAAAGACATGCAATCTGTATTCTCCAAAAGTTAACCTGGAACACTTAATAACCCCTCCGCATCCTGTGTAGCTTCTTCTTAAAAACAGAGACAGAACTACCATCCAGACTATCCCCCGTACTCTGGCAGTGCCAGTCCCAAGCCTGGAGATACAAGGAGGGCGACGTTAATCTTCTTTGTTATGACACAGTGTCGTTAAACAGCAACTAACCAATCTAACCATCCAAACCATTCCACACATCTACAACTCTTGCAGCAAAGAATATCTACTTTAATATTAAGGAATATCCCTTTCAGCATTTCCACGGGCATCAGATGGAACCCATATAGGCTCTACACTGGTCCCACACGGGGATATGGGTCCTTTTTGGGCCCATCTGGGCATGCTGGCAGAGTTGTTCCATTTGGCTTCTTAAACAAATTACACTTGCAGCCTCGAGTCGCAGATGCAAATTAATAACTTTTCTATAGTTTCTGTCAAAAACATTAAAGCAAACATCAAAGCAATCCAACCATCGAGAACTGACCTGGTGACTTGAAGCTGGAAACTGAAAAACAAAAACACTTTTCCGTTAGTCACCTCAGACCGAGACTCACCATATCTACGCACGTACTAACAAGTGTTTGCAACTGTAAGTGCATATTTATATTGCACCACGCAAAAGCAAATTCCTCGGAGGTTTAATAGCAAATATAACTGAGAGAGAATAGAAAAGAAGTCTTCAGACTCACTGCATGTCCATCCAAAACGCAAATCGTGTATGAAATCAACAACGCTTTCGTAGTTGAATAATTTTAGCATTGATCAATAATAAACTGTTCGATTTCGGCCGCAGATCCGATTTTTAAAACAACGGTCTCAGTCGAAACGAACCTTCCAGCGGTGATACAAGCAGTCGAAACAGTGCATCAATGTATCCCTCGCATATACGACGACGGGCGCTGCCTGTCCCTGCATCTCCTCCTCCTCCCTTCAGTGTTTTTCCCATGGAGACCGGACGGGAGGCTAGTCCGCGGCGGCCTGCCCGCAGCGTAGGCATGGACGGCTATTGATTTGCCCGGCAAGGTTTTCCGGGCCGGGGTCAAGTCGAATTAGGTCCGTGCGAAAACAGTTCCGATAAACATTGTGGATGGTTCGCGTAACCAGGGCGAGTCAATTCGTTTCTAAAACCAGACGCCCTCCATCTATTCGCCACTACTTAGTTTCCAGTGTTTAACGACATCTTCTGGTAGTTGACGTCGCCCTCCTCCTTTCTCCAGACTTGAAACTGGCACTGCTGGCACGGACTGGTAGTGGAGGAGCCGATTCGCCACTTCAAATATTATTGTGCCACGTTATGTCGTGCCCAGAATAGGGGCCATCCACATAGTACGTACGCACTGAGGGGGGAGGGGGGGGGGTCCGCGATTTATGCGATTTTGCGTACGGGTGCGTATGGGGGGGGGAGGGGGGGTCTCGACTAAATGTACGTACGCAAAAAAAGTCTCATTATGACATCCATATTAGCCTATTTATAACTTTATAAATAACTCTGTACTGTACTATAATCGGATGATGACATTAATTTTCATTATTATAATATAAAGCCATGTGCAGTTACCGGTAATCTGTGTTGTGAATGAGACACTACAGCGCCACCTACTTACAAAGTAGCAGTATAAACACTATTAACATATAAATCAATCTCAGCCCACAGATTTATTAATCAAATTAAGTACATGTTTTCCAGATGATTCCCAAGTAATATTATCCTAATAGTATTCAGCAATGTTCCAACAATATTTAAAGTCGTAATACCCTCAAAACACACTTTCATTTGCCAGTTCTATCACCTAGTGTGATACTTACTTACTATTGTGAAAACATCAATGTCACGGCTTCGTCTCCCGTCTTCGCCATAACAGAAGCAACCCACAGCAGATGCCTCAAAGGACCCCACCTCCATCCACCCGGTCGCCACAACCGCTACAGAGCCGAGGAAATCAGACACCGGCCGAGTCGGGTGCACGATGAGCGGCTCTCTGCCTTCCGACCTGCATTCTACCCTACCGGGTGTGGAGCCGGTTCGGCAGGCCTATTGGGGCGACACAAGGGAGCGTGGAAGAGGGGAGGGTGGGGGAGTGGAGGGAAACAGACTGGGGTCGTGAGACGGGAAAAACTGGCTTGGAGGAGAAACGGAAAAGGGAGGGACTTTCGACAGATCAGAAACGATAAACTTTTTGGTTATTATTGTCTGAAGCGTGTTCTCTCGTATTAAATAGTATTTTATTTCTTCATAACAGTTAACAAATTTCAGCTAGCAAATATGATGTTTAACGCAAATATTCGTCGCCTACGGTAAATTAAATATCTTATAGATGACTTAATTTAGCTAATTTTTTTCTTGGGGGGGGGGGTAGAGCTTAGTTGTACGTACGCACAGGGGGGGGTCCACAAAATGTACGCGGCCAAACGGGGGGGGAGGGGGGGGTCTGAAAATACGATTTTTTTGCGTACGTACTATATGGATGACCCCATAGGCCGAGTCAGAATGGAACCGTCTTTACGCCGGTACCGATTTTGCACAAGTGCAGGCGCGTAGACGCCACCCCATCGCTGCGTACGGAAAGGACTTCCTTCCTTCCTGCGAGCAGGATCTGTCGAGACACACATACACACGCGGCGGCGGCGGACAAGAAAGATACAACGGTCGGCAGATTCCGTCGCGACTGAGCAATTTGTCAACAGGAACTGCGGGTTCGTTCAGAGTCATCGAGCCGCTCGGTGTGCTTCGCGCGCGCTCCGAGTGCGCCCCGAGTTGAATATACATGTACACTCCGAGCAGAAAAAGAGCACAGGAGGTTCTTCTCGATAGTACTATGATGTGGATATATATTCTAGCCTCACCAATGACGTATTTAATTAGGAGACGTAATATAGCTCACACATAAGGAAAATGAAAGAAATGAACATGATAACTAATTTAATGACAAAACAACTAAAGCGAAGATCTTATACTAGATTCGTGACATAACAATTATAACACTGAACTTACATTAGAACGTGAAGCACTAAACCAAACGAATCAAAGCGATCACCAGTCACGACGATCCAGAGGCTTCAATGACCAAGACTCTGAATGCCAAATTCTCTCCGAGGGATCTATTAAATCCTTCCTCAGAAGCCTGACACCCATGTTGATCTTTCCAATGGCAACTCGTGATTGGGCGGAGCAGAGACAGCTATTTGTCAGCCCTCGGAATTAGCGAATGAAAACTCAACTACTTATCAATGACATCAGAAACCATGACAAACTCTCTCGTAGATTATGAACTAACCTGCGATCGTATTGTACTAGACCACCCAACCCGCAATCATTATGAACACTATGGTGTGCCCAATATAGAGATAGAAGAATAGAAGTCACTTAATAGCGCCATTATAGTACTGCTTCTTCTATAGCGCCTTGTTAAGGGGCTATATAAATAGTTATGCATTTATATAGCGCCTGAAGTATTGCGTATGCCTGTACATACCTACACGTCCGGCATTGTATGCATACTATGCATGTATGTATACATGCAGTCCCAACATGCCCACATATATGGTCCTTGTAGGGTTCATATTCCCACAAATACCGAACCCATATGAGCTCCCATCTCATCTTCATGGGCATGCTGGCAGGGTACATATATCCAGGCAGGGCGAGCTTGTTTCAGACGTGTTGGTCAAGTCTGTATGCCAAGGTAATAATGGTCAACGTGAAACGCTCAGGAAGCCATGCCATGTTCTTCAGCGCCTGGGAGTACGTTGGTGCCTTAGACACCTTTAAATAGCCTTTTCCCGACGCTGTGTAAGCCTAAATTTCGTTCATTCGTCAATATTAATTTTACAAGCTCGTTTAGCCACGTGAAGTTAAGGTAAGGCTTTCAAGGGCCTTTGTTAGACTGCGCAACTGTCGTTAGGCCTACTATATTCCAATTATACGGTGTTGATGTGTCTCTATGTTGCAACTCACAGAATTGGTCATCTCTAATACATATTAATTTCCTCAGACGACACTGAGTATTCTGTTTCTATATTCTCTACCCATACAGTGACTATATATATAATATATGTATATATACGTATATATATATATATATATAGAGACAGACAGACAGACAGACAGACAGACAGAGACAGCCGTAGAGAGAGAGAGAGAGAGAGAGAGAGAGACAGACAGACAGACAGACAGACAGACAGACAGACAGACAGACAGACAGACAGACAGAGACAGAGACAGAGAGACAGACAGACAGACAGAGACAGAGACAGAGAGACAGACAGACAGAGACAGACAGAGACAGAGAGAACGTGTTATCAATCTGTGTGGCTATCATCTTGTACGCAAGTGCCTCGTTAAATCCACTTCGCCAAATCCACCAATAGGCTGAGTAAGCTCGGAGCGTACGCGGAGCCGATCTGGAACGCGCCCGGAATCTAGGGCCGGCCGAATATCGATGGATTTAATGAGGTAGGTGGGGAGGCGAAGGAGGGACGTGGGTGAGAGGGATGGACGACCAGGGATGAACTATCGACCTAATTGGATAACTCTTGTTCCTGGAATTCTGCTCTTCATAACATTCGCTCAACTCCGACGCCACCAGCACTCACTGTCACCCCCAAAAATGTCCCAGCCTCAACCCAACCTTCAATTTCTGAACCGATTGCTAATTAATTGTTTTTCTTCTTCCACCTCTTCCTCCTCATTCCCTCTTCCTTCCCTTCCTCCTCCTTGTCTTCCATCTTCTCATCTTCCTTCATCTCTTCCTCATCCACCTCCTCCTCTTCCATATCCTCCTCTTCCTCTTCCATATCCTCCTCTTCCTCCTTCTCTTCCTCCTCCTTCTCTTCCTCCTCCTCCATTTCCTCCTCTTACTTCATCTCTTCTCCTCCTTCTTTTCCTCCTCTCATCCCATTTCCTCCTCTTAGTTAATCTCTTCCTCTTCCTCCTCCATCTCCTCCCTTCTCTTCCTCCTCCTTCTGCTCCTCGTCCTCTTCCTCCACTGATCATATGAAAAACCAAGCAGCTGCCACTCGTATCTTTTCCGCTTTCGTTGCTCAACAGTTCAAGCAACTCCCAAACTCACAGTGGGAGGTGGGTCGAAGGGCACTACATAAATGGTTTGTTACAACATATCACAGTATACAGGGTGGGCCAGTAGGAATGCACCAACTTTGAATGGATATAACTTGAACAATTATTACCCGAACATCGTGTCCAATATACTAAATTGAAAGTAATCAACCACTCTACTACTGTGTCAAATCTTGCACTGATATACGGCACCACTGTTATAAAATTTCGGGTGCGGCGCATCACCTCTCAATTTGAATGTAAATATTGAACATCATGACGCCGCTCGCGGAAGAGGATAGAATTTTAATCCGAATTTTAAGAGCAGAAAAAGGATATCAATGCAAATCAGATGATGATAGAATTCCCCTTTTAGAAAATGGAATAAAATATGCTCTAGATCGATTGATTAAACAAATGATGCTACGGGAACGTCTAACAGCCGCAACTGTGGTCGCAAACGTTCTGCGCGCACCAGCAGCGAACATTGCACAAGTCCAAGAGTTAATTTCCAGCCAAGACAACAATCCAGGACGAGTAAGAGTCCGAGCAACATGGTGGACATTATTGAGTATTTGTTTGACTGAAGGTAAATTCACTCAAGATATTAATTGTTAGTACTAAGTGACTGTTTAGAACTGACGTCTTCAGTTTCAGACTTTTGTTTTTTCTTGCAGTTTTATGGCCAGAAAATGCACATCGAATATTAATACCATTATCTCAAAAAGTCGTAAGAGTATCTCGTAGATATTTTGCAGAATCAAAAAATGGGTAATTATCTTCAATCTGATATATTGGACAAGACGCTCAGATACAAATTATTCAAGTTATAAGGCGTCAAAGTTGGTGCATTCCTACTGGCCGCACCCTGTAGATACCTGTATAATATTGATGACGATGAACCTTGACCTCTCTACACTCGTTATTATTCATCATTTCCCTCCTCCTCCTCCTCCTCCTCCTCTTTTTCCTCTTCCCACTTCTTCCTCCTCTTTGTCCTCACCCTTGCATTACTATTTTTCCTCCTCCTCCTCCTCCTCCTCGTCATCGTCGTCCTCCTCTTCCTCATCATCATCATGAGCACTTTGATAAGTCTCTCTTGTAGATCAGTGATTTACAATATCACACTCATCATCGTTGTCGTCGTCATCATCACCATCATCATCATTATCAATGTTTATCAAGTAAACAACTGGCTATGCACCTCTTAAGAGGAGGCGTGAAGTGCAGCGCAGTTTATTTCTCACTGATGAAGAATTTCAAATAGTCTTTGCTAACAGTTATAGCGCCTTTAAAAAGAGTCTTTCACGAAGTCTAGCTTTCGGAGCTTTTAAGTCGAACTTACCTGGGAGGAATTCAGAGTAGACAGCGGTGAAGGGATTCGAACTGAACTGAGCAAACCTTCGTCAGATGCATCTATATCGGATTGAAAAATAAATAAATAAATTGGTTCATATTTAGCGTTTTCAAAAGTTCAATCTAAACAAACTAGACAATGTATCCTTTTAATGTTTAGGCAATTTCATAAGTTCACCTAAATTAGACAATAAATCCCCTTAATGTTTAGCAAATTCATAAATATATCTAAGCTAGAACACTAAATCTTTTGTGTCCAGCGATTTCACAAATTTATCTAAACTAGACCACTACACCTTTTCATTGTAATTGTACATGCTTATTTATATATCACCTCTTCAAGAAGACTCATCAGAAGGTAACACCCAACCCAATTATACAAGACCACGATCAAACAGAATGATCTACATCCGCTTGCAAAAACAGAGGACGAAAAAGAGAAGCAGCTCATATCACAGATTAGTGATTTTACAATTTTATCTAAACTAGACTATAAATCTTTAAGTTTTAGCGATTTCGAATATTTATCTGCAGTAGAAATTAAACTTCGCATGTAATAGCAATTTCACATGTTAAAACTAATTCTGACAATAAATCTTTTCATGGTTTGTACATTTCACACGTTTATCTAGACAATAAATCTCTTCGTGTTTAGCGATGTCACTAATTTATCTAAACCAGACGATAAATCTCTTCTTGTTTAACGATTTCAAACATTTATCTAATCGTGACAATAAATCTTTTCAAATTTATCAATTCACAAGTTTATCTAATTGGACAAACGTTTACCCACAGATAGATTCTTCATGTTGTTTTTCCCAAGGCTCACATTTAGATGTTCTTGCGCTTAATAATGTCACCCCGTTGACGCATGGCTGGGTTTTTACAATTTTTTTCAAATGGCTAATGTTTTTGCTCATTTGGCCATTGCTGATGTTAAATGTTTTCACATGTTAATTTGCAAAAAAATGCAGAAATATTTAAATATCAGCAATTTAGGTATGTAGAAATTGTTTGCAGAAATCTGTAAGCTGCAATAGGACCACACACCTTTAACCAAATGCAGTCATCATCAACAGATTTATGTACACATGTATATGTATCTCGTAATTTATATAGAGTGTTCGTGGTGCCTCTCAATGGCACTGAGGATGTTTTGAAGGGCGAACATGGCCTCTTGTGTGATTGAAAGGAGCTTTCAGCTCAACCACAACACAGCGAAAGCAATCATTAGCGCTTTTTCCAGGGTATTAAAAGGAACTATATAAATAGCCATGCATACATTAGAAATTATATACATACAGAACAGGACATGCATAAAACAAACATACATACAAACATATATATTATATATACATGCGTGCAAACACACATGCATACATCTAAACATATATACATACATACACATATGCACACCCACGTACACATATATACACGTACATACATAGCACCTCAAAGACTCTTTCTAATACACATCACATGGCTCAGTACAATTTGTCAGCTTCACAGAACGGGGTTCCAACCCGAAATGCATCTGCGGACTGCCAATGCACTGCATCAATGAGGAGGAGGAGGAGCCTATAGCCTCCTAAATTGGCCACTGGTGTTCACCGCCGGAGGGCGCTCCACCCACATAAATACACAGACAAACGATTTAATGGACACTATCCAGGTCCAGATGGTCTGGCCGGCTGCTGCCCTCCAGCCAAGAAAAATCCATAGCAGTGGCCCATCCAAGCAAGCCATGCTTCCTCCCATCTGAGGGCACGGCCAACATCACCCCTCAATCCGCCTCGTTTCCGGCCCCATAAATGATTCCATCCGGTCCGTGGATGCTCTCCAGACGATGAAGAGACAAGATGAGAAGGAACAGACAGACAGACAGACAGACAGACAGACAGACAGACAGACAGACAGACAGACAGACAGACAGACAGACAGACAGACAGACAGACAGACAGACAGACACACAGACAGGCAGACAGGCAGACAGACAGACACAGACAGACAGACAGAGACAGACAGACAGACAGACACCTGGACCAAAGTAGTAATAAGACTCCACAACCAGAACTCCAATGATACCAATAAAAGAATTCATAAATTTATAGCCTCATATAAGTAAAAACATTATTTGTTTTTAAGAAGGGGTTGCCAGTCCAAAGGGCGGCAAAACTTAATGGTTTTACTACAGGAACAAGAGAGGAGGCCCTCCAGATGTCCTCCTCTGTTGCTATATTAGGAAATCTGAATAAGGACATGAAATAGTAAGGTCGTTGGATGCTACTAAAGCATTCTGTGTCCACTCAAATGTGTTATAAAAGTGTTAGTTAGCATCGACCATTACTAATGACGTCGTTTGTAGCCTTAGTAAATCCGTCGCTGCTGCCACCTACCAGTGGGAGCGCAGGATTTCGACTTCGGAGGCCGGGAAGTATCCAATGTGTTGCTGCTGCATGCCATCTGAGTCGCCGAAGAGATATCCCTTCCACGTCTCATCCGACCGTCGCTTCAACAACCTAAGACAGAAACAGGTTGGCAATCTTACACCTTCACTCCCATTCCATCAGCCAAATCTAATCTAATCTAATCAGGAAAACGTCTACAGCATCACCACTGGAATGCGCAAACCCAGCCTCGACCTGTACTGATGATGCACATATGATGAGGAGGAGGGAGGAGACGGGAGGAGGAGGAAAATTACTGTAATTGTATTCAAGCATTTATATAGCACCTCTACACACAGAGACTCATAAGAGGCTTCCATGATGATGGACGATGATGATGACATACCTTATTTTGTTAAGGTTGGGCTCAGCACTTTTGAACATATATTTGTATCTTGAATTAATGAAAGAATTAATAAAAGAAACCTAATTTCAACAACAATTTCCTCCACAGACAACATCACAAAAGGCAAACATAGTCTTGCTGACTTCAACACACAATTAAAAACCTCTGATCCGCCTCTTGGACAACCTCTAATCCTATACGGTCCATCACTCCACATACCGTTTGTTTGACCATCCTGGTAACACATCTCATTTTGTTTCATTATTTTATTCATTATTGTTATTTTATATAGC